>CM076580.1:411842014-412442014 GCA_034641835.2 Pinus albicaulis
ATTGTAGAAATTTGCTGAATAATGATTAATTATCCACCGAGACTATCTTGATCACATACAATTCGAATTTATATGCAACACATAATCTCTTCCACTCAGATCATCACACATGCGAAAATAAAATCAAGCGATAACACATCAAATCATCATACACATTAACACAGTATGTATGGGGAAAGCTTATAGCTGAAAAACCCGCAGCTATTGTGTATATTATAATGGAGAAATCAAGTAACAAACTCAGTACAATACTCCTCACAAGTACTCAGTACTTTCTCATACAGTTACCCACAATCTAGCTCAGTTTTGAACAGGTTACTGGTTCAAAAATCACCGCCAATTGCCTTGCCTCTATTGCGCAATCCAGGCCTGTCTATATAGAGATCCAAGGTTCGAATCTCCTTGGCTTGACAATGCAATCATCATGGGAAATTACTCCAAGTGTGGTGCAAATCTCATGCACAACTGATGTCGCCACTGATAGCTAACTCCACCCTTTCATCTACCTCTTTCACTGGTCTCCACTGAACTGATCATGCACCGTAGTGAACTGATGTGTTCTTGAGTTGAATAATGAGTTACTAATTAATGAATTAAATAATATTTAATTCACTCCACTCATAACTAATTGATTAGCTAGTTAAACTAATCTCAACTAGTTCAACTAAAATAAACAGAACACAACTCCACTAGCCGTCTCATTAACTCCACCAAACTTCTGCCACTGAAGTCCTAACTGAAGTCAACCATGCATGATGCCATCAAACCCTTGGGAATAGCGTAATTCCTCTGTCAGATGCATGAGCCACTTCCAAGGCTCGAATTGAAGTGCTCCAAGAGAGTAAACTGAAGTTTATAGTCCAAATATTATTAAGGGTAAATAATATTTGACTTCCCTATTTTTAGGATAGGCAGTCTAAATATAGAATTCGACCTATAGGTCAAAAAATAGAGGTCCATCTATTTTTAACAACATGACCAATACTCCAAGAATAACATACTGCAACCCCTGGACCATGCTCCATATGTCTAAAAATAGACATAGTCTAAAAATAGACTTTGCGCCAGAATTTGCCTGCGGGCCCACTTAGTGAAGGCGACTTCATTTCACTAAGCCCCATCATCTTGCTGCATTCTCAACACTCCCTCTCAGCAAGATATGGATTATCTGCAATCCCTATCCTGCCTCTGTGGAATTCGAACTTGCTCCTGGTGAGCGCCTTCGTCAGGATGTCGGCATCCCGATCCTCCGTGGGAACATATGAAAGCATCATGATCCTCCGCTGAACACAATCTCTGATGTGATGGTACCTGATGTCGATATGTTTGGACCTATCATGAAATACTGGATTAGCCGAGAGCTTGATGCAGCTCTGGTTATCACAGTAGATCACTTTAGGCTCCAAATGCAACCTGAACAAACCTGCGAGGATCTTCCTCATCCAAATAGCCTCGCATGCAGCCAAACTTGCTGCCATGTACTCGGCCTCTGCTGAACTGAGTGCCACGGATCTCTGCTTCCTGCTGTACCAGGAAACTGTTGTCGACCCAATGCTGAAAACTCCTCCATAAGTGCTCTTCCGGTCCGTTGGACTCCCTGCCCAATCTGCATCAGTGAAGCCAGAAAGCTTCACTCCATCCTCCTGTCTGTACCATAGACCATATCCCGATGTGCCTCTGATATAGCGCAATACATGCTTGCCCGCCTTCCAAAAGAGCTTGGTAGGCTTAACCATAGCTTGCGAAAGCCGGTTAACTGCATAGCATATATCGGGTCGTGTATTGACCAGATACATAAGCGACCCCACCAACTGTCGATAGACAGTGGCATCCACTACCTCCGCTGAAGTAGCATCCTCCTTCCTCCAAACACCAGGAAGAGGAGTGTCAACAGGCTTGCAGCCATGCATGTTGAACCTCTCCAGAATCTCCCGGGCATACTTGCCCTGAGAAACAAACAGTCCTCCACTGCGTTGCCAAATCTCCAATCCCAGGAAATAATGAAGGATGCCCAAGTCCTTCATCTCAAACTCTCGTGCAAGGTCCTCCTTGCATGAAAGTATCAACCGCTCATCACCCATCAAAATCAGATCATCTACATACAGTACGATGATCAACAACTTCCCCTCCACCACAATCTGGTACAGGTTAGGATCCGCCTCACTCTTGGAGAATCCAAGCCCGGTGAAGTAGCTTTCTATCCGAGTGTACCAAGCACGAGGTGCTTGCTTCAGCCCGTACAGTGCTCTCTTGAGTCGGCACACATGCGACTCACTACTGAAGATCTCAAAACCTTTAGGCTGCTCTATGTACACCTCCTCCTCAATGACTCCGTTGAGGAACGCAGTCTTCACATCCATCTGATGAATGTGCCACCCCATCTACACTGAGAGAGCAAGGATCGTCCGTATGGAAGAGTACCTTGCGACAGGTGCAAAGGTCTCCTCATAATCGATCCCCTCGATCTGTGAGAAGCCAAGGGCGACAAATCTCGCCTTGTACTTCTCCACACTCCCGTCAGCTGCCTGCTTCACTTTGTAGATCCATCGCGAACCCACCACTGATTTCCCTTCGGTCTTGGGACAATCTCCCATGCACTGTTCCTGACGATCGAATCATATTCTTCGATCATGGCATCAACCCATGCGGGTTCCTCCACAGCTTCCTCAAAAGAGGATGGCTCCATCACAACACATTGACTCACAAGAGCCATGTATCCAGTGTACCGATCCGGTGACTGCTTCTGTCTGCGCTGTGCTGTAGGTGGTCCTACAACCTTCTCTGCATCTCAAGCCAGTCGCTCAGCTTCTGTAGTGCGCATGCGCCCTCTGATGGTTGGCGCTGCATGGGTGGTTTCTTCCACCTCCCGAACTTCCTCTTGTGGCTGATCCACATTCGGAAGCTCCTCCTTAGGAACTAACAGCTTCTCATCTGCATGCAAGTGTAGCTCCCTCTCAAGCGAACACTGCATGGCTTTCTCCTCCTGAAATTTTATATCCCGTCGCACAACAGTCTTTCGACTGTCTGACAAATACACCCGATAGTTGTGAGGTGTATCATTGTACCCCACAAATATTCCAACCTCAGCAGTTGGATCCAGCTTCCTTCTCGCATCCTTCGTCACATGCATGTAGACAGGAGAACCAAAAATCCGCAAATGGGAAATATCAAGCCTCTTGCCAGAATAAGCCTCCTCCGGTGTACTCATGCCAAGAACCTTGTGAGGACAACGGTTCTGCACATACACTGCTGTATTGCATGCCTCAGCCCACAAGTGAAGGGGTAGGCCATGATCATGCAACATCGCCCGTGCAGCACCCACGATCGTTCTGTTCTTCCGCTCAGCCACCCCGTTCTGCTGTGGGTTATGGGGTGCGATGAGCTCTCTCCGAATCCCTTCTGCGCTGCAGAACTCCTTGAATTCAGCCGAGATGAATTCACCACCGTTATCACTCCTTAGAGCAATCGCCTTCTTCCCCGACTCCTTCTCGACCAGTGCTTTAAACTCACAGAACTTCGCGAATGTATCGCTCTTCTTCGACATGAAGAAGATCCAGCACTTTCGAGAGAAATCATCAACAAAGATCACATAATACTTGTGCTTTGCTGTCGAAGCAACAGAGAAAGGACCACACACGTCTGTGTGAACTCTCTCAAGGATCGTCGTGGCGCGACTATCCTTCTCGTGAAAGGTGGCTTTCACATACTTTCCCAAGGTACACCCCTTGCACTGATCTGACTGTGCAAGAGTGCCCTTAGGAAGCCCAGTAGAAATCTGCTGCAGGATCTTCAAAGCTCCATGGTGAAGGTGGCCCAATCTCCTGTGCCACAGTTCGCCCTCATCATCCCGGCTCACCACTTCTCCCGCCTTGCATGCCATAGTTGCGCAGCCATCTACCTGCAACTGATAAAGGTTCTTGGTTCGAACCCCTATCTTCCGGGTCTCTCCATTAGTCTTACTGCGCAGGAAGGCTTTTCCTTCGTTGAAGACCACATCACACCCCTTATCCTCCAACATCGCCACAGAGATCAAGTTCTTCTTCAATCCAGGTACATGCATGACATCCCTCAATACAAAGGGTTTACCAGACTCCCTCTGACAGGATATGGTACCGATACCAGTCGCACTGTATCTACCATCATCGCCCATCTCGATGTGCACACCCAAATCTTTGTCCTCCAGATCTGAGAACAAATCCCGATCTCCCGTCATATAAAATGACGAACCGCTGTCCAAGAACCACACCGATCCCATCACACTTGAAACCAAGCATGTGATTAGTGAAAATTCAAGCTCGAACTGTGAAGCCAAAGCTTCTCCATCTGCAGATCTTCCCGCTTGCTTGTTTTTCTTCTTCTTTGGACAATTGGTAGCATAATGTCCGTGATCATGGCAGTGAAAACACTTCACTTTCGCCATATCCCGCTTCTTGCCCTTTGCACCAGAATGAGAGGTTTTCTTACCCTTCCCCTTCTTTGCTTTGGCAACCAAAGCGCAGTTTTCTTCATCAGCTCCCTTTGATGAAGATCCATCTCGAGTAGTCCTCCTTATCTCCTCCTGCATGAGATCCGCCTAAAGGCGCTCCCATCCCGGCAGCTTCTCCCGACCATTGACACTATCTTGATATGAGTGCCAAGCCTTCGGAAGACCAAGGAGAGCCAGGTCGACCATGTCCTCGTCTTCGACAGTCACCCCCACACTTCCCAGCTCATCTCTGCATTGAGTGAACTTCGTGAGGTATTTGGCGATACCGTCGCCCTTCTCCATCTTGATGTTCCTGAGCTTATCTTTGAGTGCCAGCTTCCTTTGGTCACTCTTACTCTGGAATAGATCCTTCAAAGCTTTCCACATTAAATATGGAGTAGCCTTTCCATGCAGGCTGGATACAATATGATCCTTGACGCCCTCCAACAGGATCCTTCGACATTTCGCCATCTTCTTTTGCCATGCTTCGACTTCAGCAGGATCAGTGGGCTTTTGGACATCCGTATCCATGAACTCCTTCAGACCATTATCTTCTAATACTGCCTCCATGCGATCCTTCCATGCAACATAATTCGAACTGCCTTCAAGAGCATATTCGAGTCGCAAACCGTTGAAAGACATTTTCAACACTGGCACCAAGAAAGCAAAACTGCTGCAAAATTTCGAATTCCACCTCAAAGCTCAACTGCTCTAGATCGTGAGAACAAATTATTTCTAGCACTGCAGATTGACCGCAGTGGGCGTTATCGGATATATCACCTTTCAAAGAGCACGGATCCAGAAGCTAGCTCGGCCCGCATGCACTGCCTACTCAAATAAGCTCAGAATCACCGGATGACTAATCTCTCGCTTCAATAGCTCGATACCATGTAGAAATTTGCTGAATAATGATTAATTATCCACCGACATTATCCTGATCACATATCAATTCGAATTCATATGCAACACATAATCTCTTCCACTCAGATCATCACACATGCGGAAATAAAACAAGCGATAACACATCAAATCATCATACACATTAACACAGTATGTATGGGGAAAGCTTATAGCTGAAAAACCTGCAGCTATTGTGTATATTATAATATAGAAATGATGTAACAAACTCAGTACAATACTCCTCACAAGCACTTAGTACTTTCTCACGAAGTTACACACAATCTAGCTCAGTTTTGAACAGGTTACTGGTTCAAAAATCACCGCCAATTGCCTTGCCTCTATTGCGCAATCCAGGCCTGTCTGAAATAGAGATCCAAGGTTCGAATCTCCTTGGCTTGACAAAGGCAATCATCATGGGAAATTCCTCCAAGTGTGGTGCAAATCTCATGCACAACCGATGTCGCCACTCGATAGCTAACTCCACCCTTTCATCTACCTCTTTCACTGGTCTCCACTGAACTGTCCATGCACTGTAGTGAACTGATGTGTTCTTGAGTTGAATAATGAGTTACTAATCAATGAATTAAATAATATTTAATTCACTCCACTCATTACTAGTTGATTAGCTAGTTAAACTAATCTCAACTAGTTCAACTAAGTTAAACCGAACACAACTCCACTAGCTATCTCATTAACTCCACCAAACTTCTGCCACTGAAGTCCTAACTGAAGTCAACCATGCATGTGCTCACCAAACCCTTAGGAATAGCGTAATTCCTCTGTCCGATGCATGAGCCACTTCCAAGGCTCGAACTGAAGTGCTCCAAGAGAGTAAACTGAAGTTTATAGTCCAAATATTATTAAGGGTAAATAATATTTGACTTCCCTATTTTTAGGATAGGCAGTCTAAATATAGACTTCGACCTATAGGTAAAAAAATAGAGGTCCATCTATTTTTACCAACATTACCAATACTCCAAGAATAACATACTGCAACCCCTGGACCATGCTCCATATGTCTAAAAATAGACATAGTCTAAAAATAAACTTTGCGCCAGAATTTGCCTGCGGGCCCACTTAGCGAAGGCGACTTCATTTCACTAAGCTCCATCATCTTGCTGCATTTTCAACAGATTTTTCTGAATAATCTAAGTTTTGGATACTAAAGGCTGATGAGTTTCTTCAGAAATTGTAGGAGGCACATTATCCTTCACCACTGTATCTCTGTAAATTACTTTAATTGTTTCTACTTCCTCATTTACAAGATTTAATTTTGGCTTCTTCCTGTAGATCATTTTGAAATTTGTTTCAATGGCAGTTTCTATAGTGTATGATCCTTCTTCTCTTACTCTTTTTGAGTTCCTATCTTCTTGGCCTGGATTCTGCAATATTTGACCAGTATCACCTTGCTTATCTTCATCTTTCAAAGTGTTCTCCAACCATTCAGACTGATTGGAGTATTTCTCAATATCTGGTTTTAACTCATGTACATAAGGAGTTAATTTACATTTAACTCTAAATTTTATTATTAATCCTAAAGGATCATAGTACCATTGAAAAATCTAACTGAATTTAAACTCCTGCAAATACTTTTCTGCCTATGGAACAACATCTCTACTGTTACAAATAAAAGGGCCAACCTGATTCTTAATTTTAAATTGTGTCTTCTTTTTGGCTGCCAAGAAATTTATTGCATCAGAGTTAAGGATTTGCCTGATATATTCAAGGGAAAATAACCTCATTGGGAGGTATTTGGGCAGCTTATATGGAAGAATATTAGATCCATATACTCTATTCTCTGTGTGGTTTTGATACAGGTACCAATATCCCATCCTACTGTGTGAAAATAATTGTAGGACCTTTTTAATTTCCTCACTGACTCTTGGTTAAATGTTGTTGTTCAACATGTTGACAATAGAATGGAGGAAAGAGTCAATGAATTTTTTATATGTGAATTGTGTTGAATCCTTCCTGAGTAAGGAAGTCCAAAATATTACTAACTGTGGATTACCTTCAACATCAAGTTTCTGAAGGTTGAAGGCCAATTTATTAGACTGGAAATATAGAAACATATGGAATAGTACTGATGAATACTTGAAAAAACCTTCTTCAAGCATTTTAACAAGCTCCTCATGCATTGTGTCACCAAGGTAGTGAGAAAAAATGAAAATGGTAATAGGAGGATGACTAGATGTGAAAGTAGACATGAAACCCAAGATTTAAGCATCAACATGTGCATCAGTAAAATAACCTAAAATGCAGAACAACATTGTGATGATGTGTCTGGTTCTCTTAGAAAATATTTTAGATGGGTAAGGAGGATTTGTCTTGGTAGTTTCCACAGATGAAGGAATGAATGGTCTAAAATATTTGGAACCTCTTTGGGAAGTCCAAATTCAGGTATAACTTTGTAAGGGCCTTAATAGACAAAGGAGTTTCATCTGCTCTAGGTTGGATCTGCAGCATTTGGTTAATTGACTCAGCTATTATAGTGAATAAAATTTATTTTCTAGGGGTTATTAGGACTCTTTGATAAGGTAAATAGAAATATTGACAAAGTCTAATCACTTCTAGGAACTGGAAAGTCTATGGGACATCATACTTTGGAAAATTAGACTCCCAAATGAAAACTTCATCAACTTGGTCAATAGATTTGTCATGGCTCCAGCAGTGGAGCCCAAGAAGGTTAAATTCAGGGAGAGGGTCACTAATTTTAAAATCTCGATCAGCTAAAGGAGTGTGTTTTACATCTACAACAGGAGGTTGGAGGGGATTGATAGTTACTATTCCTTGAGAAGCCATTATTTTCTTGATTTATCAATTAATTACTCTTTTGACTTAGGAAAACAATTTT
Organism: Pinus albicaulis; assembly: GCA_034641835.2. Taxonomy (NCBI): domain Eukaryota; kingdom Viridiplantae; phylum Streptophyta; class Pinopsida; order Pinales; family Pinaceae; genus Pinus; species Pinus albicaulis. Next base: position 411,850,234 of record CM076580.1, read on the forward strand.
AGGCCTTTAGGAGTGCCTCTAAAATATTGATACAGTCTGCAGAAGGATTTAGGATGAAATAGGAGTTTATCCTCTGGTCTACAATGCTTTAATTGATCAAATTGTAGTCTCTGTGACCAAAAGCAGTCTTCGGACCTCAGAAATTCTGTGAAAAGAGTACTAGGGTCTGCAGAAAAAGGATTGGAAGGAAACAAGGGCTTTCTTTTGGTTTGCAGAGGCTCCTAAATGATTAAATTACTTATTACTCTCTTGTTGTAAGTACAGGCCTTGGTATTTCATGAATACCTGGAAAAAATGAAGTTTTGTTGATTGCAGAAGGGGTTCTGAGGTAGCAGAGGTTTTATAAACCTCTACTGATCTTTATAATGCTTCAATTCAGTTCTATAGCGGCTATAGTAGCAAATGGTGTTGATTCCTAGTAAAAAGTGCTTGAAATAAGGTTGGAAAAAAATTTCTTAGCTCAGGAATAGGTCGGTAATAGCTATGTTTGCACGAAATTGAAACAGAAATGGTGAAATGCACAAAAGGGTGGTATTTATGCGTTTTTAAACCAATAGTAATTAATCATTAATGCACGGGGTTAATTAAAATGGAGGTGGTTTTTTCAACAGGAAATAAAACAACTTGTGGTTTTCGCATCGGTCGAAGGTGGTAGGAGGTAAATTTTTTGAGCATGTGATCGAATGGAATATTGACAAGTTGTAAGGAGCGAAGACACAAAAACCATTCATTTCACAAGGTCTGGATGTGGTTAATCTTGGATGATCGGGGATGCAATAAAGGGTACTGGCCATTGGGTCTGATCATTTAAGATCTGACGGTTGGAAAATACCAGGGATTGATCAGGATTTGATAGGCGTGGCGCCTAGGTATTAATTTATACGAAGGAATATGTATGGTTTAATATGTATGGTCAGGGTTTAATAATAAAACTTTATATTAAATATAATATAAATGGATGGGAAAATATATGTATGCTGGAATTATTTAAATACAAGATTAATATATACAAGGGGAGCTAATATATTAAAGCTAATCATGGCATTTAAATGAATATGTTCGGAATTTATATACTGAGTTTTGATGTTTAAAAAAAATGTCCAAGATGAATTAGCGCTAGATCCCAAACATTTTATTTAATTTTTAGACTTAGGATAAGGGTTTTGTGGGGGTTTTTAAATGGAAAGTGAAGATAATAAAAAGTATTTTCATTTTTCCAAAGGAAAATGTGTTTTAAACTAGGGAAAGGGTATTTGTAAGGGTAAAAGAGTGAGGTAAGGGAATAGGGTTAAAATGAAGGGGAAAGGGTAATTTTAAAAGGGAAAATGAATTTAGAGGGAAATTAATAAATATAAAATGATCAATTTCTGCTATCCATGCCTTGTGAAAACTGCTTCTACCTACCCATCACCTACCCTAACATTTTTTTTTCATTTATTTGGGTGCATTTGAGCTTGCAGACCCTTATTAATTTTTATTTTAATAGCAAGCTATCTAATTATAACCTTATTACTTCAGAGGGCTCAGATTAAATTGTTGAGCTCCTTATTATTCTCTACCTAACTCCTGATCTGCCAAGATTAAACAGTTTTGCTAGATCTTTATTCTCTATCTATCAATATGGAATTTAAAGCATTAAAGGTCAAAATTAAGCAGTTTAACCTTCATGGATTGTGGAATTTTCGAGAAGCTACACACAATATTATTTTTCAAAGTAAAGTAAAAAGTAGTGGCATTTGAATTTGCATCACTTTCATGATCTATTTTAATCTCTTTTTTGTTGGGGTTCATTTGTTATATTCTTTTTGATATTTTTCTTTTAGGATTTTTACCCTCTTTAATTTTTTTAATTTGTTTTAATATGAGAAAATAATTTGCACAAAACAAAGTATGTATATATTACAAGACTAATCAAAGTCAATTCAAAATTATAAATCCTATTATTATAGAACCCTAAGATATCCTATGGTGCTAATTTTTAAGTTCTTCATATGGGTCTGATGTGCATGAATTATTAACGCTTTTCCAGCTTAATACCACATCCAAATTTTAATTAATATAAACGTCCCTATGCGCTCCCACATTGTAAATACTATCAAGATATTCTATACTGAATCGATCTCTCACTAGTTCCACATATATATTTCCCTCCATTATGTCTTATGGCACTATCACCCTCAAATCCCCTTATTAAAAATCCATCTGCCTTCTCTTAATATTGTTTATAACTTGGTTGTCAAAGGCCTAGTTGATCCTAAGTAATACCAGATAAGGATTGGTATTATTTGAAAAATTAAAGCAGTTACTAACACATGCTCCAGTATTAAAGATTGCAGATCCAGAAAAAGAGTTTGTGGTATGCACAAATGCTTGCAAGAGAGGGCTTTGTTGAGCCCTTATGCAGGAAGGACAAATGGTATGCTATGAGTCACAAAAGCTAAATGAGCACAAGGAGAACTGTCCAGCATATGATATTGAGTTGGAAGCGATCATTCATGCATTGAATATGCAGAGGCAGTATCTTTTGGGTATATGATTTGTATTTATGAGTGATCACAGTGGATTACGGTATCTATTTGACCCACTGATTCCGAATGCCAATAAATCTAGATGGTTGGCCATGATCAGTGAGTTTGACTTTGAGATCGGGTATATTAAAGGTAAGGAGACAAGGTTGTAGATTCTATTAGCAGGCGAATCAAGTAGCAGGTGTGAGTTCATATGGGATAGATCTATATGATAGGATCTTGCATGCAGCTCAATAGGATTTCAGTCGTATGGATCATAGGCACATATTGCAGTAGATTACATGTACAGGTAATCATATAGGTACAGGAAAAGGTATGATATAAGTACAAGTAGTGGTACAGGTACAAGTGCAGGAGCACAAGATGTGGATTATTGTCTCACAATAGATGGCTTCATCAGGTTTAAAGATAGTATATATGTGTCAGATAGCACTGAAATTAAGAAGGAGATCTTGGGGGAGTTTCATGTGAAACCATATTCAGGTTACCTTGGCTATTAGAATACACTGACAACAGTAAAGAAGTTTTACTATTGGCCGAATTTGAATAGAGACATAGCAGAGTTTATGACTAGGTGTTTGGATTGTCAACAAGCCAAAGTAGAGTATAAACATCCAGGGGGACTACTATACCCAATTTCGATTCCATAGAGGAAATGGGAGGTCATTGCCATGGAATTTATCATAGGTTTACAAAGGACATCTAGAGAGCATGTGTTAGGTCCCTATATTACTAGTATAGTCCCTTATTGTTGTTAGTGTAACCCCCTTATTGTTATTATTGTACCCTTGTAACCCCCATTTTGTTATTATTATGCCCTTAAATTATTATTTTTAGGTCGGCTAGGATTACATTGTGGTCTACTAGGATTACATTATGGCCCCATGGACTCCATATAGAAAGGAGGTTTTGTAAATTGTATCATCCAAGAATTGTTCATTTATGTAATGTATTGGACGTTGCCCCCTCGAAGTGGCTCATTTATAAGGCGTTGATATCTCTTTTCTTCTCTTTATGGAGCTGGTTACACAACATTTGGTATCAGAGATTTGGATTCTAGGGTTTCGCTGCTCCAAACAGGTCATTGTGGAATTTTCACTATAAATTTTGTTCTACGAAGTTTCAGAAGCTGAAATTTTTAGGGTACGAAGCAAAAATCCCGAGGAATACTTTTTAAAAATTTCAGAGCTTGGTTCGCAATATTTTCGGAGATATGATCTGTGGAAGTTAGGTCTTTTTTCAGGCTCCTAAACAGGTCATCGTGGAATTTTTGATATAAATTTTTTTCTATGAAGGTTCAGAATCTGAAATTCGTATCGTGCAAAGCTGAAATACTGAGGAAATTCATCAAAAAATTTCAGATCTTGGTTCGCAATATTTTTGGAGATATGATTTGTGGAAGATAGTGATTTTTCACGCTCCTAAATTTCATCTCAAAGAGGTGATCGTGGGAAAAGTTCAATAACTCTCTCTCTGGGCATCGGATTGGAGTGCCGTAAAAATTGGTCGCAATTAAACGGACTTTAGTTTCTTAGCTATCAATTTCAGAGACAAAGGACAAAACAATGACACGTGGCAAGCCGTACAATTTTTCTATACTGAACCAGTCCATAATTAGGTCATTGTGGGAGATTGGAAATAAATTTGTCTTGGAGAATCCAAATCAAGTCAGAACTGTGGCATTCAAAAGAGAATTTAGAGGGTGAATTTAGTGCTGAATTTCAGATATTGAAGAGCTGCAATCACAGAGATAATCCAATTTCAATATCGAGCTCCTCAAAAGCAAGTAAAAGGTGTGTAATTTTTTTTCCAAATTGCATAAGTCTTGTTTGAAGAATCAAGTTGAATTGATTGCAAGGGAATATTGTAGAATAGATATCAGTATTGGATTATAAAATGGCCCCTAAAAATAATTCAACACCCATTAAGCCTTTGGAAAGCTCTATTATGACTCATGAAGACGAAGAATGGCAACATGACATATCAAAATTACAAGAGCAAGTGCAACAAATTTCGCTCTAGCAAAGACCAACAAAAAATGACATGGAAGTTTTGAAGAAAGGCGTGGAAACTAAGATGGATGGTTTGAAGAAAGGCGTGGAATCTAAGATAGATGGCATGGAATATAAGATAGATGGCATGGAGGCTGGCATGGAATCTAAGATGGATGACATGGAAGCTAAGATCGATGAGAAAATGGAAAACATGAAGAATGTTCTAAAAGCAGACATGGAAGGTTTGACAAAGTTGATACAAGAAACATTTCCTAATGGTGAAAAGATAGTAGAAGAACCTCATGATGAGAACAAAATAAATGTTAATCGTGATTTCATAAACTCTAATGTTGGCTAGAAGAACCACCATATTCCAAAAATGGATATGAGGAAGTTTGATGGAAAGGATCCTGTAACATGGATACTACAGATGGAGCAATATTTGATCTCCATAACGTGCAAAACACACAAAAGGTACGCATTGCAACTTTACATTTAGAACAAAATACATTTGTATGGTATCGATGGCTTTGCTCCCGTAAAAAAATTGTCACTTGGTCAATTTTTATGGAGGAAACGATAGCACATTATGAGGATACAAAGAGCAACACCTTCTTTAGCCAATTGATAAATCTCAAACAAAAGGGTTTAGTGGGGCAACACATTGAGGACTTCCAAAAATTGAATATAAGGGTAACTGATATTCCAGAGGAACACAGGATCGATCTCTTCATAGGCACTTTAAAGGATAACATCCAACATGAAGTTCGTGTTTTGGAACCAAATTCATTGGAGAAGGCATTCAGGTTGACAAGAAAAGTTGAATGTAAAATAATGGCGACAAGGAAGCCTACCACTCAATTCTATAAAGAAGGAAGTGTTGCTACGTCTAGATTTCCACAACCTACAAGGTTGACACCACAACAATTGGAAGAAAAAAGAGCAAAAGGGCTTTGCTACAGTTGTGATAGCAAATATACTAAAGGTCATAAGTGTGCTGAGAAGAAATTATTTTACATAGATTGTGAAGAGGAAGAAGAAAATGAACAAGAAGAGGATATACACCAGGAACCAGCCCCAGAAGAGGAAGAAATGAATCCGACCATATTGTGTAATGCACTGGCAGGAATTACCACTCCTCAAACTCTCAAGATAAAAGGACAAATCAAGAAGAAAAAGGTAATAGTGTTGATTGATTCAGGTAGCACCCATAATTTTATTCATTGTAACGTAGCCAAGGAATTAAATTGTTTCCTATACCCAGCACCAGAATGTCAAGTGATGGTTGCAAATGGAGGAACTATAAATTGCTCTGGAAAATGCCATAATATCAAGCTAACCATGGGGGAATATGTATTGACTAGTCCAATGCTTGCCATTTCTATGGGAGGTGCTGATGTTGTACTAGGAGTACAATGGTTACAATCTTTGGGGACGGTAGCTTTTAATTTTCAAGAACTTTTCTTGAATTTTTTTTCAGAAGGAAAGGAAGTCGAATTACGGGGTATTGAAGGGAAGCCAGGAAGGATAATAAGCTCTAATGTCATGACAAAGCTTCTAAAGAAAGAACAACGGGGTGTAATTGCACAATTATGCTCACTAGAAGTTCCGACATCAAAATCATCTATTTCTGCAGATCTCCAACAAGTCTTGGACAATCATTCCAAGGTGTTCGAAACTCCCAAAGGACTCCCACCTATTCGTGATCATGATCATGCTATTCATTTGATTCCAGGAAGTGTTCCTCCAAACATCAGGCCTTATAGATATCCTTACTTTCAAAAGATCAAAATTGAATGTATGATTGCAGAAATGTTAGAGGCGGGTATAATTCAACCTAGTCAAAGTTCTTTCTCTACTCCCGTAGTATTGGTACACAAGAAGGATGGATCATGGCGAATGTGTCCAGATTATAGGGAGCTCAATAAGCTCACCATTAAATATAAATTTCTCATTCCTGTGATTGATTAATTATTGGATGAATTACATGGAGCAATTTATTTTACCAAGTTGGATCTTCGTTCAGGATATCATCAAATTAGAATGAAGACTGAAGATATTCCAAAAACAGCATTTCGAACTCATGAGGGTCATTATGAATTTTTGGTCATGCCTTTTGGCCTTACCAATGCACCATCTACATTTCAAGGGTTGATGAATTCCATTTTCAAACCCTTCCTTAGAAAATTTGTGCTAGTATTTTTTGATGATATACTAATCTACAGCAGGTCTTGGAAGGATCATGTTGAACATGTTGACAGGGTGCTCAAACTATTGCAGGAGAAACAATTATATGCAAAACATCCAAATGTTTCTTTGGAGTACAAGAGGTGGAATATCTGGGTCATATTATATCTCATGAGGGTGTTAAAGTAGACCCTAACAAATTAAAGCCATTAAGGAATGGAAAGTCCCCAAGACAATAAAGCAGTTGTGAGGATTTCTCGGGTTAACAGGCTATTATCGCAAGTTTGTTAAGAATTATGGGAGAATAGCAGCATCTCTAACAACATTATTGAAGAAAGATGCATTTTCATGGACTCCTGAAGCAACTAAGGCCTTTGAACATCTTAAAGAGGCAATGTGCCTAGCACCGGTCTTAGCTACGCCAGACTTCACAAAAACCTTTATTGTGGAATGTGATGCCTTAAGAAATGGAATTGGTGCTGTTTTAATGCAAGAAGGAAGACCCATTGCTTTTGAAAGTCGTCCAATCAAAGGAAAGTATTTACAAAAACCTATTTATGAGAAGGAAATGTTAGCAATACCGCATGCACTAAAGAAATGGCGAACTTACCTAATGGGAAGACACTTCAAGGTAAAAACTGATCATGATAGTCTTAAACACTTTTTGGAACAAAGACTATCTTCAGAAGAGCAGCAAAAATGGGTCACAAATATGTTGGGTTATGAATTTGAAATAATCTACAAAAAGGAAAGCTTAATGTTGTTGCAGATGCACTCTCAAGAAAGAATGAAGAGGTGGAAGCATTGCTTTGTGCCATTTCTATTATCCAACCAGATTGGATAACCGAAGCAAGAGATGAATGGAAGAAGGAAAAAGATGTATGGACACTCATTCAAAAGTTGCAGCAAGATCCTAGTACATCCGATACATTTAGTTGGAAAAATGATTCCTTATGGTACAAAGATCGCTTATATCTTTGTAAGAATTCCCAACTAAAACAAAAGATTCTTCTGGAATTGCACACTTCTCCTTTAGGAGGACACTCGGGATTTTTAAAAACTTACCACATGGTGAAGAAAGAATTTTTTTGGGATGGCCTTAAATCTGATATTCAAAAGTTTGTGGCGGAATGTTTGGTTTGCCAGCAGAATAAAGTTGAGACAATTAAGACCCCGAGTCTTCTACAACTTTTATCCATTCCGAGCCAACGTTGGAGGAGATTTCAATGGATTTTATCACAGGTTTACCTAAGTCCAAAGGAAAGAATGTCATCATGGTGGTAGTTGATAGACTTACCAAGTATGCACACTTTTGTACATTATCTCATCCATTTAAAGGACGTATGGTTGCTACTACATTTATGGACACAATTCAAAAGCTACATGGAAACCCAAGGGTTATTGTGAGTGACAGAGATCCCATTTTTACTGGAAATTTTTGGACGGAGCTATTTTCTTGTTTGGGTACTCAATTAGCTCATAGCTCATCTTATCATCCTCAATCTGATGGTCAAACTGAGATAGTAAATAAATGTTTGGAAGGATATCTTCGTTGTTTTGTATCTGATAAACAAACACAATGGGTCAAGTGGTTACCTCTCGCTGAATGGTGGTATAACACTTCCTTCCATACTGCAGCAAAAATGACCCCATTTAGGCACTTTATGGATATCATCCACCATCAATCACATCATCTTTAAGGGAAATTAGAAAGTTCAAGCAGTGGAAGATCACATCAAGCATCAGCAAGAAGTTCTCCAGCTCTTAAAGGATAACCTGAATTTGGCACAAAATCAAATGAAACAACAGGCAGATTAGCATCGCAGCGAGAGAAGTTTTGATGTAGGAGATTGGGTATTTTTACCCAAGCAAGCTAAGAAGGATAATAAATTATCGCCAAAGTACTATGGTCCTTACAAGGTGTTGCAAAAGATTGGTACTATGACATACAAATTGGAGCTTCCCGCTTCTTCGCGAGTACATCCAATTTTCCATGTTTCATTCTTAAGGAAGGTTATAGGTGAAAATCTTCAAGTTCAAACAATATTGCCAAAACTTGATGAGGAAGAAAAAATCGTATTGGAACCTGAAGCGGTCACGGAAACAAGAACTCGACAACTACGGAATCGATCAATTTTAGAGTATCTCATCAAGTGGAAGAACTTACCCACTGAAGATTCTACATGGGAGGATGAGAACTTTATACAGAAGCACCCAGAGCTACTCAAGCGTTGAGGACAACACTTTTTTGAAGGAGAGGGGCATGTTAGGTTCCTATATTACTAGTATAGTCCCTTATTGTTGTTAGTGTAACCCCTTTATTGTTATTATTGTACCCTTGTAACCCTCATTTTGTTATTATTGTGCCCTTAAATTATTATTGTTAGGTCGGCTAGGATTACATTGTGGCCCATTAGGATTACATTATGGCCCCATGGACTCCTATATATAGAAAGGAGGTTTTGTAAATTGTATCATCCAAGAATTGTTCATTTATGTAATGTATTGGAGGTTTCCCCCTCGAAGTGGCTCATTTCTAAGGCGTTGATGTCTCTTTTCTTCTCTTTTTGGAGCTGGTTACACAATAACATGATTCCATCATGGTTGTGGTGGACAGGTTGACGAAGGTAGCGCACTTCATTCCAGTTAAGTATACATACTCAGCAAATGATGTATCACAATTCTTCATAATGTATGTGGTCAGATTGCATGGTATTCTGCAGAATATTGTGTCAGATAGGGATGTGAAGTTCACTTCCAAGTTTTGGAAGGAGTTGTTTTCAGAATTGGGCACATAGTTGGCATTCAGTACAATTTATAATCCATATACAGATGGAAAGGTAGGGAGATTCAATAGGATATTAGAGCAATGAAAGTGGGAAGAGTATCTTCCAAGGGGTATCAAGAATATTTGAGGATGATTTCATTTGAGGCATTGTATGGAAAAGGTTGCAATACTCCCATCAGTCGGAGTGATCCAGTTAACAGGGTGTTTATTAGACCAGGCATGTTGGTGGAAATGGGACAAGAAATGTAAGTAATCAAGAAGAATCTGAAAGGAGCATAGGATAGGAAGAAGAGTTATGCATATTGGAACATGTCGTTTAAGGAGTTTCAGGTTCAGGAGTAGGTGAACCTGCGCATCAATCCTAAGAAGAGATCCTTGCAGATTGGATCATGTAAAAAAGTACATCAGGCTCTAATGGAGGTCAACCGGATTTAGACAGGCTGATCGATGATTTAAAAAATTTAATATAATATCTAAAGTTTATAGATGATATTATAAAATTTTATAGTATCATTTATAAACTTTATATATTATATTATTTTTTTTACATCATCGATCGGCCTATCTATATCCATCAGGCCCTAATGGAGGTCAACTGGATATAGACAGGCCGATCGATGAAGTAAAAAATTTAATATAATATATAAAGTTTATAAATGATATTATAAAATTCCAAGTTGGCACCTCAATTTTACGGACCTTTCAAGATTCTTGAGAGGATTGAAATAGTAGCCTATTGACTTTCACTACCACTGATAGTGAAATTCCATGATTTTTTCCATGTTTCATTGCTTAGAAACTATTTTGAATATGTTGATCATGTGATTGACTAATCTATATCGCGAGTGGAACTAGAAGGAGAATTCTAATCAGAACCGAAGTTTATATTGTAGAGAAAGACGATCATGCTCTGTAACTGAGCAATCGACCATGTTAAAGTCTAGTGGAAGCATTTTTTGCCTGATGAAAATCTATGGGAGATGGAGGAATAGATGTGGGCTATGTATCCTTCTTTATTCGTTGGTTGAACAAATTTTTTGTATATGTCTTTAGTATATGTTATTGGTGCATGATTTGGAGATGTTTTTAATATGTACATATGTCTTTGGATGTAAATACTTCCATGAGATATGATATAAAGATCAAATAAGCATATGGGTTTCATGTCATTAGAATGTTATATTTTTCATGTTGTAATGTTGGTTTGCTTATAAGTAGGTTGATAATTGTAAATACTGCATCGAGCTAAGTTATAAAGCTCCATGAGAAGTATGTTTTTTTACAATTTTCCTATTGGTTGTAGGTGTCATTCAAGACTAAAGATGGTGTTCCCCTAAGGGGAGCAATTATATAACGACCCTGGTGAAACTTTAATGTAATAAAATTTAATAAAGGAAAAATAATAACCATGATCATGGGAATGTATTCCAAGCTGAACTTTGGTAAAAACATCCTAGTTTTGGTGTTCATATGGTTTATTATGGCTATGGGAATTGGAAAAAGGAAATGGCTAAGGCTTCAGAAAGGCAAAGTCGCATTTATTGGAAATTATTTAAGAAAATAATAGAAATTAGGAGAAAAAGAAGGTGAAAGGTAAAAGGTTGCATGTGAGGAGGAAAATGAAGGAAAATAATGGAAAATGCAAGAAAGTAGAGGCCTCATAGATAAAAAGGCTTATGAGGATCAGTTCACAGATTTTGGTTAGTTCAATTTGGAGCTCTCATTCTATTCTCTGTCTCTCTCATACCCTTGGACACTTAGATTTTCTTGGAGCACTCTTGGAGAGTGTAGAATACTTGGAATTTTGGAGAAACAAGGCAAAGGAAGAGAAAGAAAGTGTAAGAGGAAATTAGGATCAGCAGCTACAACGATGTTTTCTTGCAGGTGTTGAGTTGAATGTATGTTTTCCTCACTAGTCTAGGCATGCATGGAATATACATGTGGTTTATTGGTCATGATCTGTCATTGGCATGGAGGACTCCATGGATTGAACATGGATTTTCATAGCCTTTCCATTTCCTATATAGTCATGGTGTTGTGGGTAAATATCATTTTTTATTTCTCTGTTTGGTTCTCACGTTCCTTTATTTTGGTTTGAGTAATAGTTCTTGGATCCTTGGTCAGAAAAATGCTCTAGAACCCTATAGCAACTAGTGAGTCACTAGTCCTAGAGCCTTGGTTTGACAAATTCTCTAGATCCCTTGGCGTTTTGAGTTATTAGTCTTGGAGCCTTGGTTGGACAAATGCTCTCGAGCCCAACAACAACTATGGGTTGATTTACTAGTCATAGAACCTTGGTTGAACAAACACTTTGGAGCCCTAGACAACTTGGGTGGAGAACAATCTAGTGATTGTCAGTGATGTCCGAGCATGAGGTGGAATCATTGGTTGTGGATTTAGGTGGTAGGCCTCTAGAAGCCCTGGTTTAGTTTTAATTGATGTGTTTTATGATATCCCACATTCATGATTGGAATATGGAATGGGGGTGACTAGCTGAAGATATATTTGGCTCAACTATGTATATGGTTGGGTGGTACGTGGAAGTCCCAGACTTGGTTGCATTTCTCTTATGGAAATCAAAGCTATTTTCCTCTTGTATGGATGGGTAAATATGCTTGTTATTATGTGGATTATATGGTTGTTCTATGCTTGTCATTTCTGTTATTTATATGTTGGTTATGAATGTGTTCTATGGTAGTGATAATATATGGATGTCATCATGTTTTGAATTGTAAATGAATGAAAAATGAATCTATGACCTAATAGATGATAATGCAGTTAATGTGATGAGGCAAAAATGTTTCTTAAGAATTCTCAGATAAGTGTGAGACCCCTATGCTCAAATATATTGTTTACACCTGTAGATTACCTATTTGTGACATGTTTAATGAAATTCCTGTCATGGCTAGTAGGGGTCAAGTCAAGTCCTTGTTCAAGTGATTGAATTTAAATCGTTATTATGTTATTATCTTTTATTTCCTGAAGTGTCATGGAGTTCTGGGCAGTGACATGGGCCATGTGCCTGAAAAAGTGTCACAGAAGTAGAGGTTGCAACCACAGAACTACCTCGAAAATTCATCAGTCACACGCATGTCCATGTTGTTAAAGCAACTGGAGCTTTCCATTTGCACTCTTTCCCATGTCAAGGGAGAAACTTGGGGATTGATACACTAAAAGTTCAGTATCACTCAGGGTCTAGCCTCTTGGAAGGTTTTGATGGCTCTTGGTTGTTCTGTAGAATGTGTAGAAGGTCTATGTTGTGTCTTCCATCGATTCCACTTCCTTAACTAACACATAGGGATTTGAATCATTTCATATTAACTCTTTGTAAAACATGGACCTTAGTTGGTCAGTTACTTGGATAGATGTGGGAGGAGGGTGTTAAGGTCATATATTAGATTTCATACTATTTGACTATGGCATGTTGGAATTCTACCTTTAAATGAACAAAAATAAATATCTGATGCAAAGGTGGAGTTTCATATATTGATGATTCATCTATCGAAATATACTTATGTCAACATGAAACAAATAAGTTACATGTTAAATATACCAAGGGATAAAATTGGCTGATAAGGTAGCCAAAAAACTGGGTAGGATGTCATGGTTGTTGGTATGGCAGTGTACAATGGTTACATGTGGTAAAATGGATACCATGTATGTTCCACATGGAAAAGTACAGATGTTTCCATGGATGACAATCTTGAAATAGGCATAACTTTGTGTTTAGAGTTTAGAACCAGGTGAAATTTATTTTGGTGAAAATTTATTGGTGAGAAGAAGACATGATGGTCTTATAAATGATTTTTTAGTTGTTTTAAGAAAGATTATTTTTGATAACCTTTACTTCCTTAAGGTGATATAGGAGGTTGGACCTAGATTCCATGCAACATTAATCGGGTATTCATGCCTTTCCTTTTTCTTATTTTTTTTTGTTTTGGAGTTTTTTTTATTAGGAAACTCATCTTTTTCTATATTTCCTACCACATGGATTAGAAATAGAGTGTCCTGCCAGGTTACATGGTTGTTCACTATATGTTTCCAAAACATAGCTAGAACTTCCAAAAAAAAAAAAGCAAGTAGAGAACAAGGAATGGTTGCATTTTATAGTTGAATGGAATTCAAACTCATCTTTGTCTACATGTGGAATATATTGGTACATATTAACCAATTTGTTTACTAATACAATGATTTTATTGCAATCTATATGAAGCATCTTAATTTTTTTCTAGATAAGAATTAAACAATTTATTGATTATGATAATTTTAGCTTATCCTTTGTACGTGCATGTAGCAAAGCTTTTAGACTAATGGGGAAATAATTTTTTTTTGTAATAAATGTTGGTCCTCACGGATGTAATCCAACCTTCAAATCTCACTAGAATGAAGGCATGTAATAATGAATATATAGAAACTCTAATCATATTGGCAATGTCGTATAATGCAGGTCTTCATCACATCATCAACCACCTTCAAAAATTAAATAGAGAAATTATATTCTGCCCTAATTATGTTCATAGGCATGGTCTATTTAGAAATAGGCCTTGCATATATTTAATCATATTATAGAGAAAAAATTAAATGTGGATTTATATTTTATGTTGAGAAATTATTCTTAATAATATATAAGAATAGGTGTGTGAGATTTATTTCTCAACCATCATATTTTCTATTTTCATTTTCATTTTAAATGTCCTCTTGCACGTCCTTCCATTGGAATTCTCCTCCATGCACCTGATCTCCCTACTGAAACACCCTCCTCCTCATTAGTAACGTGACACCTTCTAGCCTACAAATGCACAACGGATGCAAACAATATGGGGAAAACATTGGTTACAATCCGAATTTTAACGATTAATTTACCCTTGCAGCTCGATATGTCATTCAATTTACACTAGTAACTCAATATGTGGTCGGGATCCCCACTCGTAATAAAATAGGAGAGTTCAAATTTTCATATTGATGGTTCTTTAGTACTACACTTGGATCTTCGTATTGTTTTGCATTCAGACTGGAAAATCGAATCGCAACTAGGTGTTAATGAGTTTCTTTTTGCACATATGTCGCAAGATAAAGTTGTAGCGTAGGATTTCCTAGGGATCGAGAAGGGTTATGTGAAAAATAATGAAAATGTATGTGGATTGATTTTTGTAATATCATGACTAGATGATGTGGAAAATATAAAGAGAAAACATAGAATGGGGGGATGGAGAAATGTGGTAGAGAGTGTTGATGATGGAGAATGGTGGTTGAGAACTTTTCCGAGCAATGCCAAATAATCATATTGAAGAATCCTCTAACATGAACTCCCATCCCTATTATCCCTATTGTTAGGATTCAAATCAATATATATAAGTGGAGAAAGTCAAATGCATTTAATTAAATAACATAAATTAAATGAATAGATGCAAAAATGATTAATGTATTATTGAAATTTTGATTAATGATATTTCAAAGTTGAAATTGAGAAAAGTGTTACATAGTAGCTAGTATCTATCACTTAGTTTAAATATAGTTAATCAAAGTCAAAAGATTGAATTCAAGTTAGTGTTAAGGTTTAGAATCTAGTTAATTTAGGTTTTACTAATTGGTAAATTGAAGTATTTTTTTAGCCTTAATTAGGCATTGTGATGGTCTACAATCCAATCCTAACTATCCACAATGATAATGTCTTATTGTAGTGATAATTCTTTTGTTGAGAATATTGTCTAGAAGGTTTTACATTTTCTATGTCAAGTGTTGATAAATATATTTTAAGGGATAGTTTTTCTTGCTAAGATATATCTATGAAATATAAGTATAATATATTCATTAAAAATTTATAAATACTAAAAAAAGAGTTTCTTTATTCACTTAGTTATTTGTTGTTTAAATTGATAACCATTTTAATTTATTATTAGTAATTTTTTACTGATTTCTTATTCATATTAAGTAAATTTATGTAATTCTTTTACTATAATTTAATTTTTTTTATAAAATTTCATTTCATTTTCATACATTTTGCCAAATTTTGTAATAAACAATAAATACCTAGTAATATAAATAAGTGATTTTTATTTTTAAAATAGCTATATAATAATTAAATGAATTTATATTATTTTTTAAAGAATCTAACTATTTTTAATATATATTAAATACAAATTTATTGTTTGAATCAATTTTCTCTTAATTAATAATGAGTTTATCTAATTGTATTTGTTTATGAATAAAGTTGTTTAATTTGACTAATAAAATTTCAAACATGTTAACTAATAATATTTATTAATTTTAAACTTGTTAACTGGTACTATTTATTATTAAAGAATTTTAAATTTTGTTTTAATTATTATTGATGGTTAATAAGATTTCATTTTGTTAATATTAGTTCTTAGCAAGGCAGGACTCTAATAATCTATTTACTTGTTGACCACTATTAGACGAGCATTGAACAATGCAATTTATAATGCTTAATTTCAGAAAATGTATATTTATTTTTCAATATTATTTAAAAAACTAATCTTCAAACATTTGATTGGACCATAACTTGAAGGTATTATTACAGTCCGTGCACAAGATAAGGCCATGTATATAACTGCCTCACATATTCTATGCCACAATTTATGGATATATTTCAATATTCATGCATTACTTTTAGATATTTGTGTAGTGATTTTTTATTCTTAAGCTTTGAAGGAAGTAAATAAGACTTTTACCATCAATTACTTCTCAACATAATTTAAACAATTTATTTCATAAAAAATGGATAAGAATAATATGTAAATAAGTGCTACAGGGTAGTTTAGTCCATGCCACTCAAGTTACAAATTATGTTTTCAAAAAATTCTAAATTGATATATGAAGTGGAAAATTTAATTGCTTACTAAGGTACAAAGTGTTGCATAAATTTTGGTGAGTAGTAACTACTGAGTCTACATAACTGTTGAAGAACGCATAAAGGCTCAATATAACTTATATAAAAAATGACTTTTTCACCACATTTTTTCTCGTTAATTTTAATCAAAATATGGGAGATATTTTTAAAAAATTGAGTTTGGAATTCAAGTGTCGTGGGGTTTTTCAGGTGTTATATCCATTTATGCATTCAAAAATACATTTTAAGTCATAAAAATTTGCATTTTTTTATTGAAATTGTTTTGTCATATTCGTTTATAAGTTAGAATACGCCCATAAATAATATAGTGAAGTAACTTCTTGCAAGTATATTTATTTACATCTTATTCTTATAGAAAACACTTAAATTATGGTGGGAAGTAACTGATAGTTAAATTCCATAAATAAATAACAACTAAACATAATATTTCTATTTCTTACATATGGGTTTTTCGCTAGACATTGTAATTGCAAAATTAAAAAAATAATACATATTTTGATATAAAACAGTAATTTTTGGAACTTTTCATATATATCTAGTCATTAAATTTTATATCTCATATCTCAGTGTGCAAAGTCTTCCCCATCAAGTCCCTTACAAATAAATGTGGAGCAGTTCTTATCTCATTGTGCAAAGTCTTCCCCATCACGTAGAAGAGGTCCCTTACAAATCAATGTGGAGCGGGTGACAAAGCTCTTGACCTCCAAACTAAATTTCACCAAGTTATGTGACCCTCGAACTCATAGACTAAATTTGACAAGGTCAAGACACTCATGATTCACCTAGTAATCATCGAGATCCAACAAATAATAATTTAAAAGAAACATTGGTGGGAAAGAGGTGTTGGTATTTCAGAGAACCTATGAGAAATTTAACGGTGATGCCACTTTTTGCCATCCAAATAACTTGCAAATGAGAAAAATAGATTTTTATTTTATGAATTTAACTTGAAACTGAGAAAAAGATGTTTATTTTATGAATTTGGTAGCAACAACATGTGAGTCTTGTCCTTCACATTGAAGATTGGGTGGTGATTTTATCTTAAAAATTTAGAACTAAAGGTACGCTTTATTGTATCATTTTGAAATTTTCATGATAAATTTTGGTCGTAGCTTTGGAGATTGTAGCCTTTATCTTGTAAATGATATCTTACAACGTTTAGAATTTCATTAATGTAGCGTAGAATTTGTAATTGTAACATATCTCACTATACCTATTAGATTTTTTTTTTTAGTTTTACCAGCATGTAATATTCCTAAATAACTTATCTCATATTGATGCAGGAGTGTTCCACTTCAGAGTCGATGTTTTATTTTAGCTAGACCTAGCGATTTTCGTTTACCAAGGGAGTTAGTTCCTTAATTAAAATTAATTATTTAGTTATTTGTACAAAAGAAAATTGAATAGTAAACAAGATCGACAGTAGACTAGATCAAGTCCAGCAGATGAGTAGGAGATAGAAGCTTACGGAAAGACGTGCAAAATACTTGTGGTGAGGAGATATTGAAATTCTTGAAAAGATGGTGCAAAGGTCAAATATTAGAGTGGAGCCTTGGGAATAGTACCCAAGGGAACATAGAGAAAAATGACACTTCATTATTTTCCTCTTTCGAGAAATTCTGGCCTCAAGTTTAGTTAACAACAAGCACCTCGAGAAATTTTCTTGATAGTCCTGGCTGGAGTTCTTGCCCCGGAAGGATAATAGGACAATTTATTGAAAACGTCGGTCCGAAGGTGATAAAAGGACAGTTTCTTGACAAACATTGGTCCAAAGGCTTTATAAACGGCGGTTTCTCTAGTTTAATTAATCATCGAACAGACTACCCTGAGCAGGCTCACATGACCTCAAAAAGAAGAAATGTTAAATGGAACCTCCGGGAAGTTACAACCTAATGGATTTTTAAATATCCCCTAACCGTCAATCTGGGCTTAGGTAAGAGGGCTCACGGAATGAAGTGGGTCTCCCCTAGAGTTTCTCCATCACAGTGACTTTTGTAACCCCTTTAACCATCGCGTCGGGGAACTATTGAGTGGACTTACACGTAGAGAGGCACAAGAGTGTGAAAAGCATTCAATGGAAAATGGTAATGGTAAAAAGCTGTGTGGATTATTGCATGGAATTGTGGGCCAGCCCGAAGATTGTACCCCGGATGTGTTACAAATCACATAATCTGGAAAAAGCTAGGTTTGGGATTTTAAGGACTTGGTCATGAGCGATGGTCACAAGGTGCGAAGGTTACAGGGTAAGGCTCTACGGTGGATAATGTGGGCCATAAGTGGAATAGCTTGGGCGATTAAGAGGAGTACACACATTGGAGTATAGGAAAATGCCAATATTTGATAAGGAGTTATATGCAGGTAAAAGGGTCGAGCCATTATAGAGAGGAAAGTTATATATGCACATTCTTTTTGAATAAGGGTTATATGGGTTATATCAGTTTGGCTCCTCCCACTGGATTTTAGACTAATATTTGGCATTATGGGTTAAGGATACAGGGATTTAAGCAAGTCAAAATTGGCCTTGCATCAATTGGTATTAGAGTTATAAATATATAAAAATATCAAATTATAGAGGATAAAATAAGGGGATGCAAGATTATAAAGAATCCACACAGGTAACAAACAATAGGCTTCAGAAGAAGGATAAAATATTGAAGTGTTTGAAAGAGATTGCGGGTTTGTTGAATTGCATATCTATAGAGGTATAAATGTAGGCTAAGAATGTGGATTGCCAAGGGTAAAATGTAGGAAAGTGGTCCAGTGAAGAAATTTGATAATTATTAAAGCAATTGCATGTAGAAATGACAGGTAAAGTGATAGGTAGCCGTGAAATAAATAAACAAATAGGTGGCCACAGATAAGTAGTGATAAAGAAAGAACGAAATAAGCAAAGCTCTCAAAAGAAGCTTGTGGCAGAAAAAAAAATTGTAGCAATGGTGTTGTAAAGAAACTTAAGTTAGAGACTGAATCAAAGGGAACAATGGAAGAAAGGATGGTGAGAAATATTGCAGCAACCTAGAGCAAGGAGTTTTCATTGGTTCCAGAAGAGAGGACTAGGAAGGTGCCAAAATACTAAGATCAAAGGAGAAGAAGCTTGGTGAGGTTTTATGTGGCAAGAAGAGGAGAAGCTTGCTAATGTAGTGGTTTGGTTGCATCTCATAGTGGGAATGGAGAATCTCACAAAGGAAATATTGATGACGACAATGGAAAACAGTCGAATATGAAGTCCAAAAGGAAGCCATAACAATAAGAAAAAGGATACCATAAAAATATTACAAAGCAGAAAATAAGTGAATAAGAAACAGACAAAAAATTGGTTGAGATGAAAGGATAACTTAGTTAGATAAAGTGACGGGTACAAGAACAAATAAAGTAGTGGATGAAACGATTATTAACAAGATTGAAGAAATGTATTTATGTGGGAAGAAGAGTAAAGTGGCATGTCAAAGAGTTGTATATTGAGAAGGTAATAGAAAAAACAGAAGAAGAGGAAGCACTCAGAGTAGCTGACTGTGACGTCAAAGAATCCATTTGTGAACCTGAAAATGGACCAATCCTTGGACAGGAAAATTATGATGAAGATATGCTAGAAGCATTTTCTAAGACTATATTTTATCATGATTTTGGTTTTAATTATTTTTGTAAGTGTATGTTTGCAGGTGGAACAACAGAATTGGTGGAAGTTCCATAGGAGGAGAATCATGGTGGTGAGATAAAACAAATAAATGAAGATGAACAGTTTCAAAGAAATACAGTAGGAAGAAGAATCTATGAGGAAATACATGTTGGAGTTTTTCAAAATTGTAAAATGAAATTAAGAGGCGTGATTGATTTGGTTTGGTTCCTTTTGATAAGTGTATTTTTAGTTATTTTTGAATAATTGAGAAATATTTGGAGAAAAGGAAAGTGGATATTGCATAAATTGTAGAATGAAGATGTTAAAGAAAAAGTTGACCAGAGTAACCTAGATCAAATAATTCACTCAACAGAAGCTATAAGAACTCAGGAGCGAGGACAATGTTTATAAAGAAGAAGAGCACACATGGAGATAAAAACATGTGCACCTAATGAGTATTATCAAAACAAACAAGACATATCTGAGGCTAGAAATGCAATAGAAGTTTTAGAACAAAGTTGATTCCTTGATGAGAAGAAAGGTAGGGATATTTATGAAAGGTTTATTAACAACCTCATGGATTATGAAATTATTTTAGACCAACTCTTGGTGATGAGGCAGCTGAGGCAACAAATAAAGAGCCTCGTATTTTTGAATCTGATACTTGCTGTGTGTTTGTAGGTTTGACAGATGAATATCAATAAGTTAATGATGTGCTTAAGCAATTAGAAGAAGAATTGATACTCATAGAGAAGGTAGTTGTAATGTAGGTGTTATGTGAGAATTTGTTTGATGATGAAGTTGTTATAGTAGAGGGAATTGAAGCAAATAATACCTCTAGCTTTGTTATGAAAGAAAATGGAACATCACCATCTGAAGCAACATATGAATACATGTTTGAGGGGAGTCTCCTACCTGAAGAAAGAAGCAGAAATGAAGAGTTTGAACCTTTCAGAAATGGCTAGTAAAATAACTTAGCGATGGATGTTGAATAAAGGACAAGGATATAATTAAAAATGATTTTGAATTGTTTGAGGAGCTAAATTATTTAGAGAGGAGAATAGAAAACCAACAATTACACAGTCTGATTGCAAAGACAGAGCTGGAGGAGGAGAGAAATGTGTTCAAAAATAGTGGGAGCAGATCGCCATTTGTGAAGAACTTAAATATGAGCATAATATTGTTTAAATTTTTACAATTGAAGACATGTGGCAGACAAAAAATAATATCAACTGTGTAGTTGAGCCAAGAACAGAGGTAGACCAGGTGATTGAAGAAGTATGCATAATAATGGGAAGGATGCCAAGGAAGAGGAAATACAGGTGGCAGAGGAGTAGAAATAACAAAGAAAATTAGTTGATTGGAGAACTTTGTATCATCACAGCAAATGGACAACTACAAAATAATATCTGGAAACCTAGAGAACAAGGGACAACAAAACAACGTCAACAATCAGGGAGAGAGGCCAGCTAAAAAATATTTTTTTCATCCAGATGTACTTCATCAATCAGTTCATCAACATACGCATGGTCACGAGACCATGAATTTTTTTCACCTTGGGAGTTTGATGCGGGACCATTGGACTTCCAAGTCAAAATCTATTTTGACTAGAACTAGAGATTTTCATTTACCAAGGGAATTGATTCCCTAATTAAATGTAATTACTTAATTATTTGTATTTTCCTATGTTTATAACAAAATTTATAGATATATATATTTAGAAATGAATTTGTAATTATATCTATTTATCTAAATATATATAAATATTATTCATGAGGTTTAGAGTGAAAGGATGGAAGTTAGATCAGTGAGACATTTGTGGATTGAATGAATCATAAAATAGAGGTTTTACGTGATAATTATTTGGGTCTTAAGTGAATTGGTTCAACATCCCTTTTTTAGTTAATAATCATCCAGGAAAGGATAGAGGATAGGGTGACAATGTAAGAGAAAGTTTCTAGAGGATTTGAGGGTCGCGTTAGGGTGAAAAGGGAATATTGAAAATATGTTTTGTTATATTAATTAATACAAGGAAGGAAGCATTTTGTTCATGTATTTTGAGTGGATTTTTGTGTAAGATGGAAGCTAGAGTTATTTTAATAACCAATCATTCTATAATATTTATGTCTAGAATACATACATTATATCACATGGAAAGTATATCTATGTAATTTTATTTTATTTTTGTAGAGAATTAGGGTGTGCAATAGAGAATCCGAGAGAAAACATGATCGACAACAAAATGGATCAAGTACAATACCTGAATGGGAAATATAAGCTTCTGGAAAGACTTGTGAATAATAGCTGTGGTGAGGAGATACTGAAAGTATCGAAAAGATGTTGCAAAGATAAAATATTAAAGTGGCGTAGTGGGAGATGTACACAAGGGAACACCATGAAAAATGGCACTTAGTCGTTTTCACTATTTTGAGAAATTCATCACTTGATGGAGTTTGGGCCCGAATTTCTGTTAATAGCCGCCATTGGGAGGCTGTTTCCTAATAGTTTCGGTTTAGATTTCTTACCCTGGAAGGATAAGAGTAAATTTTCTTGAGAGCGTCAGGCCAAAGGCAATAAGAGGATAATTTATTGACAATGTCAGGTCGAAGGCTTTATACCTGATGATTTCGCTAAGTTTAATTAACCATTGAGAGGGCTACCGTGAGAGGGCTCATGCGTCCTCAATAAGGCATATTGTTAAATGGACCCACCTAGAAGTTACAACCCGACTTATTTTTAAATATCCCTTAACCATCAAGACAAGTTTAGGTGTTCAGGCTCACATAGCGGAGTGGGTCCCGCCCCAAGGTTCTCCATCCTGGTGACTCTTGTAAACCCTTTAACCATCGAGCCGAGAAAGTATTGAGCATACCTGATTTTAGAAAGAGCCAAGAGTGGGCCAAGTGTGCAATGGACAATGGTAATTATTAAGAGACACATGGATTATTGTGTGAACTATGGACCAGTCAGGAGGTTGTAACCCAGATGTGTTGTGAATCGCATAATATGGAAAAATCCAAGCTCAAGCTTTTAAGAACTTAGTCTTGAGCGATGGTCACAAGGTGCAAAGGTTACGAGACAAGGATCTATGGTGGACAGTGTGGACCATAAGCAGAATAGTTTGGGTTCTTAAAAGGAGTACAAGCGTTAGAGTACAGGAAAAGGCCAACATTTCATAAGGAGTTGTATATAGGTAAAAGGGCCGAGTCATAATAGAGAGGAAAGGCATATATGCACTTGATTTTTGAATAAGGGTTATACCCTTTCAGCTCCTCCCACTAGGTTGAAGGAAGTGCCTTTTCGGACTAATTTTGGGCCCAATGGGTTAAGGATTCAAGGATTTAAGCAAGTCTAAATTGTGTTTCCATCACATACTCCCTAAATGATAGTAAAGTGATATAATAATGATTAATAAGTAGATTAACTCTAGAAAAGAAATAGAAAATATTGTAACGTAATAATAATTAATGCAACTTGTTAGCATAATGCTTTCCACTGTAAATTTGTATCAATAGCATTATTCATTTAACTAGGTTTCTTAATAACACTTTAAATGATATAATTTTCAATGCCATGCATGGTAGAAATAAATATCATCAAGATAACATAATAGACAAGAACAATGGACACCGATATACCTTGGGAAACCTAAAGGTAAAAAATAGAAAACATTTATGTTATTAAATGTTTCATGAGGGAGTTCATCCATCACTCAATGGAAAGAAGGGAGTCCATCCCTTTTCTATTAATGAAATTTTACAAAGAATCATAATCTTTAATTTGAGAATAATAATTCGATTCCATTACATTAAAAATATGTCATGTTTCTCAACCACGTTACCCAATGTCTTCATGGCATGGTTGTTTCCTACAGTAAGTTGCCCCTTGAAAATTATGTCTAACAATGATTTCCTCTACATGTAACAATGACCTCATTTCCTGTCATAGTATTTTTTTATAATCCACCTTTTAGTTGTTGTAAAAGGGGTATATTATAAACTATAAATCTATTTTCTCATAAGTCACACTTCTTCTTGCAATCACTATAGTCAGTAAACTCTAACGTCATAGTGATATAAAATATCAATTTATCAAAACTCAAATATTCAATCTCTACCGATAATCATTTCTATGTCATAATCACTAATAATCTTTTAAGATTTATACATATTATCATGTATCATTTCCTTGCGCATGCATAAGTAAAGGTAAAATTCATCTCTAATATTTTATTTTTACATGCATCATCAAGTACAAACCATAATTGTTTAAACATGCAACACCTTAATTAATAGCCTTAAATCTTTTACTCAAAATGGTGTTTTTAATCACAATGTAAAACTATGGAAACAAATTTGCTTGACTATGGTAATGTTGTTTTTTTTTTGTTTTTTTTTTTTTTTAAATTTATTCAGGTTATTCTTGTCATACCAAGTATAAGAATCTACTTGTGCCCTTAGTACAAAATCATTCTTGGTTTTACCAATGTAATAATATTGGTTGATAATCGAAAATATAATTAATATATTATTGTTTGTATTCTAATGAATTTATGTAAATGCATATATGCACAATTAATTTTTCATATTTTCAATGCATTAATAAATGCATAAAAAAACCAATCCTCATTAAATAAATGCAAAAACTTATAAAATCATGCGTTCTTAGCCATATTTTCCATACTTTAAACACATGCATATACTTATAAATGCATGTTTTCATATCCATATCACAAATGCATTAAATAAAATTCATAAAGAATAACAAACATGCATATTCATTCTCATTCTACATCTATTAATTAAATCATACAATTATAAAAGCTTTCCTATTCATCCTTATTGCAACCAGAAAATCACATTTAACTATATAAGTATCTTGTTATCTGCATGTGAATGGAAAGCGTGCATGCAATTATAAAACCATGAATTTGTTTTCTGGATTGAAAATGCATACCACATTTACATTAATTTTCATGTGAATAAAGAATGGGCATGCAATTACAAATCCTTGTCAAATCACCATAACTAATTTATCTTTCTACCCACTAGAATCATGAAATTTTTTCAAAAGAGATAATAGACAAGAGCCATGCAATGTTTTCAAAGTTATTAAAACACCATAACCGAGCCTTGCAAATCATGAAATTTTTTCAAAAGAGATAATAGACAAAAGCCATGCAATGTTTTCAAAGGTATTAAAACACCATAACCGAGCCTTGCAATATTTTCAAGGATATTAAAACACAAGATCCATGCAATGTGTTTTAAGAAAATGACATGCTTACCTTTTTTTTTTATACACAAGATTCATATACAATCTTTTTCAAAAAATAACATGATTATATTTCCAAACACAAAATTTGTATATACAATATTTTTAAAAAAATAACATGATTAGTTATCTTCTTATGCACAAGATTCTTATGCAATAACATTTTTAAGCACAATCTGACATTTTGATTCTTCCTCCATTTTCAATCCTTTATATCTGCACCTAAACTTTTTCTTTTCTTTCTCTTATTTATGCGCCATGCCATAGATATGACCCGCCTCTATATTCAATCCTTTATATGCCATAGATTATTCAGATAAGGGATTTCAAATAATGAATAGAGAACACCCTTCTTAGTCAACAAAGGTATATTTTACTCCTTTTATGGCAGAAAAAAAGTGAAAACATATACACATACATAGATTCATGTTGATGAAATCAGATAGCTTTGAGGGGTTAAAATGTAAATCATGATTGGAATTTGAAGCAAAGCATTCATGCTTCAAAGGTGGAGCTCTTGGAACCAATAAGCAGGAAATCTTCACTAAAATTTGATCACGAAACCGACATGATTTTTCACTTCTCACATACATAGTGAACTAAACTGTGTCACGTACTTTCACCTCCAGCCTTCACCAACTATAATCTCGTCTTATCAATATTGGCAGAGCTTGAGTAGATGGCAGGACACCCTCACAGGGCATCCCAAAAATCCTGTCTTCATAGTACGTTCATTTTCATGGGTTCTACAAGTTGTTTTGATAACTAAATCTTACGTTAATCGTAGCAAGTCAAGAAAATAGCCAAAAGTGAACATATTAAAACAACAATATTTTCATATTATATAAATGTTAAGCATTATTATGCATTTTTGCATTAAATTATACTTGGAAGTTCTTCGCTGAAATTTTGATAATTTTTGTCATTGAAATTTTGCAAAGAGGATATTTGAAGTGTAACCGTGGAAGTAAAATATGGTCCTATGTTAAAATCATGTCAATAGAAAGAAAAAAAAAATACAATATTGGCTTAAATTTTCAAAGGAAGCGTTTGAGTGGTGGAGATTTATCTATTAAAATGTTTAGAATAAAGTATATTTATGGAAATCCCTAAGCTAATATGACAAAAAAAACTTCTTTACGTGAAATTCAAGCAATTTTCAGTAGTCTTTAGAGTTAGGAGCATCAACTATCTCTGGACACGCGATCCTCTAGCCTTGCCAGAGTAGTTGAGTCGCCATATTGGAGAATAGTTTCTCATCATTTTTTCAAATTTGTGGAAAAAATTTGCAGTGCTACTTGTTGGTGTACATGCACATAGTTAGTAGTAATTAGCTTTAGCTTTAGTTCCACCCTAGTTATCACATGTGATGTGCACTTGTCTTTAGCTAGTTAACTCCAGTGCTTACATGTGGTGTGCACATGGCTTTAGTTAGTTAACTCTAGTTCATGCATGTGGTGCATGTGCACATTAACAGAACATAAAGCACACGTAGCTTCAGTTAGCTTTAATTATCCATATTTATTGCATGTAAAACTCAGATTAACTTAGTTGTTTTATTTGATTCTCAAACTAATATTGATAAATCAAATTCATTCTCAATTCTAATTTTATTTTTCAACTCTCACAAGTTTGTGCAATTATTCTTCAACTAGATCTGTATTTGTGCTCTAATAATTTTACATGGCATCAAAGCTACATGGGTTTGGAGAAGATGCATGAACAACATTTTTTTAGGTTTAAAGAGCAGAGAATTGGAAGTTGTTTGAAGATTAGATTTGCAGATCAAAATATTGGAGAATTGTCGCAATCGTTGCTACAGCTAAGAGGTGAAAAAAAATGGATTTCTTATCTTCAATGATTCTTACTCTGTATAAATACTTCCAATGGAAGCGAGAGATTTTGCTTCAGCTCATAGGGAAAGGCTTGTATCGGATAGTTATGAATACGGAAGCTGAACCCAATTCCATCGTTGAAAAATCCAAATACTTCAACAAGATGAACAAGGATTTTGGTCTTCTATTTTTGACCATATCTCCAGCATTGCATTTCCATGTGGACACATGCAACAGTCTGAATGAGGTTTGGAAAACCTTGGAGAATTTATTTGGAAAGCAGGATGAGATGTGAGCTCATATTCTCGAAAATGAGTTAAATTCCTTAGATCCAAATAGCTTTGCGGAAATTCAAGATTTCTTTATGAAATTAAATCATTTCTTCTACAATTACATGATTGTGGGATCGATAAATCCAAATGGGAAGGTCAATTGATCCTTTCTATTTTCTCTAAATTAGGCCCTGAATATTCGGTTTTCGTTTCTACATTTCATACAGTTAGACTTGCAACTGGAGAAAAATGAAAAATGTCCAAATTTGATGCATTTATTGAGTCTCTTATTCATGAGCAGGATCAGCTTATCAAAATGGGTTCACTAAAGTCTCCAAATTCACATGCACTTTCCATGCATGACAAATGAAATTTAAACTCGAAACCAAATCATAAATACAAAGGCAAAGGAAAGGCACGAGATCCAGATCCAAGAAAGTCAGGAAATCCAAAACCTCCAGATGACTCTTCAAGCTCCAAGGGTAAGAAGGGAAAGAAACAAAACTTTAAGTGTCCTTATTGTAATAGAGGTTATCATCCTGAATCCTCTTGCATGCATAAGACTATTGATCTTATGGAAAATACTCTTGTGCAAAATAATCTTGGTCATCACATTCCAGAAAGTGCTAAGAAGAAGGCAAGGTAAAAACCATTAGAAACAAGGGGTATTGGGCATGTTTTGATTTCTCTTCATTCTAAATCGTAAGAATGGATCATTGATTCAGGAGCTTCACATCATATGGCTTATTGCAAGGAATATTTTTCTTCTCTACATGCATACTCGGGACCTCCTATTCTCATGGGGGACAATTCTACAATTGAAGTAATTAGACAAGGAAGGGTGCAATTCGAAGATGGAATTTTTGAGAATGTCTTGCAAATTCCAAGGATTTCTGTGAATCTTCCTTCAGTATACACAGAGTTACCACAAGGAAAGTGGAATTTACCCCAGATTCCATTAGAATTTATGACATGCAAACCAACTTGAATATTGCATATAGCAAGGTAAATGATCAATCTCGTGTGTATACATTTTCTCATTGTGTTCCTCAATTAGATTTTATTCTGCTACTTACTCATGCAAATGAAAAAAGTAGGATTTGGCATGAGAGATTTGGGAACTTGAATTTTAGATATATGCAACAACTTAGCAAGCAAGGGATGGTCAAATGATTGTCGGCCATTAAATTTTCAAATGGTGTTTGTAATGGATGTGCTCTTAGAAAGCATCCACAAGACAAGTCCAATAAGGGGCATGCATGGAGAGCCTCTTAACCTTTGGAACTTGTACATAGTGATATCATGGGTCCATTTATAGTACTTTCAATGAGAAAAGAAAGATATGTGGTGTCATTTATAGAATATTACACGAGATTCACTTGGGTTTACTTCTTGAAACTCAAGTATGATGTTTTTCAAAATCTAAATATTTTCAAATTGCATGCAGAAACTTAGTTTGGAAAATGCTTCAAGATACGGCGCACAGATAATGGGACAAAATATGTCAACAAAGATATTAAGGATATTTGTAATGAAACATGCATACAGTTGCAACATACAATTCCTTGCACTCCACAACAAAATGGGGTAGCTGAAAGGAAGAATCAGTCTTTGAAAGAGATGGTCAATTTCACGTTGCATGCAAGATCTTTTTTGTCAAAATTGTGGGTTGAAGCTATCAATTGTGCCTCATACATCCATAATAGATCTCCTCATAAATATGTTATTAGAAAAACACCTTTTGAGGCTTGGAGTTGCATGCAACCTGAAGTGAGTCATTTTCACATTTTCGGATATTGAGCATGGGCCTGCATTCCTACAGAGAAGAGAAAGGCTTTGGAGCCTCAAAGTAAAGAATGCATGTTTGTTGGATATTCTGATGAATTCAAAGGGTACATATTGCTTGATATCAACACTAAAAAGCTCTTTATTTAAGGAGCATAAATTTTGACGAAGATATTTTGCATGCACCAGAAGATGAACTTGTTATCGAGTTTCCATCACCACTCATTGATGAGTATGTAGATGAAACTTAAATTCAAAATTCTGATAAAGATGATCCTTTTCCTGTAACACCTGTTGGACCACCAGTTTTTCAACATCAATATCATACTTCCTCATGTAGTTTGGAATATTCTCGACCACCTTCAACACAAAAACGGTGTAGCATATGTGATCTCCTTGATGATCCTGCCTCTATACCTTAATTTGAGAAAGATCCAAAAGCACTTTTAGGTATGGAGCCATGCATAACCATGCATGCTTATATGATGCATGCATCTAATCCACAGACTTATGCAAAAGTAGTTGGGGATCTTGAATGGGAAGCAACAATGGATGATGAATATAACTCTCTCGTTGATAACAAGACTTGGGATTTGGTTCCGCTACATTCCAATCGTAAACTTGTGAGGTTCAAGTGGGTTTATCGGACCAATAAAGCAGAAAATGGCCAATTTAGTCAATATAAAGCACAGTTGGTAGCAAACGTTTTTTAATAGGTACATGGTGTTGACTCTGATGAGACCTTTTCTCCAGTGGCAAAAATGGATTCCATTCGGCTAGCTCTCTCCATTGCAACAACAAAAAGATGGGAGGTGAATCATATGGATTTGAAGAATGCCTTTATTCACAATGATCTCCAAGAGGAAATATACATGGAGTAGCCACATGGATACAACGAAAATTCATCTTTGGTATGAAAACTAAAGAAGCCTCTTGATGGCCTCAAGCAGTCACCTATAGAATGGTATGCAAAGATGGATTCCTATTTGTCATCTCAAAATCTTGTACGTTGCAAATTTGATTCCAATTCTTATTTTTTGAAGAAAATTGACTCCTTGTTGATAATAATGCACTACGTAGATGATATTTTGATAATAGGTAGTTCAACTTCTACCATTACTGAGATTAAAACTGCATTGCATAAGAGGTTTTCTATGACAGAAATGGGCTTACTAAATTTCTTCCTTGAACTAGAGATCAATCAGAGTGTTTCTAGGATTACCATTTCTCAAGCAAAGTATGCTAGATATTTTTTGGCACGATTTCATATGAGTGACTGCAAACCAACAGCCACACCTTTCTTCTCAGGGGTAAAGCTTGAGAATGGAAAAGACACACCATTGGTTGATTGCACATTGTACTATCAGCTTGTGGGAAGTCTTCCTTATCTCAGTCACTCCCATCCTAATCTCTCATATGTTGTAGGAGAAGTTTCCAAATACATGCAGGAGCCACAGGAGTTACATTGGAAATCTACAAAGCACATCCTTCAATATGTCCAGGGAAAAATCACCTATGGGATTCATTATGAAACAAATTTTTCTTTGGATCTCATTGGGTTCACAGATTCAGACTTGGCTGGTCACAACATTGATCGCAAGTCCACCTCTGGTTATGTACTTAGTTTCGGAACGAGCCCAATTTGTTGGTCAAGCAAAAAGCAGGTTGTCATTGCTTTATCATCAGCAAAGGCTGAGTATAGAGGACTAGTTAATGCCACTATCCAAGCCATTAGGCTACAAAATTTCCTATCTGAGCTTGGGATCAGTGTCCATCCTACAATTCTCTTCTGGTGCGATAATGAAAGTACGCTAAAGTTTTGCAGAGATCCAGTGCAGCATCAATGGACCAAAAACATCAAGATACACATGCACTTCATTAGACAACTCATTCATGATGGTATCATTGATCTTCAGTTATATCTTAGTTCCGAGCAGAATGCTCATATCTTCACTAATACTTTCACTGAGCAGAAGTTTTGATTTATGGGAGATCGTCTCGGAGTGAAGGATATGACTTCCTAGCAGTTTTCTTTTCTCTACTTTTTACATTATATTTTGAGGGGGGGTTTTTCTTCTCACTAGTTTTTCCCTCTTTCCTCATTTCATGCATTATATATGGGTACCTAAAATGGCCTTGTTGTCGGGACTCATTCATTTTACATCACACTCACCTAAGTTATGCTTAAAGGGGGGTGTTGGTGTACATGCACATAGCCTTAATTAGCTTTAGTTCAACTCTAGTTATTGCATGCGATGTGCACTTGCCTTTAGTTAGTTAATTTGAGTGCTTACATGTGGTGTTCACTTGCCTTTAGTAAGTTAACTCTAGTGCTTGCACGTGGTGCATGTGCACATTAACAGAACATAAAGCAAAGTTAGCTTCAGTTAGCTTTAATTGTCCATAGTTATTGCATGTACAATTAAGCTTAACTTAGTTGTTTTATATATTGATTCTCAAACTAATATTGAAAAATCAAATTCATTCTCAATTTTTCTTTTTCTTTTTAAACTCTGGCATATTCGTGCAATTATTCTTCAGCTAGATCCATATTTGTGCTCTAATAATTTTATACTAACCACTGCTAAAATTTATGGAAAATGAAGTTAATATTTTGAGCGTTCAATTTTTGGTTGTAGTAGCAAGGTGAGAGGCTAATAATGAGTGCAATTGTGATAGGAATACTCAAAACAATTATTACAAAATAAGACTTGAACCTATCATATTGTAGATTAAAAATTTTAAATATTAATAAAAAAATGAAAATTCAATTTTTAATATTATATTATAGAAAAGCTGCAAAATTTTTTAATAAGAAAAAAATATAATACTTAATCACAAAAAATAATAATACTATGTCTAGTACCATATAAATAGAATTATGTAATAATTTTAAAATAAAAAATACTATATCTAGAGTAAATATAATAACATACCATATAAATAAAATTATGTAATAATGTCAATAACAATACAAATAAACATTTATATTTATTTTTAAAATAAAAAACCAATACCAATAACTAACTTATACTCTTAACCTTCCATATAAACCAATATGGAAAATATTAAAATCCCGTATCTTAATAAGTACTTGATAAAAAGGGAGAAAAATTAAAATTCTGGAATCATCTGTGAAAGAACCACACTGTCTCGAAATTTTGAAGTAATATTAGTTGGGATTGTGTAAAATTACATTGTCTCAACATAGTTCTCTTACAGATGTATATCAAATTTATACCACGTAACAGTGACCGGTTCCTTTCTATGTTGAGCGTTCGGTTGATTGTTCTTGATCTCAATCTATATTGACATTGAGAGTAGGGCTCTTTATCTCATATAATATTTATATGAAGAATTGCATTTCAGTTTTTTTCGGAAAGTAGTTATTTTTTAATTAATATTAGATTCAATTTATCATAATTTTGAATATATTAAAAGTTTTGGATCATTAAGAGTTGAGAGTATCCACTCTTATTTGTTGTAAACCTCCGTTACGATTTGAGCCCTATATCCCCATATTGAGCTACAGAGTAAGCCCATAATTCGTACTCACAAAGTCTTTTATTTAATTCTTTGACTAGTAAAACATCAATGTTTTAAAGTTTTATAGGTTAAAAATATATTATTTAAAAAATAAATTAGATATAATTATATATAAATATATATAATTAATATTTTTTTAAAATATAGACAATAATGTTAAAGTATATTATACATATTTCACTCATTAATATATAAAACTTGATATTTATGATTAAAATAATTATTAAAAGTTAAATATAATTTATTTATATAATAATAATAAGTTGTTAAATGTATATACAGTAATTTTAATGAAAATTAAGTTGTTAGCATCTAGAGACTAATACAAAAGGGGAATATTTTTCAATACAAACTGACTAAATATTAGAATATAAATATAAAATAAGTTAAATATTTATGGTTTTCATGAAAATTAAGTTTTTAGGAGGTTAAGTTTTTTTTTTATCTAGAGATTAGTATCAAGAAAAGTATTTCTTAGGTATATATTATATAAAAAAATATAAAAATCTCATATCTTATTGTAGTAATATAGATATTAATAAATACTATAAAACACTTTTCACTAACAATTTTATATTTAGCAACAATAACTAATATGTAGTTTTTAATATACTCTAAGATGTTTTAATTAGAAATTTATGTCCTTTAATGGGATGCTCAAGACATTTGAGCTCATTAGGATTATGACTTATAATGGTTTAAAATATTAAATATCCAAATATTATTTCTATCAAAATCCACTTATTTCAAAATCAAATATTATATATATATATATATATATATATATATATATATATATATATATATAATATTTGGGAGAGAATATATATATATATATATAATATTTGATTTTGAAATAAGTGGATTCTAATAGAAATAATATTTAGAGAAAAATATAAAACTATATTATAGAATATATATATTTTTAATTATAGTTATAATTAATTATTACTATATAAAATATATTTTATTTTCATAAAAATTAAATTCTAACCACACAAATACATATCGAGTTTTTATTTTTAAAATGAAAGTCTGTACATGTGAATTAGATATCAAGTTTTTATTTTTAAAATGAAAGTCTATACATGTGAATTAGATTTTAGAAGAGAGAAATAACCCATTCCCAGTTTTTTTAGTAACCTACTACAATATTTCTAAAATACTATTTCAAAAATTACTTATAATTAATTAGTTGTATGATGGACCAAGAGAAACTCATGCAAATGTAATTGTTGAATAATATAAAACATTCGTCTCAAAGACCAATTACTTAGAAAAATGTTTTCATAATATAACACATTTGTTTCAAGCCCAATTGCTTAGAAAAATGTTTTCGCAAAATTTTACAATTAATGTAATATAAAATGTCAAATATATATTCATTATATAATGAGATTAGTAACTTATATGTTTATCAATTTATTCTACGAAAGTTAAATGTGAAAAAATATAAAAATAAATACAATATACATGTGTAAATATTTTAACGTACTTTTACTGAAATGTAGTAGATTTTGGGTTATATCATGGAAATTACAAAGGGAAAAATAAATTAAATGAAAAATGATGTAGTAGATTGTGGGTTATATCATGGAAATTACGGCGGGAAAAAGAAATTAAATGATAGTTAAAAGACCATTATTCCTTTCCTAAAAATAAATCATTATTATTTCGCTTACCGGAAAGAGATCCAGAAAAATCTTGAAGCAACTTAGTGATCTGGATCCTGGTTGGAAGAGGTCCAGGTAATGATTTTGAAGGTTTGATAGTCAAACAGGAATTTGTTGAAGGAAAAAAATTATACAAAAAACTTATCTAATTTAAAGCTGTTAGGCTTCCATTGAAACCACTATCTATTTTAAATCGGTTAGGCTTCCATTGAAACCACAAAGTAGAAAAGATTTCTCCACCCATTATAAAAAAAAATTATACAAAAGCACTTATCTATTTTAAAGCGGTTAGGCTTCCATTGAAACCACTATCTATTTTAAATCGGTTAGGCTTTCATTGAAACCACAAAGTAGAAAAGATTTCTCCACCCATAATATAAAAAAGAAAATTATACAAAAGCACTTATCTATTTTAAAGCGGTTAAGCTTCCATTGAAGTCACTATCTATTTTAAATCGGTTAGGCTTCCATTGAAACCACAAAGAAGAAAAGATTTCTCCACCCAACTAATGAGTAGATGTATTCTCAACCAAAATAATTAATAATCAAGACTCTCAAGGCCAACGGATTGTGAAGCCAACTATGCAAACGCACAACTATTTTACATATTCAATTAAATCCCGAGGAACCTGGTTTAGGGAAGCCATTAACCAGGTGAAGTTCCAAAGAATAGACCTGGAAGACAGGAGGAACGGAATTAACAAAGAGAACGTGGGTAAGGCAAACCAAACGAAAAGTTGCTTCGGTGGTAAAGCAAACCCACCTGCTAAAAAGAGGAAATGAGTAAGCATTCAGTAGGGTAATAATGAAATATCGTCGAAACAAAAGGGATTGTCATGTAAAGGCTTGTAGTATGTACCTATTGACTGCTAAAGAATCCATGAAGAAGTTTGTGTAGCATTTGCATAGCAAATAGAAAATTAAAACCAAAACCTAAGAAACCCTCAATAAAGAAATTCCAGTTCTTTGTCTATATGCACAATGGGGTAAAGGGTTTACCTATTCCACGCCTGAGAATGCCAGGAATATTTTAGAAATGTTGTCGAAATATGGTATTTGGAAAATCCTAGCCCAACACCAGAGTGCGAATCGTCCTCAACAAAATAACCACAACAAATAAAATGAGACACGAGAAACAACATCTAAAGGAGGGTACAGCAAAAATAGTTGCTCCACATACTAAAACCATCAGCTAAGTTAATAAAGTGAAACAAAGATTTCCCTAGATACAAACCCTCAAAAAAAAACAAAAAACAAAAAAACAACCGAAGGTGAACCAGTCTTGGCGGGTGAATAGTTGTAGAGCTCTCTTCGAAAGAGAGTGCAAATGAGAGTGGCCTCGTGCAATAGGAGACGGATAGTTTCCCATAACCAACCCTCGCCCCTCACGACTGTCGATTACAACCCTTATAGTTAAGAATTGTGAATCTGTTCACAACATTAAGGAGGTGGTACAACCCAATGCATGGCACCTCATACGTCTCAAATGTTCATTAAACATGCGAACACACAATGTAGTAAGCATGGGGTAGGACACACATAATATATAATACATATAAAAAAAATATAAACCTTATCACACCAAGTGAAAATAATTATGTGCCAAGTTTGAAACCCTCGAATTATAATGTTAAAACCCAACATCTTGCTCCATGTTGTGGCGTTAAAAAACGCGGCCACATCATTAACCACTGAAAGAGAATCAAGTGTTGTGACCGCTGGAATGTTCTTTTGCATGTCCGCCAAAAAGGTAAAGCATATATATATATATATTCAATAATGAATGAAGTCAGGTTGCTTAAGGATAATAAAATCAACTTTGTATGCGAACCACAGGTGTATTTAAATTACAAATTTAATCATTAGTGACATACATATGTACAGTAAAGAAGGATTTTATAATGAGCAAAAATGTTCTAAGGTAAATATAGTAAAAAAATGCTTTTACTTGTTAAGAGATGGGGGATTTTATGAGTGGTATTAGAGCCACAGTTTATAAAACTGTGACTCATTACCTAACCATACATAGAAATAACATGTTAAAGCTTTGTATAAGATGAGGTAGAAAATAAAATTTCTATATAACCAAAGAAAAGTGAAGTGAAACAACCCTATCATGAGTAATGGTAATTGAAATAAATTCCATTATGTAAGTTAAGTTATAAAGAAACTAATTGAATTATTGATGAGTACTTTTATCT
The DNA here is from genome assembly GCA_034641835.2 of Pinus albicaulis. NCBI lineage: Eukaryota > Viridiplantae > Streptophyta > Pinopsida > Pinales > Pinaceae > Pinus > Pinus albicaulis. Next base: position 411,886,804 of record CM076580.1, read on the forward strand.
ATCAGAATTGATATGTTGGGTTTTAAAAAAAACAAATAATTGTTTGGAAGATTTATTTATGAATACATGTTACTCATTAAATCATATTCCTTCATTATTTGGAAATGGGTAGAGAGAGAAGTTTATGGTTTGTAATGATGAGAATGTATATGCAAAGACAAATGTAAATGTAAATGAATTAAGAATTAAGGTAACAATTTCTACATTGTTAACTAATTATAAAATATCAAATAGATTTGTTTAAGAGAGAAATTGGGGTGTTGTATGTGAAATCATCCTAAAAGGTATAGAATTATCTACATTATTTCTTATTGATAGGTCTAAGTCTTTTTTGTTAATTTAAAAGAGAGAGAGAGAGAGAATACACACACAATAAAGTGTATATAGAAATCAAAAAATGGATCAAAGAACCCTATAATACATAAAGAAAAGTATAGGGTGCATCGGTATACCTACTGAAGCAGTATGGGCATACTTAATGATGAATTTGTCAAATTTAAATGCAGAAAATATAAGAAAAAAAATATGTATAAATTTGAGACTATTGAGTTTATCTTGGGTAATTGGTAGGTGTTAGGATCCTATAATAATAAGGTTCCTAATTTTTGAATTGACTATAATTAGTCTTGTAAATATGTACATACCTTGCTTTTGCAAGTTGTTTTCCCATATTTTGAAAATAATAAAAAATGAAAAGAGGGTAAAATGTCCTAAAAGAAATATCAAAGGACTGTGAAAAGAAAATATCAAAAAAAAAAAAAAATAGACCCCCCAAAAAAAAGAGATAGAAATAAGACATGAAAGTAACCAAGTCAAAATGCCACTACTATTTACTTTTACTGCAAGAATAATGAATATGTGCAGATTGTCAATAAATTCCATAATCCATTATCAGTTAAATACTTTAATCTTAATTTCTCATGCTTTGAATTTCATGTTTTAGATAGAGAATAAAGATATGTCAAACAGTTTGAACTTGACAAATCATTAGATATTTAGAGAATAAATGAGTAGGTTAACAGTTTAATCTGAGCCCTCGGATGAAATAAGGTTAGACTTAGATATTTTTTATGCTTTGAAAGAAAAATGGATTTAGGGTTGAAAGCTTAAATGCACCCATGAAAATGAAGTAAAAAATATTAGAAATAATGATGGGTAGGTAGAAAGCAGTTGTGCAAGACATGTAATAAAGCCTCATCGGGAAAAAATTACTAATTTCCCTTCCCCCACAATGATCCAGTTTTCTAAACCTTCAGTTAAAGAGGCTCGGAGCATTTCTCTGACTTTTGTTGGGACCAGACCCAAGGCTTAATAAATGATTGGTTAAAAATATTGAATTTCCTAAATAAAACCCATTTCCTCATCATATTCACCCTTTTCCAAAACTAAGATCCCTTTCCTAAGCAAAACACCTTCTTGCTTAGTGAAAGTAAAAACCCTACTTAATTAATTTCATTTTCATTCAAAAAAAACTTAAAAAACCTACAAAATGCATTTTATCCTAAGTCTATGTGTAAAAAATCAAAATGGGACAAACTATCCTAAATGACCCATTTTACACTTTACTTAGTTTAAATATATGTATTTTAATTCATCTCATTCATTATATTTTCCATTCCATATTAAACTCTAACCTAAAGTATTAAATCCTTATAAACAACCCTTCCCATATATATTAATTTCTTTATATATTAAATATCCCCAAACCCACATATTTTAAGTTAAACCTATGTTTATTTATCCCATATGTTAATAATAAACCCGTCCTTTTTCCCATAGGTTTAAACATATCTATATTATAATCCCTCGCCCTATGGTTTTAAAACACGTAAAAAAGTTTTATTAACCATATAATATATACTACCAATCAAACAAAACATACCCGCACCATTGGTTAAAACATTTGTTAATGTGTTAATTTAAAACATATAACAATACCCCCCTCCGCCAATCATATAAATAAGGTATTTTCATTATAAATACATATATATAAAGTTTAAATCTGTCCCGCCACATATCAAACCCTAGGCCCCATGCCCTAATGCCATGCAACTCCACCAACAAATCGCAGTCATTCACATCCCAATCATTCAATCCGATGATCAAAAGACGATATCACATTTTTAGTTGCGCGAAAATAACACTTTCCTAACCACGTGAAATAGGTGGTTTCACCTTTTCCTCTCTCCTCCACGTGGTCAAGCTCTATTAGATCGCATTTAAACCAAATAATACCACTTACCACCTATTTCCTGTGCGATAACCACTTGCGTTTTTCGCCTTTCAAAGCCCAAAAACCATCATTTGGCCTGACATGACTGCCATTAAGCTCTTCTAGACCTAAAACATTCAATAAACTCCTGAAAAGCACCATTCAAAATTTTCTTGCGTTAATTCACTGTATTAGTCTTCCCGACTCAGAAAAAAAAGCCCGTACACTGATTCCAGCCCAGAACTAGCAAAAAAGACACCCAATTGCTGCTAAAAAACTTCAGAAAGATCCTAGACTATCACTAAAGAACTGAAAAGTACCAGAAACCTGTCAAAACACCTCAGAAACTATTTTGAGAGACCCATACCTGTGCAAACAAGTATTTTTCAAGAAAAACAAGCTTGTATCATTCTAAAAAATACATTGCTAAAGAAATTGAAATACAGTAAAAAGATTATTTACTCAAAACAAGCTTCTAGTTCCCTGAAAAGAACTAAAACCATGTCAAAATTTTGATATAACCCTGTTTTAATACTGCATTCAGTTTTAAAGGAGAAACTCGAGTTTATTTAGCTTTTGCAGACTTAAAAGAATCCTAAATTGCGCATAAATCCTCTGCAGGTAACCCCGACCCTCTGCGCCCGATTTCAATCAAATTTTAGCTCAATATCCATAGAAAAAAGTAAAAGAAACCCCTGTTTCTTATTTTATAAATCTGTGAGAGTCTATAATACAAATTGAAGTTAAATTGAAGGTTGAAATCCAAGGAAAGAACCAGATTATTCTTATTTGCATCCAAGAACCTCTGTCAAAATCAAGAATCACTTATGTAAACTATTTAATCTTATAGAAGAATCCAGAAAGCCTAAAAATTCCAAAATCCACTCCAACTATGACATCCAAAACTGCAGTCGTTGTGAATCCTCTACAACCTCCTGTTGTATACATTGAGCACATCCCCTTAGTAGATGTGGACTACAAAATAACAGATCCAATAGTTGAATTCAATTTGTCAGACCTCCACAGCTGGAGCTTTGAAAAATCCTTAGATCAGGTTGAAGAAGTCCATATTTGGAAGTCAAACCTACCCAAATATGTTGTTCCAGTCACTCATCCATGCCCAGAGGTTATTAGGTTGTGTCAGAACTATTATGTACCTAAAAAAAGAGCAATAGTGAATGGAAACAAAGAAATAATGTTTACAATTACTGCTGTGTCCATAAACTAGATGTTACAGCTCAAACCCGATCCTAAAGCAGTTCCTTTGTCAATAGAAGCACTTACAAAATTGTACATTGGCCTTGATTTTCCCAAAATATTTCATATTTTCCAAGTGTTTATGCCTTTACATGTGGAAATTCCACAAATCAATTCTCCTTATTCTAATTCAAAATTTCCAAAATGTTCAAGGCATTTCATTTCCATGTTGTCATTCATCCTAGGATACTTTATAGATGAAAATACAAATGAATCAATCCTAGGTTTCCTATCTAATTTTGCACCAGGAAAGCCTCCTTTTATCATCTTCAATTATGTTGAATACATTGCTGATAATATGCATGATCAGGTTGTTAAATTTCCAACTGAATGAGTGTTTAGATATACATCTTTTCTCTTCCATATGTTCTTGTATTTTCAAGAAGACAAGTTTCCTACAACCCTCCAGAAGCTTGACATAGAAGAAAATCCACTTTCAGTCATTTTTTGGACATATTTAATCATAAAAGAGTCCACAGGGTTTAATTATACAGATTTTTCAAAATTATTTGTTCATCCATTGATAAACATGTTAAGAAATATTGAACATCCAAGGATCAGTGATGAAATGAAGAAAATTCTACAGTTATCAGAGCAGACTAGAACTGGAGATTGGTATTTATGTGAAAAACACAAAGAAATTAGAGTCTTTGGGTCTATTATGTTACCCTACAAACTACCTAAATATATACCAATGAGAGTTTTTGCCTTGGAATACATCAGGCAAATATTAAATTTTGATTCTATCAACTTCCTAGCAGCTAAGAAGAAAACACAATTTAAGTTGAAGAATCAAGTGGGACCCTTTATTTGTAATCACAGAGATGCATAGATAGAAGCAACCAAACAGTTACTTGAGTAAATATTTGAAGAAAGGTTCTCATGGAACTATGACCCACAAGGAATACTAAGAAAAATGAGGGTGAAGTGCAAATTAACACCTTACATTCATGAGAAAAGACCAGAGATTGAGATTTCAATCAAACTGAATGGGTAGAAAACACTTTGGTAGATGCAGTTAAGCAAGGTGATACTAGTCACACTTTAGAAACTGCGGATCAAGGAGAAAAGACTACTAAAATGGATAGAGAAGAAGGAACATACATTGATGAAACCACAAATGAGAATAGGTTCAAGTTAAGATACAATAAAAAGCCTAAAATCAATCCAGTGGATAAAGAGAAAGTGACTATTGAGGTAGAAGACATAGATGTTCCAGTAACAAATACAGATGCTGCTACAGTCATCACAAATGAGCCAGTTACATATAATCTAAATGAAGAACAGATTGATAACTCAAATACACAGGTGGCATAAAAATACCAGAATATGGAGGCATCATCCTTACAGACAGAAGAGGAAAAGGATCTTGATATCAGAGAAAAATCTAAGCAGATTAAGACAAAGAATGAAGAGATCAAAAATGAGATTTACTCTCAATATTTGAAACAAACACCAGGTGTTCAAAACAAATTTTTATCATCTTTTGACTACTCAAATAAAAATTTGATAATATCAGTGCTACAACCTATAGTGAAGACTCCAAAGAAAGTTGCAGATTACAAGAAAGTTGATATAGAAGTGCCAACAGAAAATATTCATGCACTAGATCAAATAGAATTTCATAGACAAAGTTCAGAGATGTTATATTCTACCATTACAACCAAGGCTATGAGTGTTCAAAAACTTCAGAATACAATCATAAACATGAGAGATCAAATGAATGTTGACAAAGCTTCCTTATATGCTAAAGATCTTAGGATTAAGTCTTTAGAAGAGTTAGTGAAGAAAAAGAATGCTGACATTGTAGCATTAAGGAAACCACTCAAGCTTCCATCAATTGAACATCCTCAAGCCAAAGAGATTATACAAGAACAAACTTAGAAGGATGACATGATGAACTTAATTTTTCAGTTAATAGGACAGATCAAAGAAATGGGAATTCAAATGGACAAACTTGTCCATGAAAGGGAAACCACAAAAGCACAGGAACTTCCTTCAGTAATTCCCATGGTAACTATAGCTATGCCTTCAACTCTAGCAGAAGAGTTGGCACCCAAAGTACCACTGGCTACTGCATTGTCAGTGACATCATCTACAACTTCAGCTACAGAGTCATCTACTACATCAACTCAACATTCAGATGAGGCTAGTAAACTAGTAAAAGCCATGGAAGAAATGACACTACAAACAAGTGAGATTAACATATTGAAAAAAGGGATAGATAATCTTGAAGATACAAAGAAACTAGCCCAAATCAATGCAAAAACTCATGAGCAAAGGGATAATAGGTTAAATGAAGAACTGAAGAAACTACAAAAGGATTTAACTTTGAAGGATCCAATGTCATATGTAAAAAACCAGTTATGGAACAAAATTAGTGAAGCCATCAATGATGTCTGGCCCTCAATTCAATTAATATATGAGCAAAAATATTTACTGAAGGTAGCACTAGCAGAAATTTAGAAAATGAAAGATGAGCTAGGTGCCAAACCTGAGCAAGCCATATAATTGATCAAATTTCTTAACAATAAAAACAAGTAGGAGTTAAAGAAATTGAGATCATTGATAGAACAGAGAAAATCCTTGAAATAAGTAAAGTCATTTCAAAGAAGAATTTGATGAAACAACTTGAAGAGAAATGTGAAAATATGAACATAGCCATAACCAAGTTTATGGTTAAATTTGAAAATTTGAGGCAAAGAAGTTTGCCTAATATTTTTGTCATAAATGATAAACCTATGCCACAAGAGGATTACAATAATAAAATCAGAGAATATGCAAAAGAACAAGTGAACAAGATAGAAGGACAAGGAATCCCCACAGGGAAGGTCTTACTAAGGAGTTTTGAAGACTTATTTTATCTGCAGTATGAGATAAGACATTTATTTGTCATAAAACAAACATTTGCTAGATATACTGAGGCAGATAAAAACTTCAAGAAGTTGAAAAAGATACAAATTCCAAATGATGAAACTTGAAAATCACTCACTGACTTACAGTAAATGTAAAATTGCAGATAAAAGGATAAAATAGTTGGCTGATTATTTTCACAGTCAAAACATAATTTATTACAGTAGTAAGGCAGTTTTTACAGAGGTTAAAGAGTATCAGAGTGAAAGACTATCAAAGTGAAAGAGTATAAGATAAAGAAGATAATATTTCAAAACAGATTTGAAATATCTATGCCAGCAAAGAGGACACCAAGGCAGCCAGCTGCACCTAATCCACAAACAATTAACTATTTTATTTGGATAAATAGGACAACTTGCTGATTTGTTAAGCAGTTGTCACTATTTTGTTGTAAAGATATTTTTTTTCTCCTTAGATAATTCCTAGAAGCATTCTAGGATATTTTGTAAACATTTTTGTATAAATACTTCACTCCTTGAAGTATTATTGTGGAATAAATTGCTGAAGATTTCTAGTCATTTTTGTTGTACTTGAAGGCTTTTGTGTTACAAGTTTCGAGTAGCAGACTGGATCAAATCAATTAGCATCATATTTTAGGATTAATGTGATGAGCCATTAAAGTGAAGTATTTTCTACTTGTCATTGTTTATCATTATTTGTTTCATGCATCCATATATTTGTTCCAAATTTGAATGATAATTCAGGAGTATTATTTCAGGATTTGTTAAAAGCACCCTGTCTTTACTGTTTATCATTTCTATGTTTTCTACTGATTTCCAGAGTAGGGAACCCTTAATTTCTCCCTCTTTCGAATGACCTACGGATACTCCTTCCTTATCCGGATCAAAGAATCCTTCATTGCTATTTATCCCGATAAAACCACTTCACCATACATCCTTCCAAGATCTTCAAAGACTTATCTATCTTGCCCTAAAAACATTTGACTTTTTGACTTTGATCCTAGTTCTATCTGCTTGACTTTTGACTCCTTGGCCCAATGGACAAACAAATTTACCACTATCCATCCCATTAAGTGATTTTTCCCACCAAACCAAACCAAATCAAAACCAAATTGCACAATCATAACTAGCCTAATATTTTATAAATAAAAACAAAGTTAAATCTTATAGAGATAGCCCTCTCTGAACCCTAAGAAGGCTAGATATTAGAGTTTAAAATTTGGTCTTTGGTTACCTCTAGTGTTCTTAAACTATAAATAAAAATCTCACAACTTAGAGAATTACTAGAGTGATAACAGTAGGAATGGCTGGAATCCTTTTCATGAAAGCACTAGCAAGTGACATGGTAGATATCGATAGTGATGACAATAAAATATGCAAACCTATGTGTGAACAGTATAACTCAGGTATAAATGAGTTCAATGCAGTAATAATCGACTCGCACGAGTAAGCTTGGATTTCATGAATTATATTAATAAAAAGTATTTTGTAAGGAAATTAATGAACTTTCTCACTCTAGAGTCTCTTCATGAAGGGAGTCACAGAAAGACTAGTTACAACAGTAAAATAATTGGCACACACCATCCACAAGGATGATTGTATACAAATTAGTACCATTTGATAAAATTTTAAAATTTTAAGGTTTCTTGTGTATATTGAGATATTGGTGCATATTACAGTTCTTATATTTTCAAAGAGAAATATTTTCAACCTCTTTGAGTAAAAGAAATCGTAAGAATCGATCTTTCCATAATTGAAACTTTAGTGTGTGTGTGTGTGTGAACTGAATGAAGGTGAACTTGTACACAAGAATGAGTCGAGATTTTGGGCATGGGACATGACATGATCAATAAGTTCCCTTTAAAAAAATTTAAAAAATATTCAAGTAATTAAGAATCGATGTAGAATTGTCGAATAAAATTCTTGTTTAAGAACCAGTGAAATGGAGGTAAGTTGTGATAAAACATTTATAATAACTTGTGATGGAAGAAGATTAGTCTCAGAAATATTGAAGTAAGCAACATAATTGAGACTTTTAAGTTGAAAGTAACATGATAATAGTATTTGGGTTATTATGCTAGGACAACAACTAAATATGGATGCACCCCGAAATAGTTTGGATGATACTCAAAAATAAATAAACTCTACATGAAATTTAGTAAGCATTAAGTGAGCAAGATTAGAGTCAATTTCAATAATATGGAAATTTAATAGGAAGGGAATGCAATGGCTCTTAAAATATAGAATCCATATATCTTTTGAATTTCATTTACCAGATGGATGCAGAGGGCTCAAGATCGTTATGAGTTATAGACTCATAACATTGAATCATGGAATGATTCGCTATTCGACCTATTCACTAGTAGGAAATGATGAAATTAGTGACTAGGTGACTAAAAACATTAGTGAGTGTAGCTTTTCCAAGTGAAATACTACCAAAAATGAGCAATCTTAACTGATAAACTAAAACCGGCTGACATAAATAACCAATTTAGTAATTTAGTACGGGTTAAAATATACATCTAGCTAATAAGTAATGTAGCTAAAAATGACTAACATGAATGACTAATTTAGTCTAGGAACCATAATATGGCTACTTAACAAGTAATATAATTATAAAAATCATTCTCTTATGCTAGTCATTTTAATTGTGTGACTTCAAAATTCTAAAATTACAAGTGATAGGGGATTCAAATATTTTTATAGGTTATACTTCCTTATACACTTCTTTAATGGATTAGTAGATGATTAGAGTTATGGAGTTCATTAAAATCTTCAAGGTTATATCCTTTGAACACATTCATAGAGACTTAAATTCAAGGGCTGAAAAATTATCGAAAAATGGAAGTTGGTATACAGTTGGGTCAAATACGTTATGAAGAATACGTGCAAGGAGAAGTGTTGGATAATTATGAATAATACTTGCAAACGAGATGTGGTCTTATTGTTTAACCCATACACATGCATTAACACTAGATGCTACCCTTAAGATCCCCGTTGGTGGGATCAAAGTGGTTTTAAATTAGTGTTGAGTTACACTAGATGCTACCCTTCAGGTCCCCCTAAGTGGGTTCAAAGTGGTCTTAAATTGGTGTTGAGTTTGAATGTCTAATCATCATGAACTTCCTCTTCTCATAACATATGCTAGCTTTGTCATATACACAACATAGAGTTAGAGAATCAACTCATCTCTAGATGATCCATTTGTTATGGGACTCAAGAGATGTTTTATTTTCCTTATCAAGAATTGGATAAGTTATTTTCTACAATGTTTCAATACATGTGTATCCTTTTTTATGAAATAGGCCCTTGGATTTATATCTTTATATAAGGCCTTGTGTGACCTTCTCCTTTTGAACTCTTCCAAAGGGGTCACCTCCTTCCATGCTGTCTTGAAAACTTAGAGACAAAATTAACAAAACAATATGTTTATGGATCATGAACCACAATATATGTATAATTTAACCTATAAAATTATTTTATTTTGATTATACTAAAATAAAAATAAATATTCAATTACCACAAAATAAAAAATAAACAACTTAATTATTTGTAATAAATTTTCAAAATACGAAACTAAAAATATTTAATTTTATGATAAATTTATATTTTCATTATAGGACAACTAAAATAACAAACAAGTGCAAAAAATTAAAATAACAAATAGTGATCATTATCGCTCCAAAAAAAGGAGGGAAAAAAAAATCTATTGAGAAAACCAATAGCACCCAAAAGTTCTACTAAGAAAACCAATTCATAGATTTGGTGATAGAATTAGATAATTCCTATAAATAACATATCAAACCACGTGTACACATCAAAATTATGGTTTTTTTTTCGAGTGCCTACAAATTTTTGGAGCCAAATTTTCTTTCAAGCTAAACATTGCAATAGTTAATAATCGACATAGCTTATTTTTCTAATAGACTTTGAATAAATCACTACTGGGATCATACATTTGATTTCTTATCAAACCATCTGGGTGTTGTAATATTTGATAAAGTTATATTCATAAGGGTTGGTCCCTCGAAGCTTGGAAAGGGAAATTAGGGAGAAACCTAGCTGTTCCAAAAGTTTCTCTCCCAAGAGGGGGTTATGTAGGTAAGTTCTATACATGGGAAAAATCAATGATTAGGGTTTTAATATTTTTAGAAACTGGGTAATGAAATTTTAATGGATATTTTTTCTTAATGGCTATTTTTAACCGATACACTAATTAAATTCTATGAAATTAAATTCCATTAACCCCAATTCTCTTGGACAATTTCGTGGAATGGTGTGCACTTTCAAGGTGATTTTATTTGTGAGTTCAGGGTAAATTTATGTTTATGGTATGAAGGATTAAGATTTTTAAGTGCAAGTGGTATGTGGGATTATTTTTATAATTTACGACAATATGGTGTAAAAAATAAAATCACTGGAAGCACAAATCGAAGTGGCCAAGATCAACTGCAGCACAAACCTTTGGATCAAAACTATTCGAATCGTTGTCACTCTTAGATAAGATGAAGAGGGGTCTTAGAGATAGTTACCTCACTCGTATGACTTCCATACAGAGGGTTACTCTGTGTCACGCCCTTTGCGGTCAAGATGTCCTCGGTGCTCCAAAAAATGGCTCTGAAAAAACTCCCTCTTTCCTCATTCCGGTAAGGTGCTTCTTTGGCTTCACATTTGATGTTGAAGCTCTGATTTTTGCTTTTTATTTTCCTAAAAGAATATTATAATGGAAATATACAACCATCTTTAACTAAATAGTCATACAATAATCACTTTCAAGGAAACAAATGTTGGAAATATTGTCATTGATGGAAAAGGAGCAGAAAGGAGTAGCACCAGAAGTATCATTGAGGAAAAAGGAGCAGATCAGAATCAGTAAGAGTATAAAGCATAAATATTAAAAATAAGGAAAAATTACAGTGGAGCAGCAGAAAAGAGGAAAAGGAGAAGCATTATGCAAAAAGGAGGCAAGGAGCAGCAATCTGCAGCAAAGATGCAAAGGAGAAAGGCAAAGGAGTAGCATTAGAAGTATAATCTAAGGCAGAGGAGTAGAAAAGAGACAAGGAGCGGCATTAGAATCATTTTCTAAGGCAAAGGAGCAGAGAGGAGCAACCAAAAGGCATAGACCAGCTTTAGAATTATTACTTACGGCAAAGAGAATCAAAGAAGCAAGGAGTATCAAAAGAGGCAAAATACAGCGTCATGCATCAAAGAAGAAAACTGTGCAGTGCAGGGTCAAGTCAGTCTATTCACGTTCAGAATAGTAAGAAAAGGAAAAGTGTGTAGCAAAGGTCAAGTCGGGTGTATGCAGACAGATGGCATGCAACAAAGAAAAGCAATGAACAAGCGGGCCAAGTCAGGTTGGTTGTAAAACGTGTGTAGAACAGTGGTTCTGCATTCAAAAGATCGTGAACGAGTCGGGTGTTCTACGTGAAGGAAAGAAGAAATTAACGGGTGTAACCAAAGAAGAAAATACATGAAGGAGTTAACAAGTGGGTCGAGTTATGCATATACATTTTTAGAATAGTGTTGGTAGATCGCATATCACAATCAGAGCTGGAGGAATATCGTACAAACACAGAAATCACAGAAAATGCAAGTGCAATATGATGTCGTGGCATGATGACGTGCATCTGACGTGGCAAGTGATGTGGCAGATGACGTTGAACTGACCCCACAAATCACAAATAAATCTTGATGACGTGGCAGGTGACATGGTAGATGATGTGGCAGGTGACGTGGCAGATGACGTGGCAATGACATGGCACCCCTGTTGGGACCCAAACCCTTTATTCCAAATCTCATATTTCAGATCAAAAAGCTCAAAAGGGATGGCACTCATGAACCATGTTGAAACATCGAAATGTGAAGTGTGATAAAGAGCCTGGATGCAATATGCTTCAAAACCAAAGACTAAAAGATTTAAAGTCTGGCATGGGACCCAATCGGATATCATAAATCGCAAAGCTCATGAGGAATAACACACAAGAACAATGCCAAAATGCAAAATGTGATAATAATACCGGATGCATTGTAATTATAAAGAAAAGGTCTAAAGGATTTCAAATTTGGAGGTATAGGGTTTCCCTTTGAAAAAACACATCAGAGAATGGAAGAGAAATATATAAATGAAGAACAAGAGAAATAGATGAAACGCCGAAATGCGATTAAATAATTGCGATAAAGTCTTATGGGACCCTTCACATATCTCATATCGAAAGATCATATGGACAAAGGCACATTGGATAATAGGATTCATCGAAGTGTGAAGTGCCACAAAGAGATCGAATGCTATGTAGATCGAAGGTGAAGCCTAAAGGTCTTCAAGCCCGAGGTTATGTGTATTTAGTTAAGAAATCGCATCTAAGGATCAGAAGCTATATATAACACATACCAAAGGAAATGCCGAAATGCGATATGAGAAAGGACGTGATGCATTTTCAAAGGAAAATTCTAATATATTTTAGGTCTGGGGTTAGGTGTATTTCCTTAAGAAATCGCATTGGGAGAATGGAAGGTGTCTATAAGATATAGTACATAGGATCACTGAAGTGCGATATGAGACCAAACACGATACAATTCGAATTTAAAATCTAATGTATTTCAAGTCTGGGGCTATGTGTTTTTCTTTAAGAAAACACGTAGGAAGATTGTAAGAGCGATATATAATAGAGAACAAAGGAAATACAAAAATACGATTTGCTAAGCAGACGCAATGCAGTTCAAAAGTAAATTCTAAAGCCAAGACAAGTCTAGGTTATGCGGATACGCCTTAATAATAGAACAAAATTCTTAATGCGGGCAGTAGACTCAGGTAAGTGACCCAACATGGAGAAAAAGGGAGATTAAGCTAAACATCTCAGTAATGAGGAGATAGGCACCATGGGTCAAGTCGAGCTCACAAAAACCTCTGGGTAGAGTCGAGTATTGAGAAAAGCAGAAGGCGGAACGCTGCAGGCAAGAGATCGAAGGCAGATAGGCAGAGTTGGGAAAAAGGAGATATGGTGGCACTGTTGGAAACGCAACAACTGGGTCAAGTTAGGAAAAAAGGTGTTTATGCAGAACTATTAGAATATTACAGCAGAAAGAGACAAGATAATGACAACATAAGCATAAAAGACAATGACACAAGAATAAAATACAAATGCACAGTGAGCTAAGAATTGAAAGTTCTGAGTGAAATATTGTTGTAACTATAAATGCAAATTCTTTTATTATTTACTTGTGATGTAAAGGAAAGTCTCCGTAGGCATAGCCAAACTACAATGAGTGCTGAAATGATTATTTTTGTATTTTTGGTGATGTAATAGCCTGAACAGAAATGTGAGGAATCGAATGGGTGGAAGGCATAGAGTTAGGCCTATTCACTTCATATTCCCTGTAGAATTCAAACAAACACGATTTATCTGTATAAAAGATGTAATATCAGTGTGCATAAAAATGTTAGAGAGCTGAAAAATGGAAGAGAGCTTAATAATATTAGAGAGCTTTAGAATGGAAGAGAGTTGAAGAATTTTAGAGAGCTACAAAATGGAAGAGAGCTGAAGAATGTAAGAGAGTTTCAGGATGGAAGAGAGTTGAAGAATGTAAGAGAGCTGCATAATGGGAGAGAGTTGGAGAATGTGAGAGAGTTGATAGAGATGTTATACCCATCTAGAGATGATATGAAGCAGATTTGAAGGCAGAGAGGGAAAAAGTGAAGGTGGAAAAAAATAGAGCTGATATCCAGGTAAATCAGCATTTTAATTTCATGTTGAGTGAGGGGATTGTAGTTTCCTTTCAAGTTGTATCTTGATAAAATTCCAGTTGGAGCTAGGCGAGGTAGGAAACTCCTATGGGTTGTAGCCTGTAGAAATGCATGGTAGTTGGTGCTTCCATTTCAATTTGTAGCTTTATAAATGTCAATCTTGAGCTGGATGAGGCAGGAGCCTCCTGTGGGTTGTATCCTACAGAAAATATATGGGAGTTGGAGATTCCTTGTAAGTTGTAGCTTGCAGAAATTGAGGTAGGAGCCTCCTGTAGGTTGGAGCCTACAGAAAATCAGTTGTGAGAGGGAGTAGGATCTTTCCTTTGCATCACAACAATAATAAGATGTGGTTTTCTTGCTTATGGGTTTCCACTTATATCTGGTGTCCATGCCCATGATTATATGTGTTGATGTGATGTGTTAATCTTCTTATTACTTGTTGTTCACATATTCGGTCTATTGATCATTCTTTATTAATTTCCTTATGAAATGACTTGTTAATGAGTTTAATGAAAATAATTTTAATTGCTCACCCCCTCTCATTTTAGTAAAGAGTTCACCAATTGGTATCAAAGCTAAGTTCCTTCAAGGTGTAAGCCTAATGGCTTGAAGGAGATCTGGTTGAGTCATGGATTATAAAAATGTACCCATGTTGAGTACAACAAACTTTCCTGAATGGAGAGATAAGGTTAAAACATATTTAATGGCCTATGAACTTGAGGTATGGAAGATTGTATGTTATGGTTACTCCAAATACTCTCCCTCTTTACAAGAACAAAAGTGGAATGCGAAGGCAAAATGTGTGATATATAACAGTCTTCATAACAAGGATATCGATTCAATAATGGAATTAGCTTCTGCAAAAGAAATCTAGATCAGATTGCATCTCATGAATGAAGGAGACATTAGTGGTTGCATTATCAAGAAGGAGATGATAAACAAGAAGAAGAAGAAAATTTCCTTTCAAAAAGAAAAAGGTCAATCAAATTAGATAGTTGCTAGAGTGAATGGATGTGATTTCCATGAAGAAATTATAGCTGAAGATTAATTGACCAAGTTCAGAAGATCTCAAAGGAGGTTCTTTCCTCCTATGAAAAATATCACATTGTGTCTTGTCATAAACTAGGACATATTGCAGCACATTGTAAGACAAGGCATATCAACTTTAACCAGAAAAATATGCAGTAGATGAGAAGACCCCCTCAAGCAAGAAGATGGAAAAGAAAATCTTTCACCAGGTAAAAAAATCATTCCCATGGCTACTTTTATTCACACAATGACTTTGGACATGTAGCAACTCAATGTAAGACAAATAAAATCAATTTTAACCAGCAAAAGATGTAGAAAATGAGAAGATTACCTCAATAAAACAAATGGGAAGGACAAACTTTCACCAGGTACATAAATCATTTCCAAGGCTAAAATTATTCATGTAATTAATTTGGACATAAATATGTTGAATGTAAACTATGTTAAGAAAGGAGCACAAAATTCTATACATCAGTTCAAACATACCTAGGTACAATAAGATGTTATGTAGGCCACAAGCTTAGACACAAAGCAAATGACTGTAGGTTTCCATATACATTAAAGGACTCTAGACAGATGATGGAACCAAATCAAATCATACCAAAATGTGAATCAAAAGGAGATGCAGACATTATGAAGAATCCCAATAAGGTATGAAAGAATAAGAGAAAGGGGGAACCAGCTGCGTCAATGACATATTGAACCCATCATAGAGTCAGGGGGAGCTGCTCCAGGAAGCAACGCAGGCATTCAGCCAATGATAGACAAGAAGAAACATCTCAGGGGGAGATCATCCCATCAAAGTTGTCAAAGAAGATCTCCTTGGAATATGGACAGCTAAAAGTCGGGATGGAAAAGGAAAATTCCTCTGGCAAAGAACTATAGAGTAACAAAGGCACCATGAGAATTCAATATCCAACAGGTTGATGGAAGAAGATAAGGTAGCAAGCAGCCATGGCGATAGAGGGAACATTAGCCATGAACATGTAAGCTAAGAAGAGAACATCATACTAAGTGATGAATGGTCAAAATAAAAAAATAAAAAAAATAATGTTTTGAGCTACAAAACTCGAAAGATCCATAGAGGATGATCACACTGTGCATCACACTACAAGTGTTAATAATGAAACAAAATTAAGAAGGATGAATGAGAAAAAATTTCATTATCATTATATCTGTACAAATATTCATCGATTGGGATTTGCAGCAGTCCTCCTATCAGTATAATACTGAGATTTATTATTTTAGCAGTGTTATGGTATGTTGAGCAGGCATTGAATTTGGTCATCTTTTGAGAGGAGAACAAATATTTGAATGAGACAATTACAACACTAAAAATTGGTTTGTTCACTAGAGTAATGATATTGTTGTTGAACCAAGTCTTCGAGTACAACAGCTCTAGTTTCTCTGATTATTGGAAGGTATCTTCTGCTTGCAAATGCAGGAGAATGTCGAGCTGTATTATCAAAGCATAGAAAGGTTTAATATGCCAAAGGATCATTATCTTGTTTTCATTAATGTATTATATTGAGCATTGAAGCAATGCTTATTCTTGGATATAATTGCACTCCTCTTCAAGTCAATGTTTATAGACTTTGAAGGCTTATTTCTTAAGGTCATCCATAAAGTTGTGTGCGGACTGTCTTATGCGATTCCAATTAAATAAATTGAATTTGTCTTCCAATTAAATAAATTGAATTTGTGTATATGGAGCAACAGTCATTCTAGAGCAGCCTTAGAAAGGCATATGCAGTGACATTCATTTAATAACAGAATGACAGAATGAACAAGGTTATTGATGCCAGAATCAAAGTTTGTATATTGTTTATTGTTGTTGAGAACAAAGGAGAACACAATACAAATAGTAGAGATTATGAAGGTTGCCTCAATTGTGTTTGTCTGTGGGAGCTGGAGTGAAATACCACATGGTTCATATCATCTTGTGGTTGTGGTTGCATAGATACAATTGGCATAATTGTATACCTCTGATATTAGATATTTGAATCTCTAAACATTATTATTCCTTAAGCATGTGTTACACATAAAAGTTATGCAATAGAGGTATGTAGTTGAATTAAGAAGGCTTTATAATGAGATTATGAGCATTTGGTCTATGAACCAAGTTCTGTGAAAAGATATCCTTGAATCTGTAATGAAGTCATAGTATAAAATATTGTGACACACCTTCTCCACATCATAGTTACCTTTATTAGATATTCTTGGTTGTAATTAGAGTTTTGAATATCTCCCTTAGCCTTGAAATTATGCCATTCTCACCCACATCACTAAGAATAAGTAATGAAGTTTTCATCACTGGATCTTCTTGCAGTAGTGAGACTGTACAGTAAAATGTGTTAAATAGATCTGGCATTAAGGGTTTGAGATGAATATGTCACTATTCAGTATGAAATTCATTGGGTCTTTCTGATTGAAATATTGTCTAGTCTTACAACAAGTTGTACAAAGGATTCTTGAGCTTCATTGTTCACATTAGCATCAAGGGCCTTCTGGCTATTAGTGTAATATCCCTGTCAGTATTCTAACACATATCACCACCAACAGGAAGTAAAGGTGAACGATAGCTACAAAAGACACATTGGAAGTATATTGCAAATGTGTAGTGCAGTCGAAGACATAGTCCATCAACAATATTCCTTAACAGATATGCAATGCAAATGAAGACCATGATTGGTATGAATATTCTTATTGGTAGATACAAAATTTTAATTGATCTTGTCCTGTCCTGTGTTCTCTTCCAATATTAACAAATACTTAAGTATATTTAGAGAATACTGTCTATATCAATGGAGTATCCTCATTATGGTTGTATTATTTCGATGGTTTACTTCTGATTATATAGTCTAGTATAGTTATTTATATGGAGTATCGTTATCATCACTTTTAGGATTATCCAAGTGCAAGGATTCTATGTTGTTGGATGATATCAGTTTTTGTGTACATACTTGAAATTTCAATACTTTCCAAATTATTCTCCTAACAAGGCATATGTAGTGGAATACAATCAATAACAAAAGGACATAATGAAGAAGGCATATACACAACTCAGAGAGAAGTAATGCAATGATGGAAACTACACTAGAAAACTATGTAACCCTTTGCCATTGATGTCAAAGGGGGAGGAAAAGCAAGCAAAGGAAGATAGACACTTCTCAGAATGAAAGGGAGAGGAAGTGTTGCCATCAATTCCAAAGGGGGAGATTGTTGGAAATATTGTCATTGATGGAAAAGGAGAAAAAATGAGCAGCACCAGAAGTATCATTGAGGACAAAGGATCAAATCAGGATCAGATGGAGTATAAAGGATAAATAAGGAAAATACGGAAAAAGTACAGTGGAGGAGCAGAAAAGAGGCAAAGGAGCAGCATTATGAAAAAAGGAGGCAAGGAGCAGCAATGTGTAGAAAAGAGGCAAAGGAGCAGCATTAGAAGTATAATCTAAGGCAGAGGAGAAGAAAAGACGCAAGGAGTAGCATTAGAATCATTTTATAAGGCAAAGGAGTAGAGAGGAGCAGCAAAGATGCATCGAGCAGCTTTAGAATTACTACTTAAGGAAAAGGAGTAGCAAAGAAGCAAGGAGCAGAAAAAAAGGCAAAAGATAGCGTCATGCATCAAAGAAGAAAATTATGCAGTGCAAGGTCAAGTCAGGTTATTCACATTCAGAAAATTAAGCAAAGGAAAAGTGTGTAGCAAAGGTCAAGTTGGGTGTATGTGTATAGAAGTCGTGCAAAAAAGAATAGAAATGAATGAGCGGTCCAAGTCAGGTTGGTTTTAAAACGCGTGCAAAACAATGATTCTACATTCAGAAGATCGTGAACGAGTCGGTTGTTCTAAGTGCAGCAAAGTAGAAATGAAAGAGCCCAACCAAAGAAGCAAAGGTGTGAAGGAGTGAACGAGTGGGTCGAGTCATGCAAATACACATTCAGAACTGTGTTGGTGGATCGCATATCGCAATTGGAGCTGGAGGCATATCGCAGAAACATAGAAGTCATAGAAAATGCAAAGTGTGATATGATGTCGTGGCATGATGATGTGGTAGCTGACGTAGCAAGTGATGTGGAAGATGACGTGGACTTGACCCCAAAACGCATAAAAAAATATTGATGACATGGCAGTTGACGGGGCAGATGGCATGGCAGTGACATGGCATCTTCGGTGGGACCTAAACCCTTTATCCCAAATTGCATATCGTAGATCGCAAAGTTCAGAAGGGATACCAGTCATGAACCACGTTGAAACATCGAAATGCGAAGTGCGATAAAGAGCCCAGATCTGATACCCTTCAAAACCAAAGACTAAAGGATTTAAAGTCCAGTGTGGGACCCAATCGGATATCGCAAATCACAAATCTCAGGAATAATAATGCACAAGAAGAATGCTGAAATGTGAAATGTGATAAGAATACCGGATGTAATTTAGTTTCAAATCAAAGGTCTAAAGGATTTCAAATATAGAGGTATAGGGTTTCCCTTTGAGAAATCACATCATAGAATGGAAGAGCAATATATAAACGAAGAACAAGAGAAATAGCCGAAATGCCGAAATGTGATTAAATAATTGCAATAAAGCCTGGTGGGACGCTTTATATATCGCATACCGGGAGATCAGATGGATGAAGGCACATTGGATAATAGGATTCACTGAAGTGTGAAGTGCGATAAAGAGAGTGGACGCTATGCAGATGGAAGCTGAAGCCTAAAGGTTTTCAAGTTCGAGGTTATGTGTATTTAGTTAAGAAATTGCATACAAGGATTGGAAGCCGCATATAACACATACCAAAGGAAATTCCGAAATGCGATATGAGAAAGGACACAATGCATTTTCAAAGGAAAATTCTAATATATTTTAGGTCTGGGGTTAGGTGTATTTCCTTAAGAAATCGCATGGGGAGAATGGAAGGCATCTATAACATATAATACATACGATCGCCGAAGTGCGATATAATACCGGGCGTGATACATTTCGAAGTTAAAATATAACGTATTTCATATCCGAGGCTATGTGTTTTTCTTTAAGAAAATGTGTAGTAAGAGTGGAAGAGAGATATATAATAGAGAACAAAAGAAATGTCAAAATTTGATTTGTGAAGCAGACATGATGTAGTTCAGAAGTAAATTCTAAACCGAAGACAAGTTCAGGTTATGCAGATATGACTCGATAATAGAACAAAAGTCTGAACGTAGGCAATGGAATCATGTAAGTTCCCTAACATAGAGCAAAAGGGAGAGTAAGTTGAACGTTGTGGTAATGAGGAGACAGGCACCATGGGTAGAGTTGGCCTCAGCAAAACCTCCAGGCACAGTCGGGTATTGAGAAAAGCATAAGGCGGAACGCTGCGGGCAAGAGAAGGAAGGAAAATAGGCAGAGTCGAGAAAAGGGAGATATGGTGGCACTATTGGAAACGCAATAGTTGGGTCGAGTCAGGTAAAAAGGTGTTTGTTTAGAAATTTTAGAATATAACAGCAGAAACAGACAAGACAATGACAACAGAAACAGAAAAGAAAATGACACAAGCATAAAAGACAAATGCACAACGATCCAAGAACTAAAAGGGATGAGTGAAATATTATTGTAACTATAAATGTAAATTAATTTATTATTTGTTTGTGATGCAAAGGCAAGTCTCCATAGGCATAGGAAAAACTCCAATGAGTGTTGAAATGATTATTTCTATATTTTTGTTGATGTAATAACTTGAACTGAAGTGTGAGGATTCTAATGGGTGGAAGGCATAGAGTCAAGCCTGTTCACTTTGTATTCCCTGTAGAATGCAAACAGACAGAAGTTATATGTATAAAATATGTAATATCAGTGTGCATAAGAATGTTAGAGAGCTACAGAATGGAAGAAAGATGAAAAATGTTAGAGATCTGCAGAATGGAAGAGAGCTGAAGAATGTTAGAGAGTTGCATAATGGAAGAGAGCTGAAGAATGTAAGAGATATGCAGAATGGAAGAGAGTTGAAGAATGTAAGAGAGCTGTAGAATGGGAGAGAGCTAGAGAATATGAGAGAGTTGATAGAGATTCTATGCACATTTGGAGATATGAAGCAAATTTGAGGGAAGAGAGGTCAGAAGTGAAGGTCGAGGAAAATAGAGTTGATATCCAGGTAGGATTTTACTTTCATATTTAGTGAGAGGATTATAGTCTCCTTTCAAGTTGTAGCTTGATAAAATTTCAGTTGGATTTGGGTGAGTTAGGACCCTCCTGTGGATTGTAGCTTGCAGAAAATACATGGGAGTTGGTGCTTCTGTTTCAAGTTCTAGCTTGATAAATTTACAATTGGAGCTGGTTAAGGTAGGAGCCTCATGTGGGTTGTAGCCTGCAAAAAATATATGGGATTTGGAGCTTCCTTGCAAGTTGTAGCTTGCAAAAATTGAGGTAGGAGCCTCCTGTAGGTTGGAGCCTACAGAAAATGAGTTGTTAGAGGGAGTGGGAGCTTGTCTTTGCATCACAACAATAATAATATGTGGTTTTCTCCCTTATGGTTTTCCACTTATATCTGGTTTCCATGTGCATGATTATATGTGTTGATGTGATGTGTTAATCTGCTTATTACTTGTTCTTCACATATTCAGTCTGTTGATCATTCTTTATTAAGCTCCTTATGCAATGACTTGTTAATGACTTTAATGAAAAGAATTTTATTGTCCCTGAATGGACTAAACTGATTCACCCCCATTATCAATTTAGTAAAGATTTCATCAACAGATATAATAGAAGTTTGTATGTCTAAGTTTATCTTTTAAAACTAAATTATTGGTAAAAACATAAACTTACAAAATTTTACAAAAGATTCCTACATGCTTTTTGAAATTTTTTACAAAGCTCGGATTTTTGCATGTTTTCATCTAAAACTTGAAGCAATGCCTCATAAAATAGGAAATGTTGGTGGCCTTAATCAGAGAATCCAACAATATGGCACTTTCAAGCCAAAAATTTGCTAGAAACATATGTTATTTTTTGCGATGTGTCATTCAAATGTTAGTGCAATTAAACCATTATTATTACCAATCTCTTCCCTACTCTTAAACCAAAACAAGATTTCCTTCATAATCATTATATTATAGAGTTATAGCAGCACATTACATATCCCTATGAAACCAATAAACCTTTCTTACAAGTTTCAATGACTTTAGACATAAAGGTCCTATCTACATATTTCATTGAATTTTGGACATAAAGGTCTTGTATTACTTTACAACTCTAATATCATACTTACATGGCTAGTCACTGCCTTGGTTTTTTATTGTCCCAAAAGAAATTAAAATTTTCCAAATCTCAAGTATTGGTGCTTAAATTCACCAGATATGGTGAATTTAGTTTCCAAAGGTTTGATTCATGCACCAAGTTTTTGAATTTTAATATGTGATATTAACATAACTTCTTTTCCTCGGAAAAAAATCTTATTATAGACAGCTAGTCAATACGTACTACATAGAAATGTAGGATTTACTCTAAGGTTTCCATACATGATGATTCCAATGTTGAACAATATTCCATATAAAGTAGAATATTTGTAGCAGATAAATTATTTGTTTTTGAGTATGTCAAAATTTTGAGTACTTGATGATAATTAAGAGGTGGGAATCCATTTGATAATTGTAACCGAGTATAAACTATGCACAATTCGCAGTGGTAATAGGCCTCTTAAATATGCCCTCATGTTTCAAGGGTTAAGTTTGGAGTAGAAAATATGAATTCAATGTGACTTGTCGGTTGTTTATATTAAAGCTCAAATCCTCTTTTAATAACTCACAATGATTATCCTGCAATAAAAAATGCGTCATCAACACTTTTTGTTAATATCTACTGCCAATTCAGTGACAATATTGTCTTTTCATGTTTTGCATGATATTATAAAGGCCAATGATTAAGTTTTGTAAAGGAGAAATAAATTATATTAATTTCCACCAAATACTAAAGTAAGTCAGTGGGATTGAGGATTACAAGAAGTAATAATAGCAAAATAAATAGTGCCCATAATACCTACTACTAAAATTAAAACACAAATAAGATAGCAAAAAATACATGTTTTGTTTCTATATTTTCTTCTACGTTTGAAAAACAGTGTGTTGAGTAATTTAAGTTCTAATTGTATAGCTAATGTATCATAATTCAATTCTGTTGTATTTATCATATCATTTTCTATGAGAAACATATCTTCTACTTGTCTAGCGTAAGTAGTGATTGATACTTCTTAGAGGGATTTTATAGTATTATAAAGATTTCCATTTTTACTCTATTAGAGTGGTATTTGTATTTTGAATAAAATGATTCCAAATAAATATTAATATAACAATATATACAAGGTATTTAATACAAATATGGGTTGTAAAAGCCATCACTGAACTAAAACAATTTTACTGCCTATTTTGGCTACACCAAGAATTAGAAATGTTCATGGCCATCATGTTTACAAGCCATAGGTAGCATAAATTAAAGGTCCTAAAATCTGGGCCAAATTTCCATCATAAAGGTGTCCTTATTGTTGTGTTTTGGATGCTAGTCCTCAATGCCAAACCCCCTAGTTGGTGGTGACTAGTGTCCTATCGATCATTCTATTGGTCGGTGGCTTATCCCCTTCTAGGATGATGAGTTCCAGGAGATAACATAAGACACAATAATATCATTCTATCATTGTCTAAGTGACCAAAAAACTAGGTCAACCTAGCTTAAATTGATATTGTGATCTTCAAGAAAATTTATCATCATCTAACTGAGGAGGAGGTTATCTATGTAACACATTATGTTCACTCAGAACGATCAACCTTTTGTTGGGGGCACCCTCCAATCTTGTGAGAATGGGATGATTAGGTAGATTTGACTTCTGGGGGGAAACCAACTAGCATACATGGAGTAACCCCCATAACAAACTCAAGGAATCAGTGTAATGTGTTAGATGTAGGTCTAACTTGCTAACCTGCACCTAGATCTACAAATGAAGGTTGGAAACTTGACATAAATTAGAGCACCACCATACCAGGTAAATTTGCTACAATTTTGAGCATTTTTAAATAAACATTTATTTGATGTTCTTTTTTCTTCAGTATGAGATAATATTTCAACTCCAAATTATTGGCATGTTGTTTGTAACTCAATGATCTAGGCGATTTTTTGACCTGACAGGTCATAGTTCCAAAAAATGGTGGTAGGGAGAAATTGGTTTCAAATATTCGAGGTCCACTCCTAGGTTAATATAGCAGATATACAATTACTAGAACAAGGGCTCAATACACTCATTCTACTACAAAAGGGTTCATTGGGCTGGTCAACCTGCATATATTGAATTGATGTTGTTGGCAAAGAGGAAGGCCTTCCAAAATCAACTAGAAGGTGAAGAATGGATTTTTTGTCTCAGTATAGGGCTCCCAAATTGTGTGAAGCTGATACAACCAGTGCTTCTTCTTAGAGGGAAATTTGCAGGCTTTGTTGAGATGAATATACAAAACAATATTTAGGCTTAGCCAACAATAACCTTTCACTAGTTGACACTTCCTAAACCTTTTGGTGTAGTTCCCTCTCCAATCTCATGATTTGTCACTAAGTTTCATGTCCTTGCAGGAAAAATTTTAGCAATAGATTATCTGGAATAAGACTATTTATGTGTCGTGTAATCAAATTTTCAATAATGGCTAAAATAAATGCCTTCAATTCAGACCATGTTTTTCCAGGCCTACGTTTTCAAATAAAAAATATCAATGACCGTGGTGATATCTTTCTTAGGTAAGTGCTTGGATGAGAATTAGGAAGTAGGTCACTCTCTCGAAAGTAGTGACCTACTTACATTAATAACATAGTTGTTGTACTTGTCACTAGCGATTTGTGCTTTGAAACATGAGCCTATCTAGGAAGATGCAAAAAAAGAAGGTAAAAGAAAACCTCTGAATTTAAAATTGCATGAAATGCTTATTTATAAGTTGAATTTTAAATCATATGAAAAGCTATATTTATGTTCTTTGTCAAACGACTTGTTAAATATCCTAAAAAAAAATATTTCCCCCTAATTATTAATCCTCTTCTATGCATGTGATAAAAACCATTGACTCTCTCAATCATACAGGTGAAAAACCTCTTGCTGAAACTCTAATGGAGTATCTATTTTATTTCCATTTTTATAAAAATGTTGAAAACACCACATTCCTTGGAAAATAGCATTTTCAACAACTATTATAATTTGTTATATGTCTTCCTTTCATTCACAATATATTGTTTTTTCAACTTCTATGGAACCATTTTTAAGCAAGATATCCACTGTTTGGTCATTTTTGGCATCTAAATAAGCGTTAATATATTTTAAACTCTATGTTAATTGAAACTTTGTTGTGAAAATTGAAACAATTTGGCATGACTAGTTGAATTATGTCGTTTCACCCATCTATTCCACTCCACCAAGGCGGGAAGGAAAGAAGAAATTAGGAATAATATGATAAGAAGGTAGATAAGAAGAATGAGAAATATCTCCCCTTAGATAAACGTTATGTGTAGAAAGAGAGAGGAGATTTTGATGCCAATAGAATTATCAACTAGCCAAAATTCTCAATTTAAAGAAAAAAAAAACCCTGACGCTAAGTTTATCATCCTCACTTCGAATATCCATTTAATATTTTTGGTATTCCCTTAAAGAGTTAAAAAATTCTTTCTAGATAGCTCAAATTATGAAAGGCCTTCAAGTCCAAGTCCCAAATATAATACTTACATATTCAGTGACATTTTTCCATTGTTCTTCTTTCTCCACAAATATCCTTAGATAAAATGACAGCGTTATAGCTAGAAGTCAAATAAATATAATTCTCTTGAGTAGCATTTTGATGCACATACCATTTTTTATATAGAAAAGAGATACATCTTAATTATGTCTGAGAATGCGAGCACACTATATTTTGACTTTGGAGAAATGATCTTAACTTATGGTCCAATATTTTTCAATAAATTCCATCTAGACGTGAAATTTTTTTATCATCGTCCTTTCTATTTTTGACAACATATCCAACAAAAACTATAAAGGGTGGAATAACTTATAACTGGGTTTAATGATTCTATTGATACCATGTAATTCAGGGTATTCAAACTCATGTGTATGAGCATATGAAGCCTTGGAACATGATTCCATTCCCAAAACATTGACAGAGACATCGAATGCTCGAGAGCATAAATCTCAAAAATTTCTGTAATACAGAAGATCCCATTGTTATTCTATCTGTAAAGTTTTAGCAAAGTTCTTTCTTTTCACTCTGTAATACAACATCCCTCGACCCATCAATTATTTTAGAGTGTTTGGATGTCAAGATTGGACTCATAAATCCTTAAAGTAGTACGTCTCCTTGATGAAGACAAGGTGACTGAAAATTGTTTATCAAGTGGTACAATAATATGGATGCTATTCATGAAGGGGAATTTTTGTTGTATCCACTTACATCAGTGATATGCACAGTTGCACAATTGCTTCAACTAGTGTATGATCTCAAAAAGCCACCATATTGCCCTCGAAACAAGTGTTTTGCATGGAATTTTCACAAGCATAACAATTATGCAAGAATATCCCTCTTTTCTAAATTGTTCCTATCTTTTCCAAGAGATTATAATAGGTAAACTCACAAACCGCATATGGATAAATAGGATATAGGAACTCATTCGGAATCAACATACTCTTCCATATTTGTCATATTGAAATAAGCAATCTTCATAATCTGTTATACTAGTGCTAAATTCTTCCCCTACACTCAAGTATGGTTAATTCTCATTGAGTTAGCTTTGGGAAAATTACTCCCCTAGTGGACTTCCCCACTTGCTTGACTTGGGAGTCTTGGCGTCAAAATTGGGACTTGGGAGTCCATCCCAAAGACATCGACCAAAAATATTGACACGTGATTTGACTGAGTCAGACTTGTTTTAGAGGGACCTTTTGGACGGAAATGAAGTGTTTGAGGTTAGAAGTCTTGATAAATACATTTCTCCCTCATTCTTTCTCTAGTGTTCCGCTATTTCAAATCGAATCACCAAATATTCATGTGTTACAGTTTTTGCTTCAATCAATCTTGTTGTTCTTGTTGATATGATGGTGTACTATTACAATGAATTTTATTGTTGGTTTTCTCATTATTTCAAATGTTGATATGTTGTTACTATTATGTTTAATGCTACTATTTTTACGATTAAATTCATCCTATAAACTATGATTCCCAAATAATCACACGTTGGATTTCTTTTTGATATGATTTGTACTAGATATGATATACACAATGTCTCATGATTGGTTGGATTTAACGCATGTTGATGGCCTTGGCAGTTTCTTTTTAACCAGTGACTATAATATATTTATATAGAACCATATTCCCACTAAATTGACTACCATGCAGATCAATACTTCAAAATTTGTAGATTTCTACATTCATTATGGTTAAGGAACAACCCAAGATTTAGTTTTCTATATAGGGAATTCCTATAAGGTGGAAGGAATAATGCATCCCATAGCTCAGGCCTCTAATTTATAGGCATGTTTGGTGTGTGTCCATATTTAATGGATTTATACTGCTAAAATAGGGGTATACATGGCTAAGTGGTACTTGCCTCAGAAATATGTCCCAGTCCTTCAGAAACTGAGTTTAAGATCCATATCTAACCCCTCGCTACAAAGATAAAGATATACATATATACTGGTGTAGTTATTCACATATTTGAAATGTATTTGATCATCACATTCCTTAGCAATATTTATACGATGTTGAATGAAATAATGTGCGAATTACAAATACAAGTGGATTAATTTCAAGAGTAAAGTGAATTTCATTATTCATAACATACATGTCTCATCCTGAAATAGAGGATTTGTATGTAAAGTTGAGATAATTGTTTTCACTAAGGGTAGAGTTAGGATACAAGAAACGTACAAAAGTGTTCCTACATGAATAACATGATCTTGGCCACCATGTTGAAATGCTGGCCATTTCTTTTAGATGTGTTTCTAACCATCAAGAATCATCCTCCTTTGATGAATGACATAACACTAACAAGTTGATCTCTGACATGGTAGTAATGATATTTTAGTCAGTGGCGGTGGCCATTTTCAGCATTTAAAGAATTTTGTTTTGTCATATAAACAAGCTAGGGGTTTTATTAGCCTTTCGGTGTCTATAAGGTACGTGAAAAAGATCTATTTCAATTCTTGGATCTGAGAAAGAAGTTGATCAACATGGAAATTTGTTGAGGATTGGAGTTCCTAGTATTTTTACTTTATGGACTTATCGAGTGAGATTTCAATATTTCACCAAGATAGGGATGCATAGCTGAAGTAAAGAAGTCATCGCATCATAAATTATTGGAAGTTATTGCACGTACTTGTTATAATGATAAGAGGATTAAAATTGTTTTTATTATTGTTGTATAATATATGGTTGTATCATATATGTATGAAATTAGTTAATCTGTAAAAATATTTCTATTCCTCTACATTTTTCTCCGGACACTCTGGATTTCGTAATTCAGGTAATTGGTAGATATTTATGTGTTTGAATGAGAAAATGACATAAATTAAATTTAACATTTGGCTTCCAGCAATATCTTGTTTTGATATCCTTACTTCCTCGTAGTATTTGAGTTTCACCTTCCATATCTCTACAATTGTATTTCATAGCTTCCCCTTCCAATTGTGCACATACCCAACAACCTGGGGTGGCACTGTTTGATGGCTCAATGATTCCTTTTATGACTATGAAAATTCCTCACAACCCATGGGTGAGATCTCCCTTGACATGTAGCAGCATTTGTCTCCAAAAATGTTTCTAACCATGGCATTGACTATAATTCCATTTTTAACCCTGAAATTTGTAGCTTTGATGTGTTTACATGCATCTTGTTTTAAGGTTTGTACGAGTAGTTTCAAGCCATGGTTAAATGTCGTGGAGCCTTATGGACCAAATTGAAATATGTTAGATGGGATGTAATTAAGTTATCAAGCATATTGTCTCAGTGTAAAAGAAAAACTATTCCCTTGGGTTTTCCCACTGATGGGGATTTATTGTTGTGAAAGTGACCAAAGCCATGCTTAGTCTTGTATAGAATGACCTTAACATGGAAGCTATAATATTTTGTATTCAAAATTTCAATCAAATAATTTCTGGGAAATTTAAATGTTGCAACCTTAATGTATGCAATAGTGATCACTTTATTCTCGTAGTAACATATCATTTTTAACCTAATATACTTTTTTATCATGGATATTTATGCAGAGAGACATATTCTTATTATTTTTTTGGTTTATTAACATACTTTTCAAAATCAATTATCATATGATATGATGATGTTTTTAAAAGGCAACCAAGAAATTAACCCTTTTATTGAGGTGGTTTGTTCCAAAGGAAATTATATTTCTCAAGGATGGGCATTCTCTCAATTTAACCATATTAATAGAAGCTCAATCTCTTGCAGGAAACTTCCTTCCTCCAAAAAAAACAGTACTTTCTAGAGCAAGGCTAAAGTCATGGCCATGAAAAAATGGATCTATGGTGAAAATTTTGAGAAATTTGTTTAAATGTGGTAGCAATTAATATAATTTTGTCTGTTCTTAATAACGGTATTGGTAAGGCCCAAAATTGCTACTTTTTCCTATGATTTTTAGTGAGAAACCACAAAATCTTATAAGCACCCCCCATATGCGAGTATATGAAAAAAAGGTTGATGTTTTGAATATAATCTCTAAGTTCTTCGTATAACATTTTCTGAGAGCATAGTATACTAGTTAAAGTAGGATTCTTTTGGGAAGGTACATCTTAGTCATGAAATGTGTTTATGGAAGTTTTTTTTGGATGTCTTGTTACATATTAAAGTAATATGAAGGGTTGTGCACAAAGATTGCACAAATTTTCAAAAAAAAAAAATAGTAAGGCCAAGGTGTCTGATAAAATATTGTAGAATATGCTAAATTATAGTTTCAAAAGATTCCCAAACAACATACAACTTATATTATAGAAAATTAAGATTCATCATTGCAATTCTAAGATACCAAATTTCCAATTCATGCTCAAATCGTATAGCATATGATTCATACATTTTTGTTGATATTAGTCCTTTGTTACTTCCCACTAGTGACATATATCAGTAAGAAAAATATTGCATATCTCACTTAGAAGCATATTGCACTCTAGAGTTTTCTTGTTCTTGTTTCAACAACACAACTATTGTTAAGTTTGGTGCATGTTGAGAATATGTTAGTTTTTGAAGAAATAACTTAGGATGCTCCCCAAATACCCAGTCCTAGAGAATTAATAATTTTTCCATGTCTCTCCCAAAATTTAAGAGCATTTAAAGTATTTCTGTAAATTAGAAAGTATTCAAAGTGTATTCATTAGGAGATGGTTTGTCTTATAGGTTTATTGCATATTCCTTTTTCTAGTGAGGATCTTGACTCTTTGTCTATCATTTTACAAGAATTTCCTTCATTTTTTTTTATAGCTTCAGATGGTCTTTTTCTTAGGTTAGTATCTTGTATATAGGAGAAGAAATTACTAGATCCCATTCTCTTAACTGCACCTTGGAACTTGGGTCTACCTAATAACCACCTCCTTTAGGTCAAGCATGTGAGGGGGTGTGTTACAACCCTAGTCCTTATTCGTGCAACATAGCCTCCAACTAACTCTATAAACTCCTTTCTTTCCATTAGAGCCACCCAAGAGAAAGTCTTGTAGTATCTTTTCAGGCCTTTGATCGGCCAAGAAAAAGGGGACCCTCAAGAGTAGTATACATGAGTGGAAACAAGTGTTAGAAAATTATATATTATAGAGCAATGCAACACATAAAATATGCGAAAAATACAAGCACACAAAACACATAAAACCAGAGAGACACAGATATACGTGGTTCACCCAGTTTTGGCTACGTCCACCCCGAACAGCCAGTCCTTCCTGTCTATTATCCAGCAAAAATGAAGAGAAAAAACCTACAGCAGATCCGCTGTAATATCCTCTGTTCTCTCTCACAGTCTCCCTCTCTGTTTCTCGCTCTGATAATACACATACAATACACAGCCGCAATATAATTCCCTCATAAAAGTTAGGGGTTGCCTTCTGGGGCAAAAAACCCTAATCTCAACATAACTTCTACCATCAGATCATTTGCCTAATGAACGGCCTAGATTGACTATAAATTACTATACTTTTACAAGGCAATTTTACATATGTTTTTAGCTTCGGGGGCACTTCCCCCGAAAACCCCCGCCAGGGGGGGGCCTCCGAAAAACGCTGCCGCCCCCACTAGACCCCCCACAGCAGCGATTAATTACGGGTAGCGTTGCTACCCCTTTTAAGGTACAGGGGTCCAATGCTGTGATACAAAGTAGACAAGATAATCAGGCTCCACACCCAAAAATCTCCCACTTGGAGACTGATTGTAGCAACTCCACCGCTGCTTCATTTGCTGGACAATGACTCCTCTTTGGACCTGGTTGTTCCTCATCTTCATCATCATCCTTGAAGACCAATTGAAACTGAGCATGTTCTCAGTTTCTCCCTGGTTACAACTTTTGTTAGCATATCTGCAGGATTCTGGCTAGTGTGTATCTTTTCCAGCTTCAACTCTCCATCTTCTAATACTGACCATATGAAATGGTACTTGAGATGTATGCGTTTAGTCCTGGAATGAAATGCTTAGTTCTTTGCAAGATGAATGGAACTTTGGCTATCACTGTATAGCGTGCCCATATCATGCTTCTTACCCAATTCACCCATAAACCTTTGTAACCAAATCATTTATTTACTAGCTTCTGTAGCAGCAACATACTCTGCTTCTGTTGTTGAAAGTGCAACAACACTTTGGATTTTTGAAACCCAACTGAAAGCTGTTCCACCTACAGTAAATACATATCTTGTAGTGCTCCTCCTGTTATCTCTGTCACCTGCCATATCTGCATCAACATATCCCTATAGAGCAATGTTTGAACCACCAAAGCATAATTCTTGATTTGTGGTACCTCTCAAATATCTGAGAATCCATTTTACTACCATCCAATGTTCTTTTCCTGGATTATTCATGTACCTGCTTACAACTCCCACTCCATGTGCAATATCATGCCTTGTGCAGACCATTTCATACATTAAGCTTCCAACTGCTGATGCATATGAAACGTTAGACATATAATCCATGTCTTCTTGGGTCTTTGGGCACATCTCCTTACTAAGTTTGAAATGGCTAGCAAAAGGTGTACTAATTGGTTTTGCATTGTGAATATTAAATCTTTTCAACACCTTTTCTATGTACTCATTCTGAGACAATGTTAATTTACGATTTTTCATGTCTCTAGTTATCCTCGTACCAAGGATTTGTTTTGCAGCTCCCAAATCCTTCATTGCAAATGAATTTGCCAATTTTCTTTTGAGCACATTTATTTCCTGCATGTTAGATCCTGCAACAAGCATGTCATCTACATACAATATCAATATAATATAGCTGCCATCATTTTTCCTTTTTAGATAAACACAATGATCAAAGTGACATCTTGTATAACCTTGTTCAGACATAAACTTGTCAAATTTTAGATACCACTGCCTTGGAGCCTGTTTTAAGCCATACAATCTCTTCTTTAACCTGCACACCAATTTTTCTTTCCCTTTTACCTCATATCCTTCTGGTTGCTGCATGTATATCTCTTCCTCCAAATCTCCATGGAGAAATGTTATCTTTACATCTAACTGTTCAAGATGTAAATCTTCCGCTGCTACAAGACTTAAGATAGTTCTAATTGAATTCATCTTAACAACAGGAGAAAATATTTCATCAAAATCAATACCTTTCTTCTGTGCAAACCCCTTCACCACAAGTCTAGCTTTGTACCTCTCTTTTCCTCCATCTTCTTCCTTCAGCCTGTAAACCCATTTATTCTGCAATGTAGTTTTACCTGCAGGCAACCTGACTAAGTCCCAAGTCTGGTTATGCATTAAGGAGTCCATCTCTTCTTCCATGGCTAGCTCCCACTTCTTCCTGCTTTCAACCTGCATTGCTTCTTCATAACATTCAGGTTCACCAGAATTAGTTAACAATAAATAATATAATGAAGGAGAGTATCGTTCAGGGGGTCTACTTATCCTGGTAGATCTTCTAACACCACTTTCAGGTGTTTGAGGTGCCTGTTGCTGTTGTGGTGGTTGCTGCTGTTGTGGTTGTTGATTATTATTATTTTCAGGCACCTTTACTTTTTCAGTTATCTCATCAAGAACCGTGTATTCCTTGCTTTCTCCTGTTTCTTTTCCTGCAGTTGATTCTTATACAAGACCTTTTCATTGAATATTACGTCTCTGCTCCTAATGATTTTGTGATTTTCATAATCATATAAGCGATAACCAAAATAATTAGCACCATATCCAATAAAGGTACATTTCTTTGATTTTGCCTCAAGCTTTGTTCTATTTTCTTTATTAATATGGACAAAGGCCTCACAACCAAAAGGCTTTAAAAAAGAGTAGTTTACCTTTTTACCTTTCCATGCTTCCTCTGGAATACCACCATCCAAGGAACTTGAAGGCCCTCTGTTTATTAGATAAACAACAGTATCTACAGCATCTGCCCAAAATTGTAAAGGCAATCCCGCATGCAATCTCATGCACCTTGCACGCTCCATGATTGTTCTGTTCATCCTTTCTGACACACCATTTTCTTGTGGTGTTCTTGGAACTGTCTTCTCTCTGCGAATTCCATGCTCTGAACAGTACCTATCAAACTCTTTGCTACAATATTCACCTCCATTTTCTGATCTGAGACGCTTCAACTTCCTTCCTATCTCAATCTCAACCAAAGCTTTCCATTTCTTGAAAGTATCAAATACATCAGATTTATTCTGAATACAATAAATCCATGTTTTTCTAGTTGCATCATCAATAAAAGTAATATAATAACGAGAGCCACCGAGAGATGATACCTGAGCAGGTCCCCATACATCTGTATGCAAAAGCTCCAATTTTTCGCTCTTCTTTTCTTTCCCAACTCTGAGAAATCTGACTCTCTTCTGTTTTCCACAAATGCAATTCTCACAGAAATCCAAATCAACATTCTTCAAACCTGGCAGCAAATTTCTTGAGTGAAGAATTGTCATCCCCTTCTCACTCATGTGTCCGAGCCTATGATGCCATAATGATGCATCTGCTCCTTTGGAAGTTAAAGCATTAACAGAGTTAGAAATACCATTGCATAAATACAATGTACCAACCTTTTCGCCTTTTGCTATTACCAGGGCTCCTTTGGTGACCTTCCAAGTTTTATCTGTGAAAGTTGTCACATAACCTTCACCGCCTAACTGCCCCGTTGAAATCAGATTTTTCTTCAAATCTAGAACATGCCTTACCTCCTTTAGTAGCCATTGGTTTCCATTCTGTTGTTTTACAAGAACTTTACCCATTCCAACAATTTTACAGGGTTTGTCATCACCCAAACAAACTTGTCCAAAATCTCCTTGAACATAGTCATGAAAATATTTCTTATCAGGTGTGGCATGGAATGAAGCCCCTGAATCTACAACCCAAGAATCAGTAACATTTTCGAAAGAAAGAATCAAAGCATATTGTAACACATCACTTGTCACATTTTTTTCATGATTGTTTTCTTGCTGTGTGTCTCCTTCTTTTCCCTTCCGAGATCTACAGTCTTTCTTTAGGTGTCCTTTGTTTCTGCAATTCCAACACACTATTCCTGATCTTGACTTGGATCTGCCTTTCCTTGATTTACTGCGATATCCCGAGCTCTTTCCTCTTTCCATTCTTCTTCCCCTAGACTATGCACTCAAAGCATTACCCGATGTCTCACTGGAGCTTTTCCATCGCATTTCCTCGCTAAGGTTAGCACCAACAACATCATCAAAATTTAAAGTACTAGATCCAGAGACAGAGTTACTAATGGCCATAACTAAACCATTCCAGTTTTCTGGTAATGAGCACAAGAATAACAGAGCTCTAACTTCATCATCAAATTTTACCCCTACAGAACTTAACTGACTGGTAACTGTATTAAAATCCTTTAAATGGTTTGCAACAGATCCACCTTCCGACATCTTCATATTAAATAGTTGTTTCATAAGAAATACCTTCTTTAACGCCGAGGGTTTTTCATACAGTTTCGCCAACGTCTGCATCAAACCCTCTGTTGTTGTTTCCTTCGAAATATTGAAGGTGACTGATGCCGCAAGGCACAATCGCACTGTTCCGAGTGCCTTTCTATCGAGAATGTTCCATTCCGCATCTGTCATGGCCGTCGGATTCTTTGTTTTTCCGCTCACTGGTAGGTATAGATCTTTCTGATACAGATAATCTTCCATCTGCATCTTCCACAACGGGAAGTTTTGGCCGTTAAATTTCTCGACCCTAAACTTACCATCTTCCGCCATTGCTCCCACTCGAACTAGGAACCCTTCTTTCCTGTGAGTTTATGAGCCAAATAGACCTTCGGCTTTGATACCAGTTGTTAGAAAATTATATATTATGGAGCAATGCAACACATAAAATATGCGAAAAATACAAGCACACAAAAAACATAAAACCAGAGAGACACAGATATACGTGGTTCACCCAGTTTGGGCTACGTCCACCCCGAACAGCCAGTCCTTCCTTTCTATTATCAGGCAAAAATGAAGAGACAAAACCTACATCAAATCCGCTGTAATATCCTCTGTTCTCTCTCACAGTCTCCCTCTCTGTTTCTCGCTTTGAGAATACACATACAATACACAGCCACAATACAATGCCCTCATAAAATCGAGGGGTTGCCTTCTAGGGTAAAAAGCCCTAACCTAAACATAACTTCTACCGTTAGATCATTTGCCTAATGAACGGCCCAGATTGACTAGAAATTACTATACTTTTACAAGGCAATTTTACATCTGTTTTTAGCTTCGGGGGCGCTGCCCCCGAAAACCCCCGCTAGGGGGGGGGGGGCTCCGAAAAGCGCTGTCGCCCCCCCCTGGACCCCCCACGGCAACGATTAATTACGGGCGGCATTGTCGCCCCTTTTAAGGTACAAGGGTCCAATGCTGTGATACAAAGTAAACAAGATAATCAGGCTCCACTCCCAAAAACAAGGACATCATTAGATATCTTAAGCCAGGTTATCAAAATTATGGACTTAGTAATCCATTTATCCACTTTTTGGCTGATTCTCTAGAGCACATATTCCCACAACTTCTTCAGCAACAAGTGAGAGGCAAAGAAGGGTCCATTGAACACAATTTGGGTTCTAACTAGGACCATGTGTAATGAATATAATTTCATAGTTTGACCTAGTTCATTAATAGGAACCTCCTTCGAATGGTCACATCCCTTCATACATGACCTAAAAATATTTATATTCATCTTTGCATGTATGAAATATATCAGCCTTCAAACATATTACATTGTATTATATTATCCTATATGGGTTTTCATTGTTGATCCCTTTCATAATGGATATCCTTAGTTATATAAGAGGATTATTCATAAAAAAATTATTTTAGCCATTCTTTTGAAGTTACTTCACTGGGATAGATTGAGACTCCTTGGCCTATGACTAAATATGTTTGTTGATAGCATAAGACCTT
Organism: Pinus albicaulis; assembly: GCA_034641835.2. Taxonomy (NCBI): domain Eukaryota; kingdom Viridiplantae; phylum Streptophyta; class Pinopsida; order Pinales; family Pinaceae; genus Pinus; species Pinus albicaulis. The sequence goes on from CM076580.1 coordinate 411,923,482, forward strand.
TGCATTGTGTCCAGAAATCTTCCTAATATTTTTATTCAAAATGAAAATTATGGGAAATAAAAATTCATCTTTACCATATTCCACAAAAAAACAAGCCATTTGAGAATATAATCATCTGGATAAAATCCTGGTACAATTGTTTCATATGCTTTTCCATTCAAACCTTAGCATTTTTTTTGCAAGGTACATACTAGTGAAGGGACAAGAAAAATATTCGTAGAGGGTCTTACTCTTCTACAAAATTGTGCCACCATAATTATGCTTCCTGCACTGACATTCCTTACTACTGAGGAAAATATTGCAAAAGGAAAAACTATAATATTTTGAGGGTATCACATAGAAAATCAAACAAAAGATATAATTATTTTTGTTGTAATATGTTGTCCATTATAAACACTATGGGAAAAAATATGTGATTTTTGAAAGTGTATACAATGTGGAAATGTTGCACTATTAAATCTCTTAAATGTAACAGGCCAATAAATAAATATACAAATACAACAACAGATCGTTCCCTACAATCAAGTTGATTGGGAATAAGGAATAACACTAGAATTTTTAATTCTCAAGGAAACAATTATTTTCCAAGAAGGATTTTAGGTTGTCACAAGCTAGCACCACAAATATAGGAAAACTTTGATAATTCACTAGGTTGAGATCTTGAACTCGGATATTCTATTTTGAAAATGTTTGGTTGACAAGGAGATACAAAGGTATGGATGTTGTAGTGACTATTTCCAATAAGTAACTTGTGCTAATGTCAAATGGAATTCTACAATAAGAGAAGCAGAGTCAATTAGGACTCTGATAATTTTTTGGAATTCTATGATTTTCATTTTATCATATCACAATTTTTTTTTTAATAATTTCAAAAGGATTGTTTTTTTCTCACACAATTATGAAATCTATACTTCAAAAGTGAAGCAATATTTCTTATATTTGATTCATCAATTTTAGTTGTGAACCAATGGAGGTTTGTGCCAGTATTTTAATGTTCTTCTATTATTAATAATTTTTCCTTAGTAGTGGAGTGTTATCATTTCTCACTATATTTAGGTAAATTTTCAACTAACAACATTCTAGTTGACTCATCCATTGCACCGAAATTTAATACAATTTCAGAAGTGAATAAGGAAAGTAATGAAAATTTTGTTATATATTGAACATATCCAATAACACCAGTGTAAAACTGACTCAGTGAAGGTGTAGCTCTTGTATATTACTATATAATATATCTTTTCCTATTAACTATGTAACAAGGTTTAATGATTTTTTTCATTCAAGCTCCAAATTCACCAAATTTTAAGATGGATAAAAGAATTCAAACTGAGTGCGATTTCAATAATGTAACTTCAAAAACCCAATTCGAATCATAATACCATGATTAAATTCATTAATTCAATTGATTTATAATTTGGATTGACTTATATTTAATATATTCTTTCTAAAAAAAATACTAAAATAATAAAATTTAATGAAAAATGTCAGATATTCCATGCATTCTTAAAAACTCAATAGTTGCATTCTTCAACCTAAAAGACACATTGTACCCATAAAAACGCGACAACCACCAAGATGTGCTTTTGAATCACTTAAAAGTTTAAAAATATTGAAAAATATAGCATAGACATGCATTCTTTCTTATCTTAAATTTTATAACTAAGGGTCGAGGCATTATTCCATATAAATACAAAAATAGATCAGGAAATCTTCTTGGCATGCAGAATGAAAATATGAAATAATTCATAGTAACATACAAAACATTCGTATGATTCTATGAGCCTCAAACCCCTCTCATTATATACTCTTAACATCACCCTATGAAGCAACGGTGAAGTCACACTTTGTTCCTCATATAGTAGAATTATAAATGGTGTTTGTGTAATCCTTACACATATTTTCACTCTTCAAGCCAAAAATTGCTAAATATACCTATGACCAGATGATAAAAACCCGCCAAACCTATGTTTTGGCATCATGTTACTTACATAAATTGTGGCATGCATGTATTTTAAATACAATTTCAGATGATCAAAAAATCCAAAGTTAGAGCAACATTGATCTCCATGGCATGCATAAGTTAATTTGTAGTAATGAATATGATATTAGGCCTTGGAAACTATAGTGGCTCAACTGGTTTGGGTCAGTTTGGTATGCATGCAGAATTTAATTCATAGTAATCCACACAACATTAGGCCCCGACAACTAAGATGAATTCTTAGTCTAGACAGACTCAGCAGGTTGAAGTCAGTTTGGTGGGAGGTAGGGGGTGGGGGAATTAAACCTTAGTGGTTATTTTTTCATGTGCCCATATTTACTATTGAACAATTATGCCATTGACATATTCCAGTTGACTTGAATTTCTTTCACAATGGTATATTTATCTAAAGAAAATAAATAGTTATATTACTGTAAATGGCATGGTTTTTTGAGACATTACATGTTGTTGTTGAATTTTTTAATAAAATAAACTTCATGCATAGGTAAATGATCAATTGTTTGGTGGTTTCACTATTTTTGTAAATTTTTAAAAAATTCACCTTCTCCACTCTCTTGCTAAATATTTCTATGTTGAAGCATTTTGAATATTCTAGGAAATTGAATGAAAACATTTGAATATTGGTTTCTTGAAAACATTTTAAAACATGTGTCCTCTACAATTTTTTTTGGTTATAATACTTCAAATTTTCCTCAATGTTTACCTTGATTAAAAACAATAAAAAGTGATCTATTTTATTGTGCAAAAACACAACACCATTTAAATGTTGAGAGAGAAAATGGGGATTCACATCGTTCATGCCTCTACTTGGACTAACAAAGGGGAGGAAATGCCAAAATGCAACCAATAAATCATTATGTTAATAGGATATTTACTTCCTCTGGACCTTAAGGATCATGAAATATTGGGGCATCTAACCAACCCACGTGTATGGGTAACCATTGGATAAATGTTTTCTTCTATGACGCAATTTGCTAGCAAACTGTCATATAGTATATATTATAAGTTGTATTTTTCTTTCCATTTGTTTTCATAATTTATCTACAACCTGATAGCTTTTAGCATGTGACTCTGCAGACTAAAGGACACCATGGGTTATTTCACGACAGGTTTTTTTCGTATAAGAAATTTAATATTTATTGTACCTGCTTGCAGGAACTCTTTGGAGATGGTGGTCGAGCTGTAATTTAGACACAAGGTTCAACAAAATACTCCTTTTCTGTCATCATGTGTTTATGTGTATCAAAATATGACTTTTGAGGTGAGGTTATAATATTAGATATCTACAATTTTACAGCCTTTGCATTTATTTTCTTAATTTCATGAAAATGTGGCCATTAATTGTGGGTCTATTATTAATTTCTTATAATGTGTCGATCATTATAATCTATATTAGGTTTTAAACACATTCTTCATTCCAAAAAAAATAGGATTGGTGTTTGTTCAACTATTTTGAAGTTAAGAATGGACTAATCTTATATAAGTATTTGCAGGTCATGAAAAATTATCACATAGCCACTATAACCCTCTTCCAATCATGAATTTAATATAGATATTGCCTTCAACTTTCACCTCATCTAATTCACTTTCTTTCTCATGCAATATAGGGAATTTAATGCATTCAATGATTGTGAAGCTTGGAGTTTAATATATTTTTTATTTTGTTGTATAACTCATTTATAGTCTACTTTAGTTTATATTTTAGTGTTCATCGCCTTTCATGTCTTACACTTTGCATTGTATCTTCTTTTGTTTTCAGAAAAAGAACTCAGTATTGATGGTAAGAAGCAGGAATTGAAGAAGGAATAGAACAATAACACTAGAGCGACAAATGCAAAAGAAGAGAGAGAGAGAATATAATCGGTCTAGTAATAACCTTAGAGCCAATATCCCGTATGAGATGTCTAAAACGGACCTCCGAAGGAATTATAAAATTATAGTGGAAATAATAAAGTAAGATTAGATTACATCATCAAATTTTAGAGGGAAAAAAAGAAAACTACTTTTTCAACTCGTATTTTCAACTTATATATGTATGGGATTACTCAGAATTTTGAGAGAGAACACTCATTGGTTGTTGAATATTATTCTTCATTCAAGGATTACCCATGTTGCACACTTTCAATGGAGTCTGCTACATGAAAAATGAGAAATAAATGAAAAATGTGATTGCAATCACATCATTTCATGTATTTATCATTTTTTGTGTAGTAGGGTCCATTGAAAGTATGCAACATGGGTACTCCTTCGATGAGGAATTAAATTTATCATCCAACGAGTACTCCTGCTCGCAATTTGACTGAAACCTTAGGGAGATAAGTTGAAAATACAAGTTGAAATTTTTTTTTTATTATTTTATTTTTTTTAGTATTTTTACTTTTTTACCCCAAAAATGGTAAATCATCCCCCATAGTTAACATCATCCTCTTGACTCTTATTGGTTCTTATAAAGTTTTTTTGGTTGTACATTTTTCTTAGGAGGCCCATTTTAGACCTCAAAAGTTCTCTAATGGATGGTCAAGTCTTAAGAGTTGGTGAATTCACATGCAATGTCTTGGCAACACAATGATAATGTTTTGAAGTGGTGAAAAAATAGTTCATGTGTAAATTGTAGTTCAACCAATATTAGGTTGGAAACTCATATTGTAATACTTGAAATTTCATAAATATAATTTTTGGTTGAAATTATCTATAGTTACACTTAATATTGATTAGTGTTGTAAATAGCATATGTAACTTTGTGTTTTTGTATGAGATGAACATACACATTGTATGACATTTTTTTAATTTAGTCGAAAAGTCATACTAATTAATTTATTTTGATTAATAATGAACACATAAAATCTATCTAAAACTGCTAAATTAGTATTTTATATTGATTAATGATGAACAAAAATAAAATGAATATATGACTAAAAGTTTCATTTATAATTATTATTAATGAAAGTAAATTAAATGAATATAAACTATTCAATTAGTCATTTATATAATGAATATGAACTACCTAAAACAGATAAATGACTACTGCAAGTCATAAATTTGAGATTATAAATGACAACCAAATTTTGCATATATACGACTATTAATAGATAATTTAGAATATCTTATAGCATGACCAAAATTCAGTCATATTTCTTTGGTTATTAATTGGTTTCAAACAATGACTAAAATTTGCATATATGTGACTAGTACTAGCTAATTTACAGTATCTTATAACACGACCATAATTTTGGTCATATTTTTGTGGTCATTAATTGGTTTTCTCGGGTGATCATATAGTAATATATTTTGTTGCATATTTTGTTATTAATTGTGGTGATTAATTTCTAAATCAATGATTAAATTAATGATCTAATTTATGACTAAATATACTACTAGACGATAAAATTGAGACAACCAATTAATGACTAAGTTAAGAATGACTTAAATTTGGTCACGTTATAAGATACTTTAAATTAGCTACTATTGGTCACCAACTAAAAAATGGTTATTTATATTCTTGAATTTTAGTCATTTTTTTAAGTAATTAATGAGCCATTTTGTACTAGTGATTTTATAACTTCCTCTCAATTAGAAAACCTTAAGTTTGATTGAAATCAAGTTTACAATACAATTTCCATCAATTTAAAGGATTTTTAATTGTAATATTTGATATTAGTTGGTACTATATATTAAAGAAGAATAATTGTATTCTAGATTCCATGGGTAGTCTAGAAAAACTACAAATGTGTGTGTGTGTGTGTGTGTGTGTGTGTGAAGATATTAAAAGTAGATTCAATATTTCTCATGTAATGTTCTAAAACATAAGACTCAAATCTACTCTACTCATGTGCGGTAGGTATTTCATGGTTGAGAAGCAATATCAAAAGCATGCATCAGAATTTCAAAAGCTAGATATATCAAAATAAATTTATTTAAATTGCTCAAAAACCCATGCCTATTTACAAGTGGATATATCTACGAGAAATATCTATGATATTTATCTATGCAATTTATCTATGCATGGATTCATAGCAAGTGTTTTAGAGGATGTCAGTCCTAGTTGGGGATGGTCAGGCCTAGTCCTGGAGTCAATTTTCATCATTTGGCATTGTTTTCATGTATTTAATTATTCATGAAAGATACAGGAAGTTTAGGGTAGTGTACGGGATTCTAGGCTTAAAAAGTGCCTTCGATATCGTAGACGCGGGCACAGTTTTTGGAAATTTAGTCCATGTATGCTGGTGTTGTATCTTAAGAGACAATTCCTTGGTTGTGGAAAGGCATCAGTGCTTAAGACATTTTTAAAAATGTGTCACAAAAGCAATTATATCTGGTGGTCTTAGTTCAATCCCTTTGGAAATTAATTCTTTAAAACCCTTAACAATCTGCTATAATGAAAGACTCTACAATTCCATTAACTATTGATATTTGAATGTAAAAGAAGAACTATATAGGAAACTCAAAGAAATATGTTGTAACACAAAATATATCACTTTAAATTTCAGAATGAATTTATGGAGAGAGACGAAACTCAAAATAATATGTTGTAAACATAGAATCTATTACTTTTAAGTTTCAGAGAGAATTTTTGAAGGGAGAGGAATTGGAGTGAAGGAGCACAAATTAAGGTTATCTAATTCTTACTCACAGATGTAATTAAGAGACCGAAAGATACTTTACTTCACTTCATTCCAGGAAGAGGGAACACAAAATGGCACAGGAAAAATAAATCGCCATCAACAGTTGCATGAAACTTGATGCTTCTTTCATTAATTCCTCAAAAAAGTAAGTACCAAAGTCTTAGTTTTCCAGAGGTCCAAAACTCAGAACCTCTATTATTTCTTTGTCTTTCTTAAACACCTCTAAAATAGTTCGTAACTACTATAAATTCTTGAACTACTTCGGATTCCTAAACTGTTAAAACTACTTATTACATTGCAATTGAGGACATCACTATAGCTTCGATCTTAACAAACAAAGAAACAAATTAAAACTTGAAATATTATTCCTTTTGTTGAATCTGATTTTTTGCTGATGCATCTCTCTGAAGAGTTGATGTTTCTCCTTAACAGATCGTGTTAAATCAACCTCAGGCTGAGAAAGGTAGGATCTAGGATAACATCATACCACGCTTAACCTGGTAGCTAGCCCTACCAGGTCTGGAGAGGGCTCTCTCCTTGTCAATCTCAGAAAATATGGCCAATTAAAACTTGAGATGACTGATTTTAGGCTAGGTATGTGTACAGAGGTGTTTTATTGAATTTTATTATGTTTTGTTGGCTCAAATGTGAAAGGAAGATTTGGCCCTGGGGAATGAGGCTCAGTTTTACAAAGATCTCTATGGGGCAAGGTAGGAAAGTGATTTGGTACTTAAAATTGAGTGATATGGAGAGGTTCTAGATAGATGAGGAGTTGAAAAGGGTATGAATAACTCAGGGATCCTTTTCAATCAGCTGAAAACATAGATTACTAAGGAAACCCTAGGTAGAGCACTGCACTTTCAATGTATTCTACCTTTATCCTTGTTTGGTTTAGTTAATATGAAGAAAAGAGAGATGATGGCATACATAAAACACATGTAAACTTACAATTACAAAAGGAAACATAATACCAAATCAAGATGCCACATGAATCCCATAAAGTACTGCAAACCCTGGTCTATTCCTTAGCCAAACTGCTAAAATGAGTATACAATAAGCTCCAAGCTTTCCAAAAAATCCAACCTTCTACAAAATTCCAACCCCTACACTATGAAATTCATAAAATATATACATTTTCTCATCCTTGTACTAAGGGAATTGAGCTCAACCATTTTCTTCAAAATAGAATCAGTTACATTAAACTTGGGCCGAATTTCTGAAAATAGGTATTGAAGATGAACTTGTATCTCCTAAACCATAGAACCTGTTACAAAACTGAAAGACCTTTTTGTAGATAAGGTCATTTTTGAGAAAAAACTCTCTCAAATTTTGGAAATTCGTTTCCAGTTTCTCTCAATCTATTCCACACGATCATCTCTAAAACATAGAATCATTAAAAATTTAAATTTTTGAAAATGAGCTGTAAATATCTAGTCACATATCCCAATTCGTGACACCTGTGAATAAACTGAAAGAGGTTTTTGTTATATGACTTGTGGTTAACAAAAACCTCCTATGGTTTTGCAAAATTACTTCACATCTGTTGTAAAATGGCCCCGCACTAAAATGACTAAAACAATAAAAAATATGAAAAATTTGCTTTGTTTTAATGTAGGATCCAAATATCACTATATATCTCCCACATAGTAGCACCTGTGCATAAATTAAAGGAGGTTTTTGTTATTTGGTATGTGATGAACAAAAACCTCTTTCACTTTTGAAAAATTCCTTACCATTATTTCACAAACTGATTCTTTACTAAACTTGTCATTGTGTGCAGCAACTGACCTCAAAACATGCATAACCAAGAATCACTCATTCATTTCGATCATATCTTCTAATCCGAGAGCCGGTTACGAGAGTGTGATATACCGTTGGAAATATTTTTCCGAGATTCTTCTGATGGACACACTTTTGACATGTTTTGTGCTGAACATCATGTGCAAAACATCTAACAAAACCAGATGTAGTAAGAGCTCATGCTGATCTCTGGTGACAGGCTGCGAAGACTGGAACTAACAGATCGGACATCCTTCCCTTGCAGTTCTTCCAAAGTTAAATATTTTTCTTTTCTGATTGCATTCATGTATTTTATGTTTCTGATGTGGTATTTAAACAATTTTTTAATAACACCTCTTTGCCCGACTTAACCCAACTGTTGTGTTTCCAATTGTGCCACCATGTGCTCCCTTTCCCCGACTCTGCCTATGCCTCTATGTTTCAAACCATGTTATCATATCTCCTTTTTCCTGACTCTGCCTCTTCTTCTCATGCTTTTCATGTTCCTTCTTCTCTTCTCCTTTGCTTTGCGATGGGTCACTTACCATAATCCACTACCCGTGTTCATGTTTCTTCATAAAATAACGCAACTACAAATAATCCTGGACTTTAGATAAATTTAAATTAACCTTTGAATGGTATCGTGTCTACCTTCCCATTGCATTTCGGCTTTCCATGTTGCTCCGTTATAAGCCTCCTCTTACCTCCAATGCAATATCTCAAAGGAAAGGCCCTTACTTCTGGATTTAAATCCTTTTTAGTTTAACTCTGAAACTACATTGCATACACCCCTTATCGCATTTCGGTCTTCGCATTTATAACATATTCCTTAGCGCCATTCCTCCTAAGTTTATGATTGTGATTGTGATATGCGGGCAAGCCTTCCACATGTGATTACGATTAAGTCTCTAAACATTGTCCTGCACGTATATTTGCACGAATCAACCCTGACCTATGTGCAATGTTTTGAACGCATCAATCAGCCCGAGTCTTGAACTTCTCTGCACGCAAATAAGCCCGAGTCGACCCACCTTCACATCTTTGTGCATAATGTTAATACAATAACATATAAATCAAAAATTATTTTTTGGTATACAAAAATTTTACATTTTCTAATGTATATGCTTATTTTCTTGGTGCTTTGAGAAATATTTAAAAAGTAAATGAAAATGAGCCACAACATCTGGCTCCACCTGCAGATGGTGATTTTTTCCATGAAAGTAGTAAGAACCATAGGTTAGTGCCTTATCCATTCAGCATGGAGTCATATATTTCTTGGTGACATATGGACAATGAGCAATCTAGTATTTACAATGGTGGAATGCTGACTTTTAATGCTCAAAATAATGCTTCAGATACTACCCATTCATAGGCAGCTGCAGAGATTCTCTATCTAAATCTTCTAGGATGAAAGTATTGTTTGATCTCACTTCTGAAATTCTGTACGGACCGTACCAAAGAGGGTGAGACTTACCATGCTTTCCTTTATCCTCCATTCTTTTGTCCCATCTTAATATTAAATCTCCTGCTTGGAAGAGGATTTCTTTTTCTTTTCTATCAAATATCGACTTCATATTTGCCTGATAAGAAATCAAGTTAACTCTAACTTTGTTTCTGTTTTCACTTGATTCAATCACTTTTTTCAATCTTCTCACTAGATCATTAGGCTCTTCCTGAGCTTATTGGAGGAAAAAAATCACTGGTTTGGCCAACTGAGTAGGAAATAGTGCCTGAGTTCCATAAACCAATTCATAGGGTGACATGCCAGTAGACCTCCTGGTGGCTACTCGGACTGCCTAAAGAGAAAACTTCAACTTTGAAGCCTAGTCTTTCTGATTTCCATTGATTATCTTCTTCAAAATCCTAACGAGGGTCTTGTTTTAAGATTCTTCCAACCCATTCCCTTGTGGATTATATGTTGTGGAATGTGACAAGATTACATTATATGTTTGGTAGAAATTAATGAATCGAGAAGAATTAAATATGTTAAAATTATCAGTTACAATCTTGATTGGACAGCCAAACCTACTGAAGATATTCTCCTCCAGAAACTTCATCACCACGTGTTCATTTCCTTTCTTGGTGGGGATTTCTTCAACCCACTTTGTGAAGTAATCAACAGTAGTTAGAATCTATTTGAACTGCCCACTTTATGGTGGATTGATCTCTCTAATAAAATCTAGTCCCCACTGCCTGAAGGGATATTCTATGAATACAGGGATAAGAGGTAATGGAGCAAGTTTTTTCTTCTCAACAAACAACTGACATTTCTGACAACTTCTGACCAATCTATCTACATTTGCAAACAGGGTGGGCCAATAGAAACATGACTTAAGGATTTTATGGGGTGTGACCTTCCAACTATAATTTCCTCTACATATACTGTCATGATATTCCTCGATAACCTTAATGGATTCACCTTCAGTTAGACATAACAACAAAATACCAACAAGATCTTTCCAGTACAAATTTGCTTCTACTATGACATATGGCTGAGATTTAAGCTTGAGAGCTCTATATTTGGTTCTATTTAGTGAATATGGACAAGAAAAGAAACACAGGTAATGAAAAACATCTTTATACCAATTTGAACACAAAAAATTGTATTGAATACCTATTTTGGGCTTATTCTGACCTTCTTCGTTGTCAGCTCCATCCATTGGTGCCAAGAGGTTATTTCCAAATGCCTGAAAATTTTTTTTTGTTAGAAACTTTGCTAAACCCTATCCTTTGATTAACTAGGTGGGTTTAATTTCCAAATCATACTCCTAGATTTAGCTATCTATTTCCCTCTTTTTCCTTCAACATCACTTTGAACCAGCACGTCCTTAACAGCAGAATTAGGTACATAAGCGGTTATTTGGGATTGTAACACAAAATTCCTGAAGGATTTGAGTGCTTTAGCCAATGCATACACTTGTTTCTCCAAAATGTTATATTTGATCTTAGCATCTCTGAAAACTTTGCTAAAGAATGCCACTGGCTAGTCCTTACTATCCACATTTTTTTGTAATAACACAACAGCAATAGTAGTGGGAGAAGCGAATGAAAATATTTGAAATACCTTTTGATAATCAAGACTTATTAGAACAGGAGCTTCCTGGAGTGATTCTTTTATTCTATCAAATGCTTCTCTTACTTCATTATCCCATCTCACTTATTCATTTTTCTTCAACATGTCAGTTATATTTCTCACAATATCGGTATAATTTGGTACAAATCTTCTTAGAAAACTTATTTTTCCCAAAAATATCTGAATATATCTCTTTCTTCTCGGTAAAGGAATGGTCTGAATTTCCTCCACCCTTGCTGGATCAAGATTTACCCCTTGTTTTGAAACTATGTGACCCAATAATTTACCTTCCTCCAAAGAAAACAAATATTTTTTGGGATTTAGTGATAGACCATACTTCTTGCACTTTTCGAAAGTTCTTTGCATATGTTCCAAGTGTTCATAACCTGATCCTAAAAAAACAATTACATCATCCAAATATATAACCACATACTTGTCTCCAACAAACGCTATGTCCATGACCCTCTCAAAAGTTTCACCTTCATTCATAAGACCAAATGGCGTCCTTGCATACATGAAGGTGCCCGAGGGGGTTGTGAAATTTGTCTTTTTCTTATCTTCTTGATCCACTGCCACTTGATTATATCCAGAGAATTCATCAACCATAGACATCCTGTAATCTCATGTCACCTTCTGTAAGACATAGTCCATTTTAGGTAAAGGATAATTATCCTTTAGATATGCTCTGTTCAAATTCCTGAATTCCACACACAATCTTATCTCTCCATTTTTCTTCCTCACATGAACCAGATTAGAAACCCAATCCAAATATCTGAGAGGGACTATGATTTTTTCTTGCAGAAATTTCTTCACTTCCTTTGCAATTGGAGCTAACAGTGATGGATTAATCTATCTCAGATTTTTCTTGTGTGGTTTGGTTCCTTCTTTCAATGGGATCTTATGTTGTATTTTTCTTTTATCATACGTTTTCAAGTCTTCATATGACCAAGCAAACACATCCATATACTTTTTAAGAATATCAATATATCATTCTTTATAATTTTTGGGAACAGCTTTGAATAATTTCACCATTTTTGGCTCCTACTGAGTTCCCAAATTACAATCTTCCATCTCTTCCTCTTGATGTGTTTTCTTTGAATTAACAGCAACATCATTTGATTCAAACAGTCTCTCAAGAGGAACCAAACCTTTAGGGAGTACATTATCTTTCAACTGAATAATCTTCTGATCATGTATTGAATTTTTGAAATGTCTTACCTCTGTTTTCTACTCTATTTGTTCTTCTTCTTGATCTATCTTAGCATCTTCAAAGTTTCCAATCATTTTCAAGAAATGATTTATTTTCTCATCGTCTTCAAACACCTGCCAATGTTTCACATTATCAGGAATAGAAGGCCTATGTCTAATTTCAATATCATAGCGTAACCTTGGATACATAGGTGGCTTGAAGATGCTAGTTGCAACTGCTAAATAATCTTCCAATCTATTATCCTCCCTCAAAATAAACTGAAGATTGAAGGCTTCAAAATAGTTCTCTATCAGATCCCAAACTTTATTCCTATATGATCTTAATCTCGAATGCATGGTTTGACAATGATTTTTAATCTGTCTTATTATCAATTGAGAGTCACCAAAAATTGAAATACACCGAACTCCCATCTATTTAGCAACTTGAAGGCTAATGATAAAGGCCTCATACTCAGCTACATTTTTTGTTGAATCAAACTCTAACTTGAAATAAAAATGCATGAGGTTACCTTCTCGCCGATATCAGCAAGAATCCAGCTCATGTGCCTTCCTTAGAGTAGGCACCATCAAAGTAGCATTTCCAAATATTTTTTCAGTGCAGCTCATTATTTACAACTGCTGAAGAGAGCTACTTTCCTGTGTCTTCAACAAATTTTGCATCTTCTTGCAGCATGAAAGATGAAATATCTTACGTTTCTTGACTATAAATAAGGGAATTTCCTGCATCTTTCTTGTCTTCATGAACCTTGTTTCCCTGTACAATCTCCTCTCTTCCCCATTGAAAACACGAATGATAGCATAAGTGAAATATAATTTTAGAGCACCTCCCAAATTTGATCCCCAAGATCTTGACAGAAGCATTCCAAACCTGGCTAGAATGTCAGCAACAACTACATCCATGACTATACTGTTTGCTAGAATTTGTGTCGAAGAAACTACTACGTCTTTAATTAACCCAACACATTTCACCCTTTTGGAAACAAAGGAATACAAATCCCTGTAAGGTTTGGTAATCTGCAAGTTTAGTTCCTTCATAACAGACAGTGGCATGAGATTATGGGATGCTCCTAAGTCCAACATACAATTATGGAGAGTAAAATCATGAAGCAACAGATAAATATAGAATGGTGGAATAGAAGGATCTACTTCTTATACATGAGGACCAAAGGTGACCACTAGATTTTCTTCTTGCAAGTTCACAGTGTCACTTATATCTTCAATCTATGTGAGATTAACAAATTCTGAAATTTCTTTCTTTATAGACTGGTATTTTAGCTAATTCTAGAAGAGGTACCTAAATTTTTACCTTCAAATATTTTTTCAAACCAGAAGCATGAGTTTGTTTAACATTATTTTCAGGTTCTTCTTCACTCTTTCTAGAATTTTTCGCTTGTTTGGGTACATGAAAAACTCTCTCCAAAATATTAGAATCAATTGATTTTCTCTCGGAAGGTTCACCGTGTTGTACATATGTTCTATTAGTTGAATTTACAGGTTGCTTCTTATTACAAACTTGTTTTACAGGGTCCTTTTGCTGTGGAGTCGCCATTGGAGGAGGAATAGAATTTTTTTGTTCAAATTCATTATCTTGCACTCTATATCTCTTTCTAGACCTTAAATGATACTTTTTATGTAACTCAACTTGCATGAAATCTTTGAATTTCCTATAGTATTCATCCATTTCGTCTTGATCAAAAAATACTTCAACTTTAGCATATTCTCCCTCACAATCTTCCTCTTCACCCTCTTCTATTGTGTATATAGCATATATTTTATCTTTAGCTTCCTTTTGGTCATCTTCTGCTGACTCTCTGGGTGTTGCTTCTATATACAACGGTACTTGAACCAGGTCTTGATATTTTCTTTCCCTCTACAAAATTTTCAAGGGTTGTCTTATGAATTGAGGATTAAATCCTCCTCGGTTTTGTTGTAGTTGTCTTTGGGATTTTTTAATATCCAATTCCATCTTAACTACCTTATTTGACAAATTTTTTATCATCTTCGTCATATCTTTAATTCTTTGATCTTGTGATGTTTCTTCTTTTGCTTTTCTCTTTTTTTGGACTAGATGTTTCCCTTTCACCTTCCCAGCTGTAGTCATATTAGCTTCAATTTCTAAAGCATCTATCTGTATCTTCTCTAGAGTAGGGGATCTCCTTTCTCTAAGTCTGAAACTAAAATCGGCTTCAAAAGCCACAGCAAAAACCACCTTTTCTCCAATAGGAGGGGGCTTCATTTCTATTGGCAAACTGTTATACAATTTATTGAATCTTTTGATAAAATCTGATATATTCTCATCTCTTTTTCTTTTGATTGCATTGAATTCTATTATTGAATATCCATGATCCCTTTTGTCACCCCATCTCTAAGTGAATTGATTTTCCAGTTCTTCCCATGTATTAATAGAATCATTTGGTAATCCCTTAAACCATTTTCTAGCTTCTCCATCCAGAGACTGAAAAAAAAAACCTCATTACAACATCAAGATGTTCTACGTTCATATTTTCAACAAAATTAAAAAATATAGGGAAGCATTTTTCTGCAATTATTTCATCTTCTCCAGTAAAACGTGGGAGTAATTTAAGATACTCTTGAGGCATCACATTCGTTGGTTTTGGAAGGTTAAGTGGAGCATATTTGTTCAAAATAAAGGTTGGTGCTTCCATGTTTTCACCTTGATTGATTGTTCCTTGGTTAGATACAGTCGATGAACCTGCTGTGGAAATGAATGGAGGTGGAGGTAAAACTGATATGGGAGTGGGTTGATGGATGATGGCAGAGGGACCAGCAACTGGAGTGTTTTGAGCTTGAGTAAAAGTAAAAGAAACAAACTCAAAGGAGTGTTCTTCCAACTTAGGTTCTTGAAAATAAGTTTGTGTGAAAGGTGAATCATGTTCCAAGAAAGGAAGTACTTTAGATATATCTTCAAACAAAGGATTAATAGAACTAATACTAGGAGCAGACAGTGCAAGACTAGGTGTTGAGGGGGTTTTGGGTTTCTGAACCCTTTTAGAAACCAATCTTTTAGGATCTGACCAAGTAGGGACCGTCTGTTGTGTGGTATCTGACCTTGTTGTGTAGGTAAATCCTCTCTGTGGATAGAGGCGATCCATCTAGCCCTAGGGTCGGTCTAGCAACTACGCGAACATACTAGCATCGACCTTCCAATATTGTAAATGAAATTCAGATCAAGGAAGATGACCTACCTTGCCCTCATGATATGTTGTCATCTCTCGTCGAAGATTCTTCATCTGTTGCTCTTCTTAAGCTCGATGCACGCAGCTACCAATGTTTGATTACCTCTACATATAATCAATACACCATTACAAGCGTAAAATCACAACAAACATAAAACAATTACAATCTATCTAACAAATCAAGGAATGGTAGAAATATCATTATAAATATAAGAAGAGTGGAAGAGAAACATCAGATGAATTTTATTATGATAAAGACAAGGGGAGTTTAGAACCAAGCCTTGATGTTGAGGCTCTCCTTCGACAGGTCTATATCCAAGCATACTCAAAGGTCTAAGATCTCACTATCTTCTCAACACAAAAACAATCACACTCTGCACTATTCTCCTGAAGCTATAATTTCTTCTCTTCTCTATGATTTCTCTCTATCTCTGACTAAGGAAGAAAAGATGAAAGAGGTATCCTTATATACCAATTGAGGAGGAGGTTATGGGCCCTCGAATAATCGGAAAAGAGCTTATCCTCTGGAGTAGATCCTATTTCTTGGGAACAAGAGGCCCAAAGGGGAATTCCTCAGCCATATCCTTAAATCAAACTTCCAGCTCGCCGCCTCACGAAGCTTCTAGTCACGGAATCTCCCTTTCTATTTAAAAAAAATTCCAAAAGAGGATTGGTGTGGGTCCGACATTAAGACAGTGTGCTGATTGGCGCGGGTCATAGTGGAAATCTCTGCTATCAGCGCAGGTCAGACACTAAGACAAAGCACCAGCCTTGAAAACCAGGGTTTTATAAGGATATTCCATAAAAGTTGTAAAGGGAGATGAATTGGCAGACAAAGTGTGGTTCAGGGGTATGTATTCCATGCTTGGAAAGTACACAAGGGTCACTGTATGGGTCCTCCAGGATCAAGGAACGGGGAGTACTGGGATAGTGACAAATTGCTCTGTAACAGATTCCCCCTAAAGTATGAAGTCTGAACATGAGTGAGAGGTGAAATGCTTTACAAGTACATGTAAGGAACCAAACGCTGCCATCGGGAGACTTGCAAATCAAGGATAATTATATATATATAACTGAAATCTCTAATGAAAATACATGAATCAAGGTATGGATGCAGCCATCCATAAAAGAGACCATGGTATCGTCGCAGCCATCCATCTGAGAAATATTACATACAGACTCATGGTATGGTTGCAGCCATCCATCTAAAAGAAACATGTATCCAATCATGGAAAAATCATATCGCCTCATAGCATGGACTATAGAGAATAAAATCTAGGGTCTTGCGCTCCATCACGACCCAATCAAGTACAATTACAAGCACGCGAATAAATGAGTTGAAGTCGAACATGCAAGAAAATCACCTGATTACCAGTCAATGATGTAAATTGTTAACAAGTGCGAGAGAAACCACCAATAATGACAATGGATCTCAAGGTACAACTAGTACAATCCATGGAATGTGAATAGTGAGTTGAAGTCGAACACTCATGAAATCACCCGATCGAAGGCCAATGATGTGAACCTTCCGTCGAATGCAAAGATCTTGCCCTTAGGGCATGCAACCTCTAAGGTACCCAAAAGGTGTCTCTAGATCGAATTCCTATATAATGAGCTGAAGTCGACAGGAAGCAATCCGTCGAAGGAGTGTCATAATGAATCCCACGTCATCGACATGAAACAGAGAAGGTAGTATGAGTGTGAATCAAGACTAAAATAGAGGATCAGGGAATGTACAAACTGCAGAAATATTTTCCTTTGAACATATCGGCGACACGAATTCAGAATTTGGCAGAATTTGACTCAAATAGGATCACAAGTCATGTTGATAACATTGGTAATCGAATGAGAGGCAAATGGATTTCCCAAACTCATGGAGGAAAAGTGACAGAGTGAAGATATCCCAACCCGACATGAACTGCAAATAAGTTTCATGTTCAAGAGTGACATACTCCCAACACAACTGACGAATAACTTCCATTTTCCCCCACCATTTCTGGTGAGTAACTCTTTATTTTTACACAAGCTTGAAGAGGATAGCATATGCTTGTCGTATAATTTTGTCCTTGGGAAAAATCCATCCTAGTAAATTTTACGAGCCCTAGGAAGGAGGAACTAGATAACGTCATGGTGAATATTTCCGATGTCATTTAGTTTTAATGAGTCTGACAAAGGAAAAACTCAAAGTATTTTCATGTTTAGAGAGTTTGAAAAGAAGCTAAAAAGAAAACTCCAAAATAGTATCACAGATCCGAAAAGGTAGAAAACTATGTCGGAGAGAACCTCTTAGTCATGATAGGCTAAGGTATTCCTTTTTCTTAAATAATCCATCCCAGCCCAAAAAAGGGGTAAACATATACTGGGTAGATATCATTTCACAACATTTAACGAGTTCAAAACAACAAGAGTCTCGACAATCTTTTAATTTTTACACAAGCTTGAAACGGAAACAAACTATGCTTGAAATGTTTTCCTGCCCCCAACATGATGACTCAATTTGAGGTACATGCCCCCCAGCTTCATGGCATTTACTTGAGTAGACTACTGGTTACTAATAGGTGGATGGAATGAAGGTGCAATTATGAGATCAGACGAAAGACTCGACTTGGATTTCACGAAACCTAATCAAAGACTAGAATTCAAAAGGGAACCCGTTTCATTTTTTAACGAGGTTGACACAGTAAAAGAACTATCTTGATGACCTAATTCATTTTTAATGAGGTTGACATAGAAAACAAACTATTCTCAGAAGAGCTTGTTTCATTTTTTAGGGAGCTTGACACAATAAAACAAACTATGATCTAACGAGCTTGTTTCATTTTCTAAGGAGATTGACACAAGATAACGAACTATGGTCTGATGAGCTTGTTTCATTTTTCAGGGAGCTTGACACAAGAAAACAAACTATTCTCCGACGAGCTTGTTCATGATGAATAGAAAGTAATGGCTTCCAAAAGGTTCTCGTATGATGGGAGAACAACATCTGGGAAATTAGGACCCAATGCCCCCAGTACATTGTCTACTACCTCATTGACTGAATCATCCGCAGATGCAGAAATGGAACAGGTGGCCACATAATTGATCTATGGCAAGGAAGATATCATTGTAAGGTAAGGACTAGCAAGGGATGACAGTAGACCAGATGTCACATCAGGACTAAATAATGAAAGTTGATCAATGGTCACGACCCAACCTTCATGTGGAAAACAGATCACGCGAAAGAGGGAAGATACAAGCACACCCATGGCGTAAGAATAGTCATGCCACAGGAGTAAATTAAAATCCAAGGGTACTTGGACAACCATCACATCTATATAGACGATTTCCCCCCCTAAAGTAATAGGAAAATTTGGAAGGATCCCTAATGGTTGAATTGTTCCTTTGTTAAAAGCCAACAGATTTTGAGTAATAGGCACAAATAATGGAGAACCCAAATCTTTCCATGTAGTTGAGGACACAACCATATTGCAGGCTTGTACAGTGATCTCAAAGGGAATGTAAGAAGGAAGATGGTATCCCGTAAATCAACTCCAATCAAACGAAGCGACCAAGCTACATGGAGGGGGTGTTATAGGGATAGGAGGATTATCCCCTTGCGTTACGGGAGTAGAAAGACCATCCTCCTGAAATTCGAGAACGAGAGAAGGAGGATCACTTTCTAGAACTATGGCAGCCAGAGTCGGAGGATCACCATCTTGGATAGTGGAAATGAGAGGATCGCCCTTAGATCATGGGTAATTAGAGGAAACAAAAATAACCTGACTGGGATGAGACCCACTCTCGATGGAAAATACCTAGTGAACTGTAGGTGGAACTAGGTCGTCTTTCTTCTAAACCAATGATTGGTTGAAAATGGACTCTGGAGGCTGAATTTTAGAGAGAGTGGAATTGACCGGAGATGAATCCCAATCAATGACTTGATCAACTATTGGAGGACTCGAAGAAATATTCCAGTAACCGATGAGAAGACAGGACTCAGAAGCCGAAATGGTATCCAATACTTTAGAAGCTTCATCCATATAAGGACAGAGGTGAATGGGATGGTTCCCTTTACACAACCTACAAGGAAATTTGATCTTACCCTGTTTCTTGTGAGTCTCATTATCTCTACCTGAAGGCTCATCATTAGGATGATGCCCAGAGGTTGACGATGAAGGATGAATCAAACCAATAGACCACACTTCCAGCACCTTGGAAATACCAGGGAAATCATGAAGAAGGTGGTCACCCTCACATAGCTTTCAAGGGAATTTGACTTTGCGAGATGGAGTGGGAGGTTTCTCGATATTGGCTGTATGGGTAGCAATATTTTCTGATTTCCTTCCTAGCTTATTTTCCTTCTTCTTCTTCGACTTCTTCTTCTTCTTAGCCACACGGTTACTAGAATCTAGACTTTCACCAAGCAAAGAGGAATAACGAGGTGAAGAAATAGGCGAAAAAGGTGAGGGGTCAACTTTATAATCAACATGATGTTGTTCAAGCAAAGGAGATGGTTGAACAAAGGTTGGGGCACTCGAGACCACCGAGGTCGAGAATAACCATATGGGAAAACCAACAGTTAACCCAGGAAGGGACAATGTTTCCATATAAGGAGCACCAACATTCCCAAAAGAATGAAAAGGGCCAGGATTCCCTTTGGAGGGGATTCCTTGGTTGGTAAACTCTGAAAATGTCACCATATAAGGAGCACCAACATTCCCAAAAGAATGAAATGGACCAGGGTTCCCTTCAGAGGGGATTCCTTGGTTGGTAAACTCTAAAACATTTCCATTGGAAACAACCCTCAAAAATCACTAAGGAAGATAGCTTTAACCAGTAATATTTCGTGGGCAGTTAATTTTTTAAGACACTGAAACACAACTCTACCTTTTCATATTTTACGAGTCAAGAAAAGCACAAAAGATGACTCTAGTCACTTTCAGTTTGAACAATCTTGGAAGGACAAGTGCTTGATGATATTTTCAATTTTAGAGAGTCACGGAAAGACTAAAATGACTACTCAGAGTATCTAAGAAATAGGGTGTACCAAGCTCCTGTGAACTGCAATATACACCATGGTGATCAAATGAAAGAGAAATAACCAAGGACTTGACATACGTGCAGGTAGTCTCCCTGAATGCTGTGTTCGGTGTATCACGGTTACAGGGCGGCAGACTCGGCTTCCTATGGATAAAGTATTGCAACCTATGAGGGTCTCCCTTTATATACACGAAGGTACAAGGAGCACAAGTCAGTACTAGCATTGTCTAATGCTATATGGCGAATGACAGCTACTAGTTTTAATGACACCGGAACACGTCACTAGCCTATACCTCTAAGTATGAGCGTTAAGTTTCAATGCTTCCTTAGGTTGATTGAATAAATTTTAATGGTTGATCTTCAATTATGTCTCAATACCAAGGCCCTACCGCTGTCATCAGATAACTTTTATATTCAGCTATATGAGAAAATAAACCTTTCAATTTTATGAATGCTATCTTGTTAAGGGAAGAGTCTCAAAAAATGATGCAACAAACAGTAATACTACAAACAAAGCTATTTCATAAATAGATGACTTTCACTATCCAAAATTAATTCAAAACATTGAACGATGCGAATTATGCAATGTAATCTATGCAAAATCCTCTTTTTGAAAACTATGCAATTGTAATCTATGCACAATTTCCTTTTTCTTTTGAATGACTAAGAATGCTCGCAATGCATTTTTCGATGAAATGACAATCTAATTAATGCATGTGTTTAATGAAATAGAATGCACTCAAAGCGACTTTTAGTTTTCAATCATTAAACAATGTAATCTAAGTTCAATGATGGATTTCAAACATGACTTTTCAATGCAACTCAATCTAATGCATTTTAACAAAAAGAAAACTTTGAGATGAAAACTAAATGAATGCAAATTCTCTTAATGCAAAAGGGATGCAACAAACATTAAGAATACAATCATGTTTTGAACACTTTGTAACAAAATTCCTCAAAAGGCTACGAGACATATGAGTTCAAGGACAAAGAGGACATCTAAAGCATGGGTTCTAAACAAGGCATTCATTCCCTTTTACATCAACAAATCAGAGAAAGAAGACTTTTCAGCTGAACAATGAGCAATGTAATCTATGCTAATAAGTGAACAATCAGGCCAAATAAACCTAAGATACACTTGAGACTTGAACACTCAATCAACCAAAAAGAAAAATGTAAACAACTGGAGATGGCTCACCAAGCAAGGAAACTAACTCAATCAGCAGGGCAATGTCCTGCGAAGCATGAAACCAGGAAATTGATGAACAATCCTAGAAAAACTAGGATGTAAGGATGCATGCCCCAAAAAACAACAAAAAACCAATCCGATGTGTCAATAAAACAAACTTGAGTGAAGGGGAGAAAATGTAAATCATACAGAGAAAAACACAGGAAGGGCAAGACACACTAGTGAAAAACTTAGGGAAAAAATCTTAATTTTTCACACATGTTGGAATTGGCACAACTTTAGGGGTAGAAACTAGCACCAACGGCCCATTGGTGTGTCTTTCTAACTAACAACTAGCACCAATCGGCATGACTCTTAGACAAATAAAAGCGCCAATGCCTCAAAAAGAAAAAAAACAAAGAATTTCTCCTAACTAAGACCAGACTCAACACTTAAAGCAAAAACTAAAATATTGTAATTGATGAAAAACATAGGAACAACAGAGAAATGACCGTTTGACTAAACGCGTCGAATGACTAAGACCTCAAAGAGTGAAAAACTCAAAGGAAACTCCCTAGTGGAGTCGCCAACTTGTTGTGTAGGTAAATCTCCTCTGTGGACAGAGGTGATCCCTCTAGCCCTAGGGTCAGTCTAGCAACTACAATAACATACTAAAATCTACCTTCCTAGATTGTAAATGAAATTCAGAGCAAGGAAGATGACCTACCTTGTCTTGATGCTATGTTGTCCTCTCCCATCGAATATTCTTGATCTCTCGCTCTTCTCAAGCTTGATGGACACTGCTACCAACGTTCAATTACCTATACAGACAGTCAAGACACCACAACAAGCATAAAATCACGACAAACATAAAACTATTACAATCTATATAACTGATCAAGGAATGCTAGATATCTCATTATACATATAAACAAGAGTGGAAGATAAACATCAGATTCATTTTATTATGATAAAGGGAAATGGAGTTTACAACCAAGCCTTGATGTTGAGGCTCTCCTTCAGCAGGTCTGTATCTAATCACGTTTGCAGCACCCTCATATGCAAAGGTCTAAGATTTCACTATGTTCTCAACACACAAAAACAATCACACTCTACACTATTCTCCCAAAGCTATAATTGCTTCTCTTCTCTATGATTTCTCTCTAACTCCGACTAAGGCAGAAAAGATGAAAGATTTCTCCTTATATAACAATGGAGGAGGATGTTATGGGCCCTCAAATAATGGGAAAAGAGCTTATCCTTTGGATTAGTTCCTATTTCTTGGGAAGAAGAAGCCCAAAGGGGAATTCCTCAGCCATATTCTCAAAAAAAACTTCTATCTCGCCACCTCCCGAAACTTCTAGTCGTTGAAGCCCCCTTTATATTTAAAAAACTTTCAAAAAGAGGATTGGCGCGGGTCCGACATTAAGACAGAGCGCCGATCAGCGTAGGTCACAGTGAAAATCTCTGTTATTGGTGTGAGTCAGACACTGAGACAAAGCGTCGACCTTGAAAACCATCTTTTTATAAGGATCTTCCAAAAAAGGATTGAAGGGAGGTGAATTGGCAGACAAAGTGTGGTTCAGGGGTATGTAATCCATGCCTGGAAAGTACACAAGGGTCACTGTATGGATCCTCCGAGATCAAGGAACGGGGAGTACTGGGACAATGACAAATTTCTCTGTAACAGACTTCCTGTAAGGCCTTTTGTGAGCCTGAATTCTAAGAATAAAAAACACAACCAAATATTTCCTCCTCACTGAAAAACCAGAAGAAATAATGTGGGAAACTGAGGGAAAATAAACTTCGTCTCTTCATCCCTAGCAGCAGCGCCAGAAAATGCTGTATCTTAAGGGACAATTCCTTCGATATGGAAAGGAATCAGTTCTTAAGATATTTTTAAAAATGTGTCACAAAAGTAATTATATCAGGTGTTCTTCATTCAATCCCTTTGGAAACTAATACTTTAAAACCCTTAACAATCTATTATAATGAAATACTCTACAATGCCATTAACTACTGATATCTGAATGGAAAAGAAGAACTATAGAGGAAACTCAAAGTCATATGTTGTATAATAGAATCTATCACTTTAAATTTCAGAATGAATTTAAGGAGAGAGAGGAAACCCAAACTAATATGTTGTAAACACAGAATCTATTACTTGTAAGTTCCAGAGAGAATTTATGAAGGGAGAGGAGTTGGAGTGAAGGAGAAAAAATTAAGGTTATTTACCTCTTACACAAAGATGTAATTAAGAGACTGGAAGCTACTTTACTTCACTTCATTGAAGGAAGAGGGAACATAAAATGGCACAAGAAAAATGAATCGCCATCAACAGTTGCAGGAAACTTGATGTTTCTTTCATTAATTCCTCAGAGAAGTAAGTACCAAATTTTTACTCTTCCAGAGGTCCACAACTCGGAACCTATGTTCTTTCGTTATGTCTTAAATACCTCAAAAACAGTTTGTAACTGCTATAATTTCTTAAACTACTGTGGCTACCTAAACTATTAAAAATACTTATTACGTTGCGATTGAGGACATAACTATAGCTTTGATATTAACAAACAAAGAAACAAATTAAAACTTGAAATATTATTCCTTTTGATGAATCTGATTTTTTGCTGATGTGTCTCCCTGACAGATCAGACATGCTTGCCCTGCATTTCTTCTAGAGTTCAGTATTTGTCTTTTCTTCTTGCTATCATGACTTTTTTGTTTCTGATGTGGTATTTGAGTAGTTCTTCAATAATGCCTCTTTGCTCGACTTGACCAAGTTGTCGCATTTCCAGCTGTGCCACCATGTGCTCCCTTTGACCGATTTTGCCTATGCCTCTATGTTTCAAACCATGTTATCATGTATCCTTCTACCCAACTCTACCTCTTCTTCTCATGTCTGTCGCATTCCATATTCTCTTCTCCTTTTCTCTGTGTTGGGTGACTTACCCGAGTCTACTGCCCGCATTCACGTTTCTTCATAAAATAGCGCAACTACAAATAATCTTGGACTTTAGATAAATTTAAATTAACCTTTGAATGGTATCGCATCCGCCTTCCCTTCGAATTCCGTCTTTCCATGATGCTCCGTTATAAGCCTCCTCTTACCTCCGATGCGATTTCTCAAAGGAAAGTTCCTTACTTTCGAATTTGAAATCCTTTGCATTTTAACTCTGAAACTACATTGCATTCACCCCTTATCATATTTCAGCCTTCAGCCTTTATAACATATTCCTTAGCGCCATTCCTCCTGAGCTTGCGATTACAATTTGTGATATGCGGATGGGCCTTCCACATGCGATTGTGATTAAGCCTTTGAACATTGTTCTACATGTATATTTGAATGACTCGACCCTAACCTGTGTGCAATGTTTTAAACACATCAATCAGGCCGACTCTTAAACCGATCTACACGTGAATAAGCCCGACTCGACTTGCCTTCACATCTCCGCACATAATGTTAATAAAAAAACATATAAATCAAAAATTATTTTACGGTATACAAAAATTTTCCATTTTCTAACCAGGGATAATTTTAAGGATGGAAAATTATCTTGAAGTTTAAAAAATTGGTGAATATCACTAGTCCCTAATATGCAAACTATAAAATTTTTATTGATGTATTTGTAAAATTATTCAAATTTATAATGATATTATATATTTTTTCTATATAATTTTGGCGATTTTTAACGTAAAATAATTTTATATTGTAAAATTTGGGCGAAACATTTTTATAAAAAAATGGAAATTGGCGAATCTTTTTTTTGGAAAAACCATGGAAAATTAGCCCACTTGTGAATATTAGCCCCTAAAATTTTCCATGTTTCTAATATATATGTTTTTTTTTTGGTGTTTTGAGAAATATTTCAAAAGTAAATTCAAATAAGCCACAACAGGTGGCATGCAATCTCATGTGTGCATCCAAAGCCTCCCAGACACGTGGATGTAAGCATGTGCATGCATCCAGGGGGTTTTCTTCATGAAGTATTAGTAGGACCCAGGGACAGGTCGAGGCACTCACTGGGATAGCCTCTAGGGGTCCTGTAGCAGGTGGTAGAGGTCTCTATTATTGTTTTCCGCTTCGGTTCCACTTCCTTAAAGTCACCAAGGAGGTTGAGTCTGTCTTAACTACCCCTCATATCATGTTTACCCTGGTTGGTCAGTTACTTGGGTAGGCATGAGGGGAGGTAGATGTTACAAGTGGTATCGTAACATGGTTGTGCTCTCCTTTGGAAGTGTCTGATGTTTTCAATATTTCTGTTGTCATGAATTCATGTCGGTTGTGTATGTGGTTCTCATATTATGGTCTATGAACTTGTTACATCTATGTTGTGATGGACATGGTGGTAGTGATTTCACCATGGAAGGGCTAATGGTCTTGTTGTCAATATGTTTTCATGAGAATATGACTATGCTATACATGTCAGGTGGGTGCATGTGTTCAAGTTTGTATTGGTATTGTTTAGGTTTAAATACATTAGTTCATGGTGTGTAGTTGGTATGGTCATTGATTGAGGATTGGAATCTATCTAGAATGATGTTTATGCATTGATAAACCATGTGTTATAAGCCTATATGTTGTTATGATTGTGTATATACATGTATTATGATGATTGGTGGATCTTGCGGGATATATCCTTCTTGAATTATGCTAAGGTGCACTGTTTAATTATTATTTGGTTTAAGCTGACATGAAATGCCTTGCAGGAAGAAATGAAAGATGACTAGAAAGATGGTAGACTACAAGGATTCCCCTTATGAATTTGATGAGAAGCATGGTGCTTGGAATTCATCTGATTTATAATATACTCTGAGAAGTTTCAAGGAAGAGATAAGGATTTGTAAGGCAGACAATGACATAATTATACAGGCACAATAAAGACAAGCAGAAGTAATTGCAAAAATCCTTTAGAGTTTGTCATATATATAGTGAAAGGGGCCTCTCTGGATTAGTTATGGACAATAGGATAGAACTAATGGTGCATATGGCAATATGTCTCCGGGTGGTTACAGGTCCAGTAGAGATGACACGATTAGAGATGGCATATTCTTGGATAGCGCCGATAGGAGAGGTGACAAAATCATGTACCATTTTAGTTCTAGTTTTGATAGGCATCATGATCATCATCGCTAACATCCTTATAAGAGGATTTACAGGGGGTGTTTTACATATGAGTTTAAGTAAGCAAGGCCACCTACCTTTGGCAGAGAGATTTATAAACCACAGGATGCAGACACATGGTTTCTTGGTATGAGAAAGTTCTTCAGATTGCATGAGTATTCAGAAAACATGAAGGTCGTGGTAGCCACATTCAGTATCAAAGTTAAAGCAAAAATTTCGTGGGAATATGTGAAAAATTTTAGGGGTATTTATGAGGAGGAGCTAACATGGAGTGAGTTTGAGAATTTATTTAAGAAAAATTATCTATCAGAGAGGTACTATGATGCTAGAGATGAGGAGTTTTATGAGTTAGATATGGGTTCTATGACAAATGATGAGTATACTAGCAGGTTTTTGGAGTTGTTGAGATATGTGCCTTGCCTCAAGGAGGAAAGGGCTGAGATCTAGAGATTCATCAGTGGATTTCCAGAAACATATATAGATCGGATTGAGTTCGATGAGCCTAAATCGTTGGAGGAGGCCATTCGAAAATTGAAGCATTATTATGAGAATTAAAAACACAAAGTTGAGCCTAAGCGTGATTTTAAAGGCAATGTGAAAGCTAAGGGAATATGACCACCAAAGTGGGAAATACTATAAGATGTAGGTGAGAAAGAAAATTTGGTTCCTTACAAGAGGTTAACAAAAACTAGGAAGGGACCTGGAGAGCAGCATACTAGACGTGATGATAGAGCATCATTGCAGTGTTGGAAATGTAGTAAGGATCATCATAAGAGGTATTTCCCGTAGTATCAGGGTGGTAGACCCCATATCTATAGGTTATAGTATGTGTAGATAGTTTGGGATGTTGGGAATAACATTCCACGGATTTATGCAGTTGTGGAAAACATGCAGGCATATCATGAGACTTCTATCATTGAGATGGACGGTAAGATTTTTTAATAATTTTTTTCTATTTGTATTAACCCTGGATATAAATATAGTTATATTAATCCTGGCCTGGTGGATAAGTGTGGTTTTAGAAAAGAGATTCATGTATAATATTGGTTAGTGCAGTTGGCTA
The DNA here is from genome assembly GCA_034641835.2 of Pinus albicaulis. Taxonomy (NCBI): domain Eukaryota; kingdom Viridiplantae; phylum Streptophyta; class Pinopsida; order Pinales; family Pinaceae; genus Pinus; species Pinus albicaulis. Next base: position 411,951,733 of record CM076580.1, read on the forward strand.
CAGGTACGAAGAAAAGAGTCCACCATTGGGTAAGATCTTATGCATTTGAGTTAAATGGTATGCATGTGGAAATGCACTTGAACATATTGGCATTGGGATCATACAGTACTCTATTGGGTGTGTATTGGTTATATCTTCACAAGACCAAGGTGGATTGCTATGACAAAGCCATTGAGTGCTTGGATGACAATGGGGAACCAAAAGTCTTACAGGGAAAGGAGAAAGCCACATCAGTTGGAATTGTGATAGCTATGCAGGCTAAGCGTAGTCATAGGAAAGGGTGTGTGTTATTTGTAATTCATCTCTCTAGTGAAAAAGGTAACAAAGTTGAGGATGCATATACGTTGAATAGGTATCTAGTTTTACAACAATTTCAGGATGTGTTTCCAATAGATATTTTAGAGCTTCCACCTCACAGGGAAGTAGACTTTTCTATTGATTTGATACCAAGGGAACCACCGACATCAAAGGAAAATTACAGGATGAGAACACCTAAGTTGGTAGAGTTAAATTTGCAGCTGAAAGAGATGTTTGAAAAAGGATACATTAGACCAAGCGTATCGCCATGGGGCGCACCAGTGTTGTTCGTGAAGAAGAAGGATGTCACTCTTAGACTATGCATTTACTACATGAACTTGAACAAAGTGACCATCAAGAATGAGTACCCATTACCAAGGATCGATGATTTGTTTGATCAGCTGAAGGGAGCAGCAATGTTCTCTAATATTGACTTGAGATCGGGATATCATTAGGTACGCATCAAAGAAGATGACATCTACAAGACTGCATTCAGGACCAAGTACGAGAATTACTGATCCAGGTGGATCTTGGTGGCCATCCACCTATTCCACTTGGGGCCCCACCATTGTTTCTTTCAATTTTTCAATTTTCTTAATTGTAGCACAACTTACTATTTTTAGCATTTTTTCGGGTCCTGAACTTCCAGAACCATTTTGAGGCCAAAAACGATGTTTTTTGGAAAAACAGGGAGAAGCATGGAAGTTCCTTTGATGTTTCTCACATAAAAAGTTATATTCCTTAGATAGATCTTTCTAACAAGGTATTGTGCGTGTCAAATATAGATCATATGCCAAAGTTACGTCCCCATGAAGATTGTTGTACCAATTTAACCAAACGGGGCCCATAGTTTTGGTGCTTCATTTCCTAGGGTTAGGTTTTTGGGTGTTTATGGTTTTCCATTATTTCTCAATAATAAATAGGACCTTGAGCCTCATTGTAACATAGTTCAGAGGCCTGTAGCTGCAACATCTCTTCTCAGAGATAAGATACTAGCGCCCTAGATACTTTATTTACATTCTATCTGTAAGCATATTTTAGCTATTTTCTATTAGTGAAATGAAGTTTTGTTTTTACTGCATCTCTGCTTTTATGTTTATTTATTTATTTCGTTGTGTTCCTGCATAATCTGGATCAGTGGTATCATAGTAGTGTTCTCTTTCTCAATCCTTCTTTGCATGTCTCCAACGAGGTTGGGGTATAAGGAGTTAGGGCTCAATTTGGTTGAACCTTTACAAGATCAACCTTGAAAACCCCGATGGTCGCCCATGGGGGAAGAAAATAAAGATGAGGGAGGAGGAAATCCTATCAAAATATTTCTCAAGGAGGCCCTTGAGAAACAAAGGAACGCGATGATGGATAACTTTTCCCAGATTCTTCAACAGCTGCCCACCAGTGGCGCATTTACATCCATCAGTCACTTTGGAGGCACCACTCCTTTTAATGTACAAGTAAACATTGAAATTCCCATATTTGAGGGCCTAATAGATGCATATGTTGTAGACAGATGGTTAAATCTATTAGAAATATATTTCTCGATTCATGAATTTTCCGACTGGGAGAAGATTATTTTTTCACTCCACAAAGTCGTCCCTCATGTCAAGGACTGGTGGGAAACCTACTGTGAGAAAAGGGATGAGGGGGAACCCCCTCTATTCTCTACCATACCCAGATGGAATTCTTTCCAAGATGCCATCAAGGAACAATATTGTCTCGTGGGGAGCTATGAGGAAAAGTACATACAATGGACTACGTTGCGGCAGAAAAAGGATCAAGATGTGCATGAGCTAATGAATCTATTCCATACCCTACACACAAAGTTGGGTATCAGAGATTCAGAGAAACATTTGGTGCTAAAATACCACAGTTTTCTGCACAGATACATTCAGGAGGAAATGGAGTTCCTCGACATAACCTCTCTTGGTACGGCATACCGGTATACTACCACGATTGAGCAGAAATTCAAATAGAAGAAGTGAGACTTTGTATTTGTGAATCAAAAGAAAGGGAAAGGTGCCCCCAAACCACAGAACAAAGGAAAAATCCAAGGCATGGTGGACCAAGACAACTTGCTAAAGTTGCAAAGAAAGAACAACACCGTAAATCCGACGAATGACACGGGAAAGTGGTGTTAGTTCCATAAGAGCTCCACTCACAACACAAGTGACTATCGGGACAAGCAGTCACTGGTGGCCGATATGAAGGCTTCTGAATCAAATGTATGCTTCGAATCTGAATCAAAACCTAACAAGTGGAATGACAAAGGGAATCAGATTATCGATGGAGATCCCAACGCCACCGTTGCCACCATGAATATCCAGACGGAGGAACCAAAAGATCTAGAGGAGGAAGAGCATCTCTTCCACTCGCATATGTGGGTAATGGGTTCCCCGCTACAGTTCCTTGTCAACAGTGGAAGCCAAAAGAACCTCATTTCAGCAGAGGTCGTGAAGTGGTTGAGCCTGCTGGCCACAACACACCCACAACCATACACCATCGGGTGGCTTCAACAAGGGAAATATCTCCACGTCAGCCAACAGTTTTTCCTTCCCTACAACATCAAGCCCTTCATGGATAACGTATTATGTGACATTTCTCCCCTTGATGTTTGTGATGTATTATTAGGAAAACCATACTTGTGGAAGCGACATGTTTTGTATGATTCTCAGCCTCGTGCTTTTATTTTTACTTCGGGCAATAAGTTGTACAGGATACCAGAGGCACCACCGCCTACTGTTATCTCTTTGGTCACTACAAAACAATGCAGTGAGCTCATTTCCAAAACCAGGAAAAAAATTTTCCTGATGATCCGCCCTCAGGGAAAGAAGAAGGTTGTGTCCACGACCTCCAGATAGGGCTCCTCCACACGACAAAAAAAAATGAACAAGGTCATGAAGGAGTATGGGGACATCTTCACCTCACCCACAGGGGTGCCTCTGCACTGTCAGGTCAAGCACCCCATCGATCTGACCCCCAGTGCACCACTTCCCAATGGACCGATCTATCAGTGTTGTGTAATAGAAAACAATGAAATCAAGAGGTAGATTCAGGAGCTACTGCAGAAAGGTCACATCTAGCTAAGTTCATCACCCTGTGGCAGCTCGATCATGTTGGTGCAGAAGAAGTATGGGACATGGAGACTCTGTATTGACAATCTAGCACTAAACAAGATCACTATCCAAAATAGGTACATAATCCCACAGTTTGATGACCTTTTGGACCAACTCAAAGGGGCGAAATATTTTAGAAAGATCAACTTGAAGTTCGGGTATCACCAAGTACCAATCGAACCCTCCGATGTGTTGAATACTGCCTTCAAAGCCAAGGAGGGCCTTCTTGAATGGTTGATCATGCCTTTCGAGTTGACGATTTCTCCCGCAACCTTCATGAGGCAGATGGATGACATATTTTGGCCATTCACTAACTCATTTGTAGTAGTATAATTGGATGACATCATGATCTTCAGCCAGACTTGGGAAGAGCACCTCCACCACATCTGACAAGTCCTCCAAACAGTGCGATAACACAAGTTGTGTGCCAATTTGGAGAAGTGCATTTTTTGCATGACCGAGGTTCAGTATCTATGATACATTATTGATGACTCGGGGGTTGATGTGGATCCAACCAAGATCCAAGTAATTCAGGATTGGTTGGCCCCGACCACTCTAACGAAGTTTCACAGCTTTCTTGGTATTGCTAATTTCTACCAGAATTTCATGTTGGGATTGTTTCATATAACTTGGCCCTTAAGTCAAGTCACCAAGGGAGGAGCAAAAGAAAATTTCTTTTTGTCGCAATCTCAATAGAAGGCATTCATAGAATTGAAACATTGCCTCTGGTCTGCCTCAGTGCTCACATTACCAGACTTGCAACAACCATTTAATATCGAGACAGAAGCCTCTGACTATGTTCTTAGGGTATTTATCAAGAGGGGAATCCAGTGGCATATCACAGGGAGACATTGTCCGACACAATCTGTAAGTATCCCACATATGACAAAGAAATGTATTCCATTGTGAAGGCTTGCCGACAATGGAAGCATTACATTTTGGGGAAGGAAATGGTCATCCACGCAGACCACCGACCCCTGCAGTTCATAGAGACACAAGGGAATTTGCATAACATTCACCATCATAATTGGTCCACATATCTACAACATCTTCATTTAAACATCAAGTACAAGAAGGGCAACACCAATAATGTTGCAGACTGCATTAGCCAACCATTGATCATGATGCTAACCACCATTTTGAACTCTTGTGGGCACGAGTCTTCTAATTGGCCACTTCTATACAAGAGTGATTTAGAATTCGGTCACACATATAAGAAATCCTTTGAGGGTACGCAAGTTCCAAATTTTCAGCTCCGGGATGCACTGCTATGTCACATAGGACACCTTTGTGTTCCTTCAAGCGAGTGTGCCAAGATGATTTGGGAAGTGCACTACAGTCGTTTCATTGCGCATTTCGGGGTTGAGAAAATAGTGGTCATAATATAGAAGTATTTCTATTGGCCGAAACTTCGACGGGATGTCAAGAAGTACATCAGATCCTACACTACTTGCGTTATTTTCAAACCGACCATCAAGAATCAAGGCCTCTATACTCTGCTACCTACCCCTAAATGACCTGGGACATCCATCTCCATGGATTACATGTCGGGCCTTCCTTCTACTAAGCATGCAAATAACTTTTTTTTCTTGGTCGTCCACAGATTCTTGAAGATGTCCATTATGGCAGCCTGTAAGAAGAATATCACAGCAGAAGCCACTGCTAACCTCTTCTTTGAATGAGTGTGGGTGAACTTTGGATCCCACAGCCTATCATCTCAGATTAGGATAGAAGTTCCTCAGCACATTTTGGTCCATCCTCTGGTCAATGCTAGACATCAAGCTCACCAAGTCCACAACTTTCCATCCCCAAACTGATGGTGAGATAGAGGTCGTCAATGGGATGATCTTACACATTTTGTGCATGTACAATTCAAAGCATCCAAGAACATGGGATAAAAGCCTTCCCTATGCAAAAAATAGTTATAACCGGGCTGTCCACAGATCAACCAGCCACATCCCCTTTTGGGTGGGCTTGGGATTCTAACTGATATGTCCCATTGATGTACCCATGCCAATTGGGGCTACTCAGGCCGATTCGGATCATGTCCAGACTAAATATGACAAGGAAAATAGCTTCATTGAGAAAATTCAACACATCCAACAATAGGTTCATGACATATTGGATAGAGCCACTGCTAATTATAAGCAACAACATTATCAACATCGAGTGCCACACAACTTCCAAGTGGGTGACAAAGTGTGACTACATTTGCAGAAGGAGCGCCTCGCTAGACCCCACTGCAAGATTCGCTCGCTTCGATATGGGTTGTACACCATCACCAAGGTTGTAGGGGCCAATGCCTTGGAGCTCAATGTTCCACCATTCCTTAGTATGCACCCAGTGTTCAATGTGGACTGCCTTCGGCCCTACTTCCCACCTTTACTAGACACCTACGACATTGCAGAACAACTCACACCAACAGAGTTGAACCCAAACTGCATGGAACAGGCCACCATATAAGATCATGTCATGGACATGAAAATAAAGAACACTCTCTAACAGAAGATCCAAATATATCGGGTTGTCAAAGTTGGCCAACTCCTGCACCAAGGTAAATGGTTCACCAGGGACCAAGTTCAGTAGAAATTTCCTCATCTCATGGAGGAACTCAACGCCATGGGGACCAATGCTTCCTAAGGGTGGAGGAATGATCCAGGTGGATATTGGTGGCCACCCACCTATTCCACTTTATTCCACTTGGGGCACCACTATTTTTTATTTTATTTTTTCATTTTCCTTAGCACAACTTACTATTTCTAGCAGTTTTTCGAGTCCTCAACTTCTTGAGCCGTTTTGAGGCCCTAAATGACATTTTTTGGAAAAACGGGGAGCAACTTGGAAGTTCCCTCGATGTTTCTTACATAAAAATTTGTATTCCTTGGATAGATATTTCTAATGAGGTATTGTGCATGTAAAACAAAATCGTATGTGAAAGTTACATCCCAGGGAAGATTGATGTAACAATTTACCCAAATGGGGCCCATAGTTTTGGCGCTTCATCTCCTAGGGTTAGGTTTTTGGATGTTTATCATTTTCCATTGTTTCTCAATAATAAATAGGCCCTTGAGCCTCATTGTAACATAGCTCAGAGGCCTCTAGCCACCACATCTCTTCTTAGAGATAAGCTACAAGTGCCCTAGCTAGTTTGTTTCCATTTTGTCTATAAGCATATTTCAGTTACTTGCTATTGATGAAATGAAGTTTTATTTATGTTGCATCTATGCTTTTATATGTATTTCTGTATTTCATTGTGTTCCTGCATAAATTCAGATCAATTACAAGTTTTTTTTAGTTGCATTCAGTTTAACTAATGTCCATCTACATTTATGTGTTTCATGAATAGTGTGTTGCATCCTTATCTAGACAATTGTTTGATTTTATTCATTGATGACAACTTGGTATATTCCAAGAATGAGGAATAGCATGTAGATCGTTTTGTAGTAGTGTTGATATTGTTGGGAGAGCATCAGTTGTGTGCTAAGCTCAGCAAATGTAGTTTCTTTCAGATTGAGGTACATTACTTGGGACATGTTGTCTCCAAGAAGGCATTGGATTAGATCCAGAAAAGGTAAGAGCCATCATGGAATGGGCAGCTCCTAGAAATTTAGATGAGGTGAGAAATTTCATGGGATTGACAAGCTATTACCAGAGGTTCAACAAGAACTTCTCACAAATTTCTTACTCGATAACATCATTGCAGAGGAAAGGTGAGAATTTTGAGTGGACATAGGAGTGTGAGGCCAATTTTGATCACCTTAAGCAGTTTTTAACACATGCTCTCGTGTTAAAGATTGCATATCTAGACAAAGAGTTTATAGTGTGGACATATTCTTGCGAGAGAGGACTTGGTGGAAATTGAATGAACATGAGAAAAACTATCGAACGCATGACCTTGAGCTAGCAACGATCATCCATGCATTGAAGATGTGGAGGCACTATCTTATTGGCAAGAGGATTGTACTGATGAGAAATCACAGTGAGTTGAGGTACTTATTTGACCAGTCAAATCTGAATTCCAGGCAGGCTAGTTGGTTGGCTACAATCAGCGAATTTTATTTTGAGATCAAGTGCATAAAAGCTAAAGGGAACGGGGTCGAAGATTCTCTTAGCTGGTAGATAAAAATAAATCACATTATGACTATGAGGTCCTATGGGATAGATTTAGAGAATAGGATCTTGTAGGAAGATCAAAATAATGTCAAGTATATGGAGATTAGGCATAGATTGCAGAAGAGAATAGGCACGAGTAGATTTATAGGTATAGGTGCAATTATAGGTACATTTACATGTATAAGTATAGGTGTAGGTACAGGTACAAGTATAGGCACAGCTGTAGGTTTATAGGATGTGGAATATTGTCTTATAACATATGCATTGGTCAGGATTAGAGACAAGAAATATGTGTGAGACAATAGTGATCTCAAGAAGGTGATCTTGAGGTATTTTCATGTGAAAACATATTCAAGTCACCCAGGCTATCAGAAGACATTGAATATTGTGAAGATATTCTATTATTGGTGGAATATGAGAAAGGATGTAGCAGAATTCGTAGCCAGGGGTTTGGACTGTCAGCAGGTAAAGGTAGAGTGTAGGCATCGAGGCGGTATACTATAGCCTATCACGATTCCGAAATGGAAATTCAAGGTCATTTCCATGGACTTTACCAATTTTTTGCCGAGGACAGTGAGACAACATGATTCTATCATGGTCGTTGTGGACAGGTTGACAAAGGTTGCACACTTCATTCCAGTGAAGACTACCTATTTGGTTAGCGATGTAGCACAGGTGTTCATCAGAGACATAGTCAGATTGCATGGTGTTCTAAAGAATATTAGGTTATACAAAGATGAAAATTTCACTTTGAAGTTTTGGAAGGAATTATTTGCAGGTTTGGGCATAGGTTTGGCCTTCAGCACAACTTATCATCTATAGAGTGATGCATAGATAGAGAGGGTCGCCACGATCTTGGAGGACATGTTGAGGATGTATGTGATTCATCAATAGTGGAAATGGGAAGAGTATCTACCATTGGTTGATTTTTCATATAAAAATGGGTATCAAGAGTCATTGGGTATGAGTCCCTTCAAGAAACCATATGGGTAGAGTTGCAATACTCATATCAGTTGGAGTGATAGGGTTAATAGGGTGTTGATTGGATCGGACAGGTTGGCAGACATGGAGCAGAAAATACAAGTTATAAAGAATAATATAAAGGCATCATTGGAAAAACATAAGAGTTATGCAGACCAACACAGGGTATTTAAGGAGTTTCAGGTTGGGGAGCGTGTTGTTTTACACATCAAGCCCAAGAAGAGCTCCTTCAGGGTCGAATCATGTGCCAATTTGGAACCACGGTATTGCAAACCTTTTGAGATCCTTGAGAGGATTTTACCAGTGGCCTATCAACTTGCACTACCTCCAATAGTAAAATTCCATGATATGTTTCTTTTTTCATTACTTAAAAGGTATATGAATTATGTTGATCATGTTATTGATTGGTCTATATTGCAGGTGGATCAAGAAGGAGAATTCCAACTAGAAACTTAGTGCATATTGTAGTGAAAGCATCTCATGCTCAGGAACAGAGCCAGCGATCAAGTTAAAGTGAAGTGGAAGCACTTTGGGCCCAATGAAGCTACATGGGAGATGGAGGATTAGATGCAAGCCATGTATCCTTCATTTTTTTTTGGTTCAGGAAAAGCAGTTTTGATTTGGTGTTGGTATTTGTTTTTCATATGTTTTAATGATGTTTTTTTATATGTAATTATGTATATGGATGTAAAAACCATGATCTAGAGATGCATTAAAATACATAAATACAAAAATACACATAAACGCAGAGATGCATCAGAAATAAAACTTCATTTCATTAATATAAATATTGAAAAATGTTTACAGACAGAATGGAAAATAAACTAGCTAGGGTGTTGGTAGCTTATCTCTAATAAGATATGTAGCAACTACAGGCCTCTAAAATATGTTACAATTAGGCTTAAGGGCCTTTATATTATTGAAAAATAAGGGAAAACCTTAAACAACCAAAATCCCAACCCGAGGAGATGTAACACCAAGTGTTTATGGGCCCCGTTGGGGTTAGTTGGGCTGCCAAATTCCCGGGGTCGTAACTTGGTCATATTATCTCTATTTGACATGTATGATACCTATTTGGAAACAAATATCTATGAAATACAACTACTATCATGATTTCCATGAAATTTATGGATGAATTATGCCCAAAAGTTGTCATTTGGTGCCTCAAAATGGCTCTGAAAGTTCAAGACCCAAAAACTGCTAAAAATAGTAAATAAGAAAAATGATGAAACTGACCGTGTGGAATAGGTGGGTGGCCACCAATATACACATGGATAATTCCTCCCCCTTAGGAAGCAATGGTCCCCATTGCATTCATAGCCTCCATGAGGTGGGCAAATTTTTGTTGAAACTTATCCCTAGTGAATCACTTTCCCTGGTGAAGGATTTTCCCTGCTTTAATAACTCAGTATAGTTGGAGCCTCTATTGGCAGGTGTTCTTAATCCGTGTGTTGATGATCCTATCATTTGTGTCTTATTCCATACAATATGGGTTTAACTATGTTGGTGTGAGTTGTTATTCCATGTCGGATGTGTCCAATAGAGGTGGAACGTAGGGTCGAAGGTAGTACACATTGAACATAGAATAAAGACCAAGGAATGGTGGAATACTGAGCTCGAAGGAATTCTCCCCTAATACCTTGGTGATGGTGTATGGACCATATCGGAGCAGGAAAATCTTGCGGTAGGGCCCAGCGAGGTGTTCCTTTTGTAAATGTAGCCAAACTTTGTCCCGCACTTTGAAATTGTGTGGCACCCGATGTCAATCATGTCGTTGCTTGTACTTGGTATTTGATTTCTCCAAGTTTTCGTGGACCTGCTAGCAGACGTGATGGATGTGTTAAATAAATACGGTTTCTTTATCAGCCTTAGACAGTACATGTGTGGATTTTTTCTGTGCATTCGCATGAGGTATGACAACATCAAGCAGCGATGCACTTGCGGTCAGATCAATGGAGTGCTTGACCTGAAAATGTAAAGGAACCTTTCTGGGTGAGGAGAAAATTTCCTTATATTCCTCCACATATTTGTCAGTTGTTTTTGTCATGCAAGGGAGCCCTGTTTGTAGGCTAAGGCCACAATATTCTTCTTGCCCTGTGGGCAAATTGTAATGAAAACAAAATTCCTGGTTTAGGAAATAATCATACTGCATTACTTTGTAGTACTCAAAGAGATGGTGGAAGGTGGTACTACCTCTAGTATCATATACAAATCATCTTCCACAGTAATAATAACAAAACGAGGCATAGACTCATACATATCATGTCTCTTCCACAAGTATGGTTGGCCTAATAATACATTAGACATGTCAAGAGGAACAACATCACACAGTACTTCATCTATGAAGGGGTTGATGTTGTACGGAAGGCGGCAGTACTGGAAGACGTGGATATCTCTTCCTTAGTGAAGCCACCTGATTGTATATAGTTGCGGGTGTGCTGTGGTCAGTAGGTCAAGCCATTTCACAACCTATGTTGAATTGATGTTCTTTTTCCTTTCCATGTCGACAAGGAATTGCAGTGGAGAACCCTTCACCCACATCTGGGAATGGAAGAGGCGTTGCCCCTCCTCTAGATCCCGAGGCTCCTCCCTTTGGACGTTGGTGGTGGTAATGGTAGGATTGGGTTTTGAATCAATGACATAGTTCCCTTTTTCATTCCCTTTGTCTGGTTCTGACTTAGAATCAGAACATGCATCTAATTCGGATGCCTTCAATTTGGCGACCAGCCACTATTTGGCCCAACACTTGCTTTTGTTATGAGTAGAGATGTTATGAAATTCACACCACTTCCCCATGTCCTTCTTTATATTTTTGGTGTTGTTCTGAGTCACCCCGCTTTGGTTTTTCCCCTTATTGTGTAGTTCGGGGGTGCTTTCCTTGGCTTCAGATTCGTGGATCCAAAGTCTCGCTTATTTTGCTTACATTTATGCTTAATATTGGCATCATATAGATATGTTGTGCCAAGTGAGGTAATGTCGAGGAACTGCATTTCCTCCTGAATTTATATGTGAAAATGGTTGCAGTACTTAAGCGCCAAATGTTTCTCTGAAACTTTCCTATGCAACTTTGTGCACAAGGTATGGATCAAATTCATCATCTTGTGCATATCTCAATCCCTTTTTTTCCGTAGCGTGGTCCATTTGATGTACTTCTCCTCATAGCTCCCCACGAGGTAATATTGTTCCTTGATGCCATCTTGGAACGAATTCCAAGTAGTTGCATACGATAACAGAGAGGGTTCCCTCTCATCCTCTTGCTCACAATAGGTTTCCAACCAGTCTTTCACAGGGGGGTGGATTTGAGGAGCAAAAAAGTAAAATTTTCTGAGTTGGAGAAATCGTGGACCGAGAAATACCCTTCAAAATTTTCTCAGTTGGAGAAATCGTGGACCGAGAAATACGCTTCCATCAGATTCAACCATATATCTACGGTTTCTGCATCTATTTTTCCTTCAAATACAGGAATGTCGATGTTGACTTGTGCCTTCAAAGGGGTGTCACCTCCAAAGGATTTTTTGGATGAAAATGTGCCATCGGTAGGCAGCTAATGAAGGATCTGGGAAAAAATTATCCATCATCGCGTTACTTTGTTAAATGAGGGCCTCCTCAAGAAATATTTTGATAGGATATCCTACTCCCTCATCTTTATTTTCTTCCCCCGTGGGCGTTCTTCAAGGTTTGTGAGCCTGATCTCGTAAAGGTTCAACCAGATTGAGCCCTAACTCCTTATATCCCAACCTTGTTGGGTGCATGCAAAGAAAAATAGAGAAAGAGAAAACGACTCTAATACCACTGATATATATTTATGTAAGAACACAATTAGAAATATAAATACACATAAACTCTGAGATTTAGAAGAAATAGAACTTCATTTTATTAATATAAATGTTGAAAAATGTTTACAGATAAAATGTAAAATAAACTAGCTAGGGCTCTAGAAGCTCATCTCTAAGAAGAGATGTGGCAGCTACAAGCCTACAAATTGGATTACAATGATGCTCAAGGGACTTTTTATTATTAAACAATAAGGTAAAATCCTAAACAACCAAAACCCTAACCCGAGGAGATGTAACACCAAGATTTTATGGGACCCATTGGGGTTAGTTGGGCAACCAAATTCCCAAGGTCGTAACTTGGTCATATTATCTTTGTTTGGCACATATAATGCCTTATTGGGAAGATATCTTTGAGTAATACAACTTCTATCTCCATTTCCATGAAATCATCATAAGAATCATGCACAAAGAATTTCGTTTGGGGCCTCAAATTGACTCCAGAAGTTTAGGACCCGAAAAACTGCTAAAAATGGTAAATAAGAAAACTGATGAAGCTAACTATGTGGAAGAGGTGGGTGGCCACTAATATCCACTTGGATCATGCCAAGAGCTAATTTATAAAGCTCCAATAATCGGAATGGATTTTATATGGTCATATTATCATGGTTTTGTTTTTTATCTGGTCATTCATTGTAAATATTGCATCGATCTAATTTATAAAGCTCCATGAGCAATATGTTTATTTTTCAGCGGTTTTGTTGGGATTTTGGTTCGGTTTAACACAGAGGATGTTCCCCAAGGGGGAGGGTTCTATAAGAGACCTGGGAAAATTTTCATGTAATAAAATTTAATAAAGGAAAAAAATAAGACCACAGTTCAGGGACACTTATTGCAACCTTAATGTTGGGAAAAATATCCTAGTGGTCATCACTTGATATGCAGGTATGGATAAAGAAAAAAATATTTTTGGCACATTTACTTATGAAAATAAAGGAAAATAGGAGAAAAGGAAGGTAAAAAATCACAAGCTGCATGTGAGGAGGAAATTCAAGGAAAATAATGGAAAATGAAGAAAATAGAGGCCTTATTGATAAAAGGGATTCTGAGGATTAGTTGGTACCTTTTGTTAATTCATTTTTGGAGCTCTCTCATTATTCTCTCTCTCTCTCTCTCTCTCAAACTCTTGGATACTTAAATTTTTCTTGGAGAAATTCAGCATTGTGCCAAGAAGGAGGAATAAAGCAAAGGAAAGGCAAGAAAGAAAAGGAAAGCAAAGATCAAGCAAGGAAAATCAATATTTAGCAACTTCAGCAGGAATATTTGTAGGTAACATATTGCATGTGTGACTTCCTAACTGGTGTGGACATGCATAGCTTATGCATGTTGGTATTTGATTATTTTGTTGTCGGTGGCATGGTTTTGTCGAGTTATAACAGTGGTTTTCAGCCTTTCCTTCACTTTTCTGGATGCCATGGTGTGTTGGTATTTTTATATCGGTTTTGAGCTTTCGATTTTTTGGATGGATTTAGAATTCGAGGTCAAGTTGGTCTCAAGGTTCATTCCCAAAGGCATAGGAATCCCTTGACCGGTATTGGTGAGATAGACGATAAAGCCTAATGGAGGTGTCTCAGTTTAGGGCCTAGTTATCTAAGAGACAGGGAGACAAAAAATTCCTCAAGGATAGTGATGGATTCTGGATGGAATTTCCAAGTTTTTCTTGGTTTTGTGGTCGGAGCACCAGTTTGGCGTGATCATGGTATGGTGAGGGTGGCGATGGTTTAACCTCTGGATTTCCTTTGTTGTTTTGGATTGGTTTATCCATGATATCCCACATTCATGCTTGGAATATGGCATGGGGGTGACTGGATAAAGAGAGATTTGGCTCAACCATGTCTATGGTTAGGTGGTACGTGGAAGTCCCAAACATGGTCAGTAGTTTCCTATGTTTAATGGAAGCTAAGTTCTATTAATTTTGTATGTATTATTTTTTTGATTTAATGGTTGTATTCTCACTGTTATTTCCATGGTTTTATGCTGCTTATAATCATGTTTAAATTACTGTTTCATGTCATGGTTGTTTCATGTATTTACTTGTAATTGTTAAAACAATTGATGCAAGACCTAATTGATGCCTAATATGGTTCAAGAACAAGATGGTGATCCTTCTTGTAATTTTTCATAAGTGTTTTCATTAATTCATGCTTTATCTTGTATCCTAGACCTGTAGATTACATTCATTCGAAGTGTTTGACAGAGTGTCAGTCCCGGTTGGGAATGGTTAGGCCTAGTCATGTAGTCAGTTTTGATCATTTAGAATTGTCGTCATGTATTTCATGATTCTTGAAAGCTACAAGAATTTTTGGGTAGTGTCTAGGATTATGGGCTTAAAAAGTGCCATAAATCCCATGGACGAGGGCACGATTCTTGGAAATTTAGTCCCTAGACGCTGGCATGCAGGATCATGTGTGCATCCACATCCTCCTAGACACACGGATGTAGGCCTGTGCATGCTTCCAAAGGGTTTTCTCCATGATATCTCAGTGGAGACCAGAGACAGGTTAGGTGGTTGACTGGGATAGCCTCTGGGGGTCCTGTAGCAGGTGGTACAGGTCTTTGTTATGGTTTTCTACTTCAATTCCACATCCTTAAAGTCACCAAGGATGTTGATTCTGTCTTAACCGCCCCTCATCTCATGTTTACCCTATTTTTTCAATTACTTGGGTAGGCCTGAGGGGAGGTGGATGTTACAATTAGAACCTATTATTTACGGAAATTCCTCAAAAATAAATGTGCAATCCCTATAGGCCCTTGTTGGCTTGATGGGGCCTAGACCAAGGTTCAAATGTGGCTATGTGAACCAACAAAACCCACTATTATTGGCCCTTTCAACAATGATCTTCTTGTGCAGACCAAAGTCACACCTTAGGAAATATAGGGGGATGGTAGAACCAGGTTTCTGCATCCAAAGGGACAATGGACTGTGGCTTTAAGTTTTCTTCTTCCTTGACAGAGCTTCAAAAAATAGATTTATCAATTATATAAGCGTTGTTCAACACATAGGTTAAAATTACTACCATACTATGCAATCTTGCTTAATTTTACTTAAAACAACATAAATAATCATAAACCTGACTTCATTATGAAATTACAGATCAAAAACCTTACTTAGCATAGATAAGCATAAACAATAGTAAAGTAAAACACACTAAGAGAAACTCAGATATATCTTCAAAGGTTTTTCGTTAATTCCTCAGGTCTTTCTCATACATTCACTTTCACCCTGCACACACAGCTGCAGGGGTATGCGCACATAGTTGCATACTTCCTAAGGTCTCTGTGCATTCAGCTATAGGAGCCTTTCCTATACCCAAAACACAGAATTTGACTCAAAACAATCTTACATTCAAATGCATTTCATCAGATCTATCATTTCTTAGCCTTCCTATGACTTCTATCTAGAATCTTTATATATATTTTTCATTTACAATACCATGGTCCAAAATCATGGGCGGAGTTCAACGTTCACAACATATTCCCATTACATTACATAATAAGGGAATTTGACCCACCGTAGAGCCCCTAAGACTCAAAATGGACTATGTGCTATGTGATCCGCTCCTTGATCTACCAAGTCTTTCTCTATTGCTTTCTTCAAGGGGATCCCATGTCCAACAAGCCCCCAACACAAAACTGTGACTCATCCCAAGTCACAAAGTTGGTGCTCCATCGATATTAACTTTGATTCCACTGAAGGCATCCTTCAGTGGTGGAACCACTTCAATGCATTACTTTTCAAACTCTTTGACTTCTTTGAGCAGTGTCTCTGTGACATTCTGGGCTGCCTTCTGCTCGAATCCTCTTTCTGTCATGTGGAGTGCTTTCAACTTATTTTCTGCAGTTTTGGAGATCTGGATGGCCTCAGATTCCCATGGCTTCATTTTTTCTGTAAGTATCTTCTCCTTCCTCTGCATCTCATCGACCTGTCCTTGTAAGAATTTACCCTCCTCGAGGTGGGTAAACAGTTGCATCACTGCTAATGGCTTGGAATTTACCTTAATATGATCCATCTTCTCTAGATTTGCACACACTTCAGAATCTATATTCGGCATCTAGGTGTCCTCCTGCAGTGAGGCCCATACATCCATAACTTCTCTAAATACATTCTCACACTCCTGTATGCGGGACTCATTTTTTTCTATGGAAGCTTTCAGCTCTGCTGCACACTGTTCCCGAACTTCTGGCGAAGTAGCAGGCTAAAATTGCATCTGTAGATCAACTATATTCATTTGTAACTCAAGGTTCACTTCGTCAACCTTATATTTAGAGTCCTTAACTATTGTGGCAAGCTTAGCCACTTTTTCTTCTAGTGGAGCTCCAGCCTAAAACTGGATCTCTCGTAGCTCACTGCAAGCCTTAGAGATTACTTCCTCTAGCTTCTTCCTTTATGTTTTATCAGCCTCGTGTTCTTAGATATCCATATGCTTTTCCTCAATAATAATATTTTGTTCCTTATTAACATCCTAAATGATCATAATGGAACATGGTTCTCTGATCTTCAATTCCTTGTCAATGCCCTGGTGGAACTCATGCAAAGTCTTTAGTGGCAACGTGATATGATTCAGCTTTGTATTCTTCTAGTGGACTACCTTCTTTAGCTACTACACTGTGTCAAAATTCAATGTACTTGCAAGGATAGGAACTGTGCGAGAATTAGAGGTAAATGCCAATTCATGTGCTACTATGCTTGCACCTGCTTGTGCCCCGCTCGGTTGAATCACGCTCACTTGCAACCCACTCATGCTCGCCTAAAAATTGTTCATCTTCACCTGCAATTCTTTCAATCCCTTGTGAACATCTTCCAATGCCTTCTTATTTTGTTCTTCAATCCTTCCCCATAAGTGCTCAATGACATTCTTCATGGTGTCTCCAACTTCTTTAAGGTCCCCTTCAGTAAGGACGATGGCTTTTGGGCCAGTGAACTTATCGAAATTTTCCTTCTTCCTCAAGCCACCCTTATGTGCTTGTCACCTCTTGTTAGTAAAAGGAGAGGATGGTTCCACACTAATATCACCACCGAGAGTTTCATCCCCTCATGTATCTAGAATCTCTTATTTTTTCTCTTTATCAGACATGAATGTGACTTTCTGGTCCTTCTTTCCTTTAGGTGTGGTGGGATTCATACCACTTGTCCCAACCTACTCTGCGCCTCGGACATTCACTGATGATGGATTCCACATCTTCTTGTTCGATAAGGTATGGAAGCTCATACCAAACCCCAACGAGGTCCTTCTTTTCCTAAATTTGAATGTGGTGGAAGTCCTCTTTGAATTATGTGATCTATCGATACTAATTCACAATGCTAGGTGATAATTGAGGCTTATGGTTAATCACCGTCTGTAGACTCATCTCAAATCCAACCCAAAAAAATTATTGTCCATGATCCTGGTTGGTTGTATCGAATGCCACAGCGAGGCATAGATGGTCTCTTTTTACAAGTATGGGTTCGTAGTGGGGAACTGCAACTCTTCGAGCTCCCTCCAATCCATCAATTCAATGAGGAGAAAAAGCCACGCATACTATAATTTCTTTACCTCTTCTTGAGCTACCCTGAAAACAACGAGGAATTAACTACATAGATAGTATACCCAGTTATAGACAATACCTTTGGTGCACTCTGTAGCCAAGGATATGACCAAAATCAAAGCCTCCTCTCTGCAAATCTTTCTCATAATATTCCCGACTAAAATTTGCATCAAAAAGCACACATATATATCAAAAATGGAGTGAATTGCATAACGTTGTGTTCCCTTTGCAAAATTGTAATACTTATTCATCTGTTTGGTGAGTTGTTTGTTCTAATATATTCCCACAAAATCTTTTGTGTGGTTCGATCTGAGACACAGAAGGGTCGTAATCCTCCTTATTAAGATTGCATCGGTATGGATCTTCTTCCCTAGACACAAGCAGTCATCATGCACCAGTGCTAACAGTTGACGCACAAAAATGGTGTTAATCACACTTTGCCCAAAGTGTGGCATGTATAACATGTTGAGTATCCTGACCTCCTGCATACCAAACACCCATTTCATCGACTCCAATATGATCACTGCTCCTACACAGCTCCATTGGCACAGATACTAGATGGGCTCAAACCGAGGGTAATTACTACGATCATTGAAGTCCCAGTCCTCCATCTGTCGTTGGGGCACCTTAGCCAATAACTCTCCTTCAACTAGCACATCATCTGGAATCAAAGGCGTAAATACCTTGTATTTCACTGTGTCTGGATCCTTTTTCGACTTCTTAGCTTCTAGCTTCCAAGGCAGAATATATGGAGGAAATCTAGAGATAGGCGCGACCTCCTCAACATAAATTTCCTCTAGTTCTACTCCTTCATTGGGTTCGATCTCCATAGCCTCCTTCTGTCGATCTTGGGCCCCCTTACGCCATTGTTCCTTAGGTTGTTTCTTCCAGGGTGATGATCTTGTTATTGGCTTCTGCATCTTTTAGGATGGTGTTGCACCCACAATTTTCTCTTTCCTAGGTGACCTCAACCCTGTAGCGTTTATTACCAATGTAGTTGTCATTGTGGTTTCTAAACCTGGTAGGATTGTGTGGCTAAGCCATGCCTTGATCAATGCTTCTCTGACCACTTCAAAACTATAATCTGACATGCATTATCTTACTTGGATCTCTTGCAGATAGAAACTTTCACTTCTAAATATTAGTGTGTAAAGTGTTTGAATGGGAAACGGGCTCCCTGATTTATAGAAAAATTCAAATTCAAATCCCATCATATCCTTGAGATCTTCCTCATAAATATCGATTTGGAGGCAGATCCGTGCAGATGTGCCCATTAATTGCATCCCTCCCACTCCTTTTAATGGCCATGTCATTGTCCAATAAATTGTTAATGTTCTAACGATCACTTTTTGGACAAACTCCACTAGACTCACCCGTTCGGCACAGTCCTGCATCCCTTAGTGCAGTACCCTCCAAGTGCACCTATTATCATGTTGTCACACAGTAATTATAATTTGAGGAATAAACCATTCATTATACTCATTTATAGTCCTATGCACCCCTTCAAATAGTAATTCGCAGTTCGCCTCCCCCAACACAGACTTTTTTACTGGATATTTCCAATCAGACTGGCTGTAACTTCCTTAGGCATATTCCAACTCTGCAGCCCAATAAGGTTGTACCAACGTCCTTTACTCCTTGCTAATACAAAATACTCCTGCTTTGACTTCCTGAAGAGCCTCATTGATGTATTCCCATCCATCAACAAAGTTATACATTAGCAACAATCCTTCTATCATCTCATCCCAATATGTAGTGCCATGGCTTAGCTATGTTTCAAGATACCACTATTGAGGTATCGTATCCAAGGAATGAAAGGACATGTGCACCCACTTTGGTTGAGGTTCTAGAACCCAAGCTGATTTCCATCAAGATAAATGCTCGTGAGGGTATTTCTGACCATCATATTTCTCTACGACCTTTGTGTCTACATGACCAAACCTTAGCCTTATCAATTTGGAAAACTTCTTCCATCCTCCTAAACTTTCTCTGTGCGCGCCCCACCATCAGGCTGGAATAGACCTTAATGCGAAGTCCAAATATTCGTATCTCTGGTCCTCAAGAACCTTTTTCTCAAATTCTTCCATAAACAAGACAACATTCCCTGTCCCATCATAAAAAGGTAATTCACGTACTTCTGACCTAATACATCACAAATATTTGTTAAATCTATTACATTGCTTAGTAGCTACTTCATCTAAGAAATTATTCCAATTCTCCAACTCCTCATCGGAATCTGAAACACATGAGCTCTCACACTCCCAACATATTATGCCATCCACGGTGGGATTAATCCAGTGTTCATCCTACGTAGTAAGCTTATAGATCTGGTCAATATCAGCATCCCCATACTCATGCTGGACAGGCTCTGTAAAGTGCACACCTTCGAAAGGATCTAATGGCACAACAACTCCGGTACCATTCTTTTCAAAGATCATATTCCTTTTCTTCGGGTTGATTATAGCATCCATGTCGTAAGCCCAATATAATCCCAATAGTGTAGGATAAGGATTGTTGTCATCAATGATCTAAATAACTTCGAAGTACACTAACACGTTGGCTCCTTCAATATATACTTTGATCCACTACAATCGCCCCATATGAATGTCTTCTGTTGATTTTCCATCCTTAGCTGAATTTGTGACCATTGTAGCGTAAGCCTTCCCATTCGCTCCCATGTTTTTTTTGGTAGAATGTTGGCATCTAATCCTAGGTCCAGAATGACTTGATCCATCTCATATTCTCCAATATGCACAGTTAACCGCATATCCTGACTAATTATTTTCTTCTTTTTGTACACTTTATTTACTATGCATTGTTCCAATTGCATTTTTTCCTTACCAGTGCATTTACCTATCAGCTCTTGTAACCCTTCTAGAGCCTTCTGGTCCCTTATTAATTTCATATACGTCTGCAAGAAGGATTCCAACATACAGTAATCAGCTTCCTTTACTTCAGTATTCTCCTCCAACTTATCCCTCAATGGAAATAGATGTCTATGCGTGGTTGATGTCAAATCTTTAGGAGTCATAAAGGTCTTCTTTTCTTTCATGAATGTGTTTTTCTCGCGTTGCAAATTATACACAATGTTCTTATGGTTAGCTTTCCTTACCCATGTCTTTTTCATAGTCATATTTTCTTTCGCGTGGTTTCCTCTCGTATCATAACACTATGTGTTATAACGCTAATGCTAGTATCTTCCGAACGTAGTTCAAACCTCATTATTTGTATATATATATTCAGCTGTCGGTTGTGCTTCTCCTGCATTTTAGCTAGAAAAATGGGACAATCTTCGATTTCATGACAAAATTCTTAACAATACTTACAGGAATCTGTAGTAGGATTCTGACAATCCCTAGAAAAATTCCCTTGTTGTCTACAGTTTTAACATATGATCTGCCCTTGTCCATGACTAGCGCCTCCTACTCAGCCTAGGAAACCTCCTCGTGCAGTCACTGAACCCAAAACTCCATGACGAGCTTCTAATTGCATTTTTGACATACCATGATTTTTCTGCATCATTATATCGTAGCTCTTACAATGTTGTTTTTCGTGTCCCACCGAACTGCAGAAATTGCAGAAAATTTTCTTCGACGATCTGACAAACTTTTTCAGCAGGTGAAAATAGTCCATGGAATTTTGGCTTGCAACTTCGCATATGCTACGCCATACATGGGGCCCTGCACTTGTCCCAACACTTCATCGAGGCTTCAATTGACTCGACATACTAGCGCCTAAATAGTCTCTATAAATAGGGCACTTCTGCTTATAGTGAACCTCTTCTTTGCACTTGATACACTAGACTTCCAACCTTATATCAAATCTAACCTCCTTTCCCTTCTTTAGATCCTAGAGCTCCATGTGCAAGATTTCCAACTGAATCTCAATCTGTTGCACTTCTATGGTTATATCAACTAATGGATAATTTTCAAGCTTCATTGTGATCTCCAGCGCTTCAGCATGAGTTGCAATATTTTGTTGTGACAATGGAAATCTAAGATGAGGCAACATAATACCAATGAACCATTCTCTATGTTGTTCATCCGGGATCTTGAATATAATTTGGCTCAACAATGTCTTAAATCTCTGATCTACCTCGCACTCATTCTTAGTAGTCAGCTGCTCAATCTCCTTAATTTTAGTGATACATTGGGAATGTGACTTTTGTTTCTTGAGTTTAGAATTCAACATGGTCTTCATCTCAGCCAATGTAGAATTTGCATCTGTCGTAACATATTTCATGTACCAGTACAATGCTTTACATTGCAGTGTGGTAACCAACTTCGCTTTCATAATATTTTCATCTATAATGTTTTGCGAACTCCATATTGCTTCTCCAATAAGCAAAAACTATTATGGATCATCCAATCCCTTGAACATAGGAATATTTTGGGGTTGGGCCATGGTGAATGGGGGAGGTGGAGGTGGATGGAGAGAATGGGATGGGGTGATGATGGGGGTGGAAGGCTGGGGAAAATTTGCATTGCTTTGTTGACTTTCAAATCTCAACGACAAACTTCCTAGGGTAGCGGCGTTTCTTTCTCTTTCTTCAGACCCAAATAGTGGACAACATTTAGTTTCAACATAAGTACCCCAATTTGTTATGAATATTTTATCGCTCCGCGTAGCACCATGTTATCTTTCTTCAAACATCAATTTGAGCGCATCTGTAATATACCCTTTTTACATAATAGCATTTTAATCCATAACTTCAGTGAATTCGGGTACTTACCTCTAGGTCCTTTGAAGAACTTGAGTTTTTCTTCACTATAAGACACATAAGTCTTGATCATGAACTCAATAATAAACTCTCCAAGGATACTATCGATCCAATCATAAATAGCCCTCGTGATCTCGTTATCATTCCTTTTCAGCTTCTCAATCAGATCTTGGGTCCACATGGTTGGCTTATTATATTAATCAGTGGTTTTCATTGATGTCAACCTAAGTAGCACCAGGGGCTACTCCCATATTGCATGGGAATTTTTACCTACCAAATTACTATATTCTAAGTCAAGGATATTTTTTATGGTTTCTACTTATCTATATTTTTCCGTTGATATATGGCATGCCACGCAATTCTTCATGGTTTGAGAGATATTCATGTTTGAAGTTAGTAATCACAGTTAATGGGAAAAAACCCCATGGGGTTGTTGCATGGGTCATTGAAAATTCAATAATTAATAATTTTTATGGTCTTAAAATCCCTCCCATGTTCACTTGTTGAAAACCCTCTCAACCTAAGCATTTAGATAAATTGTGATCCCCATATCCTCCTCATGTAGGGATTTTTCTACTTGAAACAAGCCATCGTGGAATTTTCACAATAACTTTTATTCTACGAATTTTCAGAAGCTGAAACGTTTATGAGGAGAAGCCGAAATCATAAGGAATCTCATGTAAAAATTTCAGATCATGGTGCACAATATTTTCAGAGATATGATCTGTGGAAGTTACGGTTTTGGCAGGCTACTGAACTTCATCTCAAAGAGGTGACCTTGGGAAAATCATCATAGCTCTCTTTGAGCATCAGATTGAAATTCTGTAAAAAGTGACAGATATTGTACGGAATTTAGTTTTCTATGCATCAAATTCAGATCCGAATGAGGAAATAGTAACATGTGGCATGCCATACTAGTTCGCTCTACTAAACTGATCCATAATTAGGTCATTGTGAGAGATTGGGCATAACTTTGCCTTGAAGAATCCAAATTGGGTCAGACTTGTAGCATTGGAAAGAAGACTCATAGTAATACTATTGGGCTGAAAATCAGATATTGGGGATCTGAAATAACAAATATACACAAGATTCAATATCGATCTCCTAGAAGGTAAGAAAAAGCTAAATAATGTGTCCTCAAGGGCTGCAAAGGACCAGACTTTCTAGGGTAGCAAAGCAAAGCAAGGTGCAGCAAAGGTAAGATCTATGTAATTATATTCTATATATGCATGTTCATCTCTTAATTGCATTATGTTCTTTTTATTCTAATTTTTTTTTCAACACTGACATATGCTCTTTAGGATGAGGTAAGTTTTGCTATTATCATGTCATGGGTATTTCCTTGAAGAATTTTTGTAGGTATTATATATTCATCAAGATAAGACTCAATGCATGATCTAATGTTCTGAAGAGTGAGAAAGGGTAGCATGACAAGAGCAGCAATCAAGGTACAGAACGACAGCAAGAAGTTCACCACATGAAGTCTTCACATGGGTAGCACTGCATATAGTCATTGTAAATGTATCATTATACCGAGTCATTGTAAAAGCATAATTGTAAATTTTTTACAAGTTTCCTTCTGCCAATAATTCAAGGTGTAGTGTCGGGAGGTCTAGTATCATCATTAGATATTTGTGTCATAGTTGGAGTTATGGTCTAGTGTGTCCTCTTCTTCTACATCACTCTATGTTATTGTAAAGTGGACCATTCTCCCTGGTACGTGAGTCCATTCTTCTTTTATTCTTCTATAGGGTGGTAGGGTAGTGCTAGGCTAGTGCATGAAGTCATCAATAGGTTCAAGATTATGAAAAATTTAGGGTGTTAGGGTGGTGCTAGGGTGAGTTGCAGCTCATTAGGTATTGGGGCATTCATTCAGTTGACTACTGAAGAATCTCGAGTGTTGGAGTGTCCATCCAGTGGGAGCTGGAGAAGAATTATTTTCTAGATTCTAGGAATTTGGAGCTTTATTTTCAATTGGAGTTGAATATTAAATAATTATTACAAAATCATTCAGGTGGTTTTCATCCCGGAGGCGGTTTAAACCTTAAAAACTGTGTGAATTTGTGTTCCTTTTGTTTATTGCTATCATTGTACAAACACTGAAAATAATTGAACATTAAATAATGCTCTAAAAGATTAATAATAATAATAATTGAAAGGAATACTGATTCACCCCACCCTCTCGGTATTTCCAACAATTGGTATCAGAGCTTGGTTCTTTCAATAGCAGTTTAACATCTGGAAGGAGGTCATGGAGCATACCAATAATGGTGTACCTTTGTTCAATGAAATGCACTCTAGAAAGGAAGAATGGAGGTCTATCTCTTGGCGCAAGGTTACGAAGTATGGGACACTATTCAAAATGGATTTACATCAACCACGGATGAACAAGGTAAGAAGAATTCGGTAAATGATGCAAAAGAAAAGAATATTATTATTAGTGGACTTATTCAATATGCTTATCATAAGGTTTTGGGTTGTAAAATATCCAAAAATGTATGGGAAAATCTTGAGAATATATATGCAGGTGACTCAAATCTCAAATAAGAAAAGCTTCAAATCTACAGAGCAAAATTTGAGCAACTCGAAATGAAATAAGATGGCAAAATTGTTGCATACTTCCGACACGTTGATGAAATAACCAGCACTCTGGAAGGATTGGGAGAGCCTGTTGACGAGAAGACTATTATATGAAATATTCTTATAACGTTTCTAGGAAGATTCAACCCAAAGGCATCGATCTTAGAATACAGTACAAATCTAGAAAAACTTAGCAAAGAGGAATTACATGGAGTTCTCATAGCATATGAAATGAGACTTGATGAAGAAGATGGTACTTCTCATCTATAAACTGCATTCGCTGCATCTAAGAAAACCAATAAGGACAAACAACCTTCAAAGGCAAAGACCTTCACCTGCAAGTGTGAAGAAAAAGAAGATATCTCATCATCGATGAATACAGTGACAACGAAGAAGAAGCCAATGAGAGAGTATTGTTTATGGCTAAGCACAATAAACAAGAGGTATCAAACAACGAAGACGAAGGGTATACCATAGAATAGTTTTCTAAGGAGGAAATCAAGGTTATAAAAGAGATCAAGGCTGAGAAGATCCATTCCAATACTCTTGAAGAACAAGTTCAAGGTCTCAAAATTGAATTTGAAGAACACAAATGTATTGAAGAGTCACTTCAAAGGAATTTGGAAGAAAGAAACCGAGAAAGGGAAGCATTAGAAGTCGAAGTAGTCTCGCTCCGTAAGGAAGTGAAGAAGAGAAAAATTGTCCAAAACTATGCCAACATCTCAAGGGCATTGGAAGAACTCATCAAAAAACAACAATCTTACAACGACATAACTAGCCTAGGTTACAAAGAAGAAGAAGCAGAACCTTCTACAAAAAAATACAATGAACCTGTGAGATCTGGCAGGCATATAGAATTCATTGGAAAATATTCATAAGAACAACCTTGGAAGACAATTCCCTAAAAAATATTTCCATCCAGGTACCAACATATTTTTCATGGCTATTTTTATTCATGTGAAAAATTTGTTCATAAAGCAATAGAATGTCGCACATACCCTAGGAACCAATACAATTCCAGGAGATCTGTCAAATATGAACCTCCCAGGGCTCAACGAAACATCAATGGATTTGAAAATCTAAGAAATAATATTGAATGTTACAAATGTTGAAACTTTGGACACATAGCCAGAGACTGCAGACTTGAAAATCCTCCAAAAGAATCTTCGAAGCCACAGAACGAACGAACATGGAAGAGGAAGAATATTGATAATTGTACTCTCACTCTCAAGGCTCAAAACAACAAATATGTGTGGTATGTTGATAGCGGTTGCTCAATGCATATGATTGGAGAAATTTGTATCTCTAAAATAGAA
The DNA here is from genome assembly GCA_034641835.2 of Pinus albicaulis. Lineage (NCBI taxonomy): Eukaryota > Viridiplantae > Streptophyta > Pinopsida > Pinales > Pinaceae > Pinus > Pinus albicaulis. The sequence continues at coordinate 411,978,209 of CM076580.1, forward strand.
GAAGCATTAGGGGAATTTTGAGGTCTAAAATGGGCCTCCTAAGGAAAATGTACAACCAAAATAAACTTTATAAGAACCAATAGGATTCAAAATAATAATGTCAACCATGGTGGATGATTCACCATTTTTTAAGTAAAAGGGTAAAAAGATTAAAAAATAATAAAATAATAAAACCACTTTTTCAACTCGTATTTAAACTTATCTCCCAATTTTTTTACTCAAACTTCGAGCGAGAGTACTTGTTGGATGCAAAATTTAATTCTCCATCCAAGGATTACCCATGTTGCATACTTTCGATGGACCTTGCTAAGCGAAAAATGAGAAATACATGAAAATATGTGATTGCAATCACATTTTTCATGTATTTTTCATTTTTCGTATAAAAGGGTCCATCGAAAGTATGCAACAATGGTACTCCTTGGATGATGAATTAAATTTTGCATCCAATGAGTAATCTCGCTCGAAATTTGATTAAAAACTTTGAGAGATAAGTTGAAAATACGAGTTGAAAAATAGTTTTTTCTTTTTTCCCTCCAAAATTTGATGATGTCATCAAATCTTATTTTATTATTTCCACTATTATTTTATAATTTCTTTAGGTGGCCCATTTTAGACCTCAAAATTTCCCTAATGGATGGAACCATGTCCTCTGGAAATGATGGATCTTCAAATGTTATAGGATTATGTACCGTCACTCTCAGAAGCAAATATTGTCTAGCCATGAATGTTATATTGGTTGAAAACATGAATCACAATATTCTCAGTGTTGTACAAATGTGGGATCAAGGACACACAATACTATTTAACTCCACAAAATGTGAAATCAAGAAAGGCAGGTATGGTAAAATTGTGGCTACAACAAGTTGAGCTCCAAACGACATATATGTTCTAGATGAAGCAACTAAAGCACATCTACTAGATAAAGAGGATGTTATAATCTTTGGTAGCAATGATGATTGACTAAGTAAGAAAATTGCTACAAAGATTAAAGGAGAGTCCGAGATGTCTTTACTTGGTGAGCTGACATACTTATTAGGGCTTCAAATATCTCATCAAGAGAAAGGAATATTTATATGTCAAGCCAAGTACATCAACGAAATTCTCAAGAAATTCAAAATGGAAGATTGCAAACGCGTCCTTACTCCGATGGTAACGGGTTGAAAATTTAGCATAGATGACTCATTTGAGGATGTGGATCAGAGGTTGTACACATATATGATTGGCAGTCTTCTATATGTAACATCCTCCTGGCCAGATGTTATGCAAGAATTTGGACAAGTAGCAAGATTCCAAGCAACACCAAAAGAATCACATATTATTTTTGTCAAAAGAATTCCTCGATATTTAAAGTGAACAATAAAATATGGCTTGTGGTATCCCAAGGTTAGCAATCTCATTATTTAATTCTTTACAAAAGAAGATTGGGTAGGAAGCATTTATTTTCATAAGAGTACTCGTGAAGCATTTGAATATATTAGCTAGAAGCTTGGGATTCTCCCAAGTTCTCATTATATTTTCCTTATTCATAAAATAAAGGGGTAGTGGAAGTGTGTACAGGTCTGTAGGATGGTTGTGTGTCATGGGGATTTACCCTTTTCCATTGATGTCAAAAGGGGAGAGAATATTGTAGGAAGAGGTGTCATGATCACAAGGGAAGTACTTGTGTTTCCATCAATGCCAAAGGGGGAGATTTTTTATCAGTGGTTGTCATTGATGTCAACCCAAGTAGCACCAGGGGCTACCCCGATCTTTCATGAAAATTTCGACCTACCAAATTATGATATTCTAAGTCAAGGATATTTTTTATGGTTTATACTTTTCGATATGTTTCCCTTCATATATGGCACGCCACGTAATTTTTCACAGTTTGAGAGATATTCATGTTTGAAGTTAGTAACCCCAGTCAGTGGGCTAAAACCCCATGGGGTTGTGGAATGGGTCATTGAAATATCAATAATTAATAATTTTTATGCTCCTCAAATCCCTCCTTCGTTCACTTTTTGAAGACCCTCTCAACGTAAGAATTTATATAAATTGTGATCCTCATATCCTCCTCATGTTGGGATTTCGCTACTTGAAACAGTTCATCGTGGAATTTTCACTATAACTTTGTTTCTATGAAGGTTAAAAAGCTGAACGTTTTATGAGGCGATGCTGAAATCTTGAGGAAGCTCCTGTATAAATTTCAGATCATGGTGCACAACATTTTCAGAGATATGATCTATGGAAGTTAGGGTTTTTGCAGGCTCCTCAACTTCATTTCAAAGAGGTGACCTTGGTAAAATTGTCATAAATCTATCTCTGAGTATCAAATTGGAATTCTATAAAAATTGGTGGATATTGCACCAAGCTTAGTTTTCGGTGCATCAATTTCAGAGCCGAATGAGGAAATAGTCACAGGTGGCATGCTGTACAAGTTATCTCTACTGAACCAGTCCATAATTAGGTTATTGTGAGAGGTGGGGAAAAACTTTATCTTGAAGAATCCAAATTGGGTCAAACCTATGGCATTAGAAAGAAGACTCATAGAACTACTATAGGGCTGTAAATTAGATATTGGGGATTTTAAATAACAAAGATACACCAGATTTAATATCAAGCTCCTAGAAGGCAAGAAAAAGCTAGATAATGTGTCGATAAGGGCTGCAAAGGACCAGAATTTCTAGGGAAGCAAAGCAAAGCAAGATGCAGAAGAGGTAAGCTCTAGGTAAGTATATTCTATATATGCATGTTCATCTCTTAATTTCTTTAGGTTCTTTGTATTCTAATTTGGATTTTTTTTTTTAGCATTGATATATGCTCTGCAGGATGAGGTAAGTTTTTCTATTATCATATCATGGGTATTTCCTTGAAGAATTTTTGCAGGTATTATATATTCATAAAAATAAGACTCAATGCATGATCTAATGTTCTAAAGAGTGAGAAAGGGTAGCATGATAAGAGCAGCAATCAAGGTACAGAATGACAACAAGAAGTTCACCACATGAAATATTCACGTGGGTAGCACTGCATATAGTCATTGTAAAGGTATCATTGTACTGAGTCATTGTAAAAGCATCATTATAAAATTTTTACAAGTGTCTATATGCCAAGAATTCAAGAGTGAGTGTCGGGAGGTCTAGGATCATCATCAGCTATTTGTGTCATAGTTGGGTTATGGTCTAGTGTGTCTTCTTCTTCTACAACATTTTGTATCATTGTAAAGTGGACTATTTTCTCTGGTACAAGAGTCCATTATTCTTTTATTCTTCTACAAGGTGGTAGGGTGGTGCTAGGCTGGTGCATGAAGTCACCAACAAGCTCAAGCCTATGAAAACTTCAGGGTGGTAGGGTGGTTCTAGGGTGAGTTGTAGCTCCTTAGGTGTTGGGGCATCCATTCATTTGACTACTGAAGAATCTTGGGTGTTGGAGCGTCCAGCTAGTGGGAGCTAGAGAAGAATTATTTTCTAGATTCTAGGAATTTGGAGCTTTATTTTCAATTGGAATTGAATATTAAAGAATTATTAGAAAAGAATTCAAGTGGTTTTCGTCCTGGAGGGGGTTTCCACCTTAAAAACTGTGTGCATTTGTGCCCCTTTCGTTTAGTGCTATCATTGTACAAACACTGATAATAATTTAAGATTAAATATTGCTCTAAAATATTAATAATAATAATAATTGAAATGAATGTTGATTCACCCCACCCTCTTAGTATTTCCAACAATTGTTATCGGAGCTTGGTTACTTCAATAGCAGTTTAATAGCTAGAAGGAGGTCATGGAGCATACCAAGAATGGTGTACCTTTGTTCAATGAAAATAATTATGCACTCTGGAAAGGAAGAATGGAGGTCTATCTCTTGGCGCAAGGTTACGAAGTATGGGACACTGTTCAAAATGGATTTACATCAACTGCAGATGAACAAGGTAAGAAGAATTCGGTAAATGATGCAAAAGAAAAGAATATTATTATCAGTGGACTTATTCAATATGCTTATAATAAGGTTTTGGGTTGTAAAACCTCCAAAAATGTATCGGGAAATCTTGAGAATATATATGCAGGTGACTCAAATCTCAAAGAAGAAAAGCTTCAAATCTACAGAGCAAAATTTGAGCAACTCGGAATGAAAGAAGATGGCAACATTGTTGCATACTTCCGACACGTTGATGAAATAACCAACACTTTGGAAGGATTGGGAGAGCCTGTTGACGAGAAGACGATTATATGAAATATTCTTAGAACGTTACCAGGAAGATTCAACCCAAAGGTATCGATCTTAGAATACAGTACAAATCTGGAAAAACTCAGCAAAGAGGAAGTACATGGAGTTCTCATAGCATATGAAATGAGACTTGATGAAGAAGATGGTACTTCTCATCTATAAACTGAGTTCGCTGCATCTAAGAAAACCAATAAGGACAAACAACCTTCAAAGGCAAAGACCTTCACTTGCAAGTGTGAAGAAAAAAAAGATATCTCATCATCTGATGAATACAGTGACAACGAAGAAGAAGCCAATGAGGGAGTATTGTTTATGGCTAAGCACAATAAACAAGAGGTATCAAACAATGAAGACGAACGATTTACCATAGAATAATTTTCTAAGGAGGAAATCAAGCTTATAAAAGAGATCAAGGCTGAGAATATCCATTCCAATACTCTTGAAGAACAAGTTCAAGGTCTCAAAATTTAATTTGAAGAATACAAATGTATTGAAGAGTCACTTCAAAATAAGTTGGAAGAAATAAACCGAGAAAGGGAAGCATTAGAAGTCGAAGTAGTCTCACTCCGTAAGTAAGTGAAGAAGGGAAAAATTGTCCAAAACTATGCCAACGTCTCAAGGGCATTGGAAGAACTCATCAAAAATCAACAATATTACATCGACATAACTGGACTAGGTTAAAAAGAAGAAGAAGCAGAAACTTCTACAACAAAATACAATGAACCTATGAGATCTGGCTAGCATGTAGAATTCTTTGGAAAATATTCGCAAGAACAACCTTGGAAGACAATTCCCCAACAAATATTTCCATCTAGGTACCAACATATTTTTCATGGCTATTGTTATTCATGTGGAAAATTTGGTCATAAAGCTATATAATGTCGCACGTACCCTAGGAACTAATACAATTCCAGGAGATCTGTCAAATATGAACCTCCCAGGGCTCAACGAAACATCAATGGATTTGAAAATTTAAGAAATAATATTGAATGTTACAAATGTTGAAACTTTGGACACTTAGCCAGAGACTGCAGACTTGAAAGTCCTCCAAAAGAATCTTCGAAGCCACAGAACGAACGAACATGGAAGAAGAAGAATACTAATAATTTTACTCTCACTCTCAAGGCTCAAAACAACAAAGATGTGTGGTATGTTGATAGTGGTTACTCAATGCATATGACTGGAGCAATTTGTATCTCTAAAAGAGAAGAAGCATTAGGGGAATTTTGAGGTCTAAAATGGGCCTCCTAAGAAAAATTTACAACCAAAATAAACTTTATAAGAACCAATAGGATTCAAGATAATAATGTCAACCATGGGGGATGATTCACCATTTTTTAAGTAAAAGGGTAAAAAGATTAAAAAATAATAAAATAGTAAAACCACTTTTTCAACTCATATTTTAAACTTATCTCCCAATTTTTTTACACAAATTTCGAGTGAGAGTACTTGTTGGATGCAAAATTTAATTCTCCATCCAAGGATTACCCATGTTGCATACTTTCGATGGACCTTGCTACGTGAAAAATGAGAAATACATGAAAAAATGTGATTGCAATCACATTTTTCATGTATTTCTCATTTTTTGTATAAAAGGGTCCATCGAAAGTATGCAACAATGGTACTCCTTGGATGATGAATTAAATTTTTCATCCAATGAGTAATCTCACTCGAAATTTGAGTAAAAACTTTGAGAGATAAGTTGAAAATACGAGTTGAAAAATAGTTTTTTCTTTTATCCCTCCAAAATTTGATGATGTCATCAAATCTTATTTTATTATTTCCACTATTATTTTATAATTTCCTTACGAGGCCCATTTTAGGCCTCAAAATTTCCCTAATAGATGGAACCATGTCCTTTGGAAATGATGGATCTTCAAATGTTATAGGATCAGGTATCGTCACTCTCGGAAGAAAATATTGTCTAGCCAAGAATGTTATATTGGTTGAAAACATGAATCATAATATTCTCAGTGTTGTACAAATGTGGGATCAAGGACACACAATACTATTTAACTCCACAAAATGTGATATCAAGAAAGGCAGGTATGGTAAAATTGTGGCTACAGCAAGTTGAGCTCCAAACGACATATATGTTCTGGATGAAGCAACTAAAGCACATCTACTAGATAAAGAGGATGTTATAATCTTTGGTAGCAATGATGATAGAATAAGTAAGAAAATTGCTACAAATATGAAAAGAGAGTCCGAGATGTCTTTACTTGGTGAGCTGACTTACTTACTAGGGCTTCAAATATCTCATCAAGAGACAGGAATATTTATATGTCAAGCCAAGTACATCAAGGAAATTCTCAAGAAATTCAAAATGGAAGATTGCAAACTCGTCCTTACTCTGATGGTAATGGGTTGAAAATTTAGCATATATGACTCATCTAAGGATGTGGATCAGAGGTTGTACACATCTATGATTGGCAGTCTTCTATATGTAACATCCTCTCGGCCAGATGTTATGCAAGAACTTGGACAAGTAGCAAGATTCCAAGCAACACCAAAATAATCACATATTATTTATGTCAAAAGAATTCTTTGATATTTAAAGTGAACAATAAAATATGGCTTGTGGTATCCCAAGGGTAACAATCTCATTATTCAAGTCTTTACAAATGAATATTGGGTAGGAAGCATTGATGATCATAAGAGTACTCGTGAAGCATTTGAATATCTTAGCTAGAAGCTTGGGATTCTCCCAAGTTCTCATTATATTTTCCTTATTCATAAAATAAAGGGGTAGTGGAAGTGTGTACAGGTCCGTAGGATGGTTATGTGTCAGGGGGATTTACCCTTTGCTATTGATGTCAAAGGGGGAGAGAATGTTGTAGGAAGAGGTGTCATGATTGCAAGGGGAGTGCTTGTGTTTCCATCAATGCCAAAGGGGGAGTTTTTTGATCAGTGGTTGTCATTGATTTCAACCCAAGTAGCACCAGGGGCTACCCCGATATTGCATGGAAATTTCGACCTACCAAATTATGATATTCTAATTCAAAGATATTTTTATGGTTTATACTTTTCAATATGTTTCTGTTCATATATGGCACGCCACATAATTTTTCACAGTTTGAGAGATATTCATGTTTGAAGTTAGTAACCCCAGTCAGTCGGCTAAAACCCCATGGGGTTGTGGCATGTGTCATTGAAAAATAAATAATTAATCATTTTTATGCTCCTAAAATACCTCCCACGTTCACTTGTTGAAGACCCTCTCAACCTAAGAATTTATATAAATTGTGATCCTCATATCCTCCTCATGTAGGGATTTCGCTACTTGAAACAGTTCATCGTGGAATTTTCACTATAACTTTGTTTCTACGAAGGATTAGAAGCTGAAAGTTTTATGAGGTGATGCTGAAATCCTAAGGAAGCTTGTGTATAAATTTCAGATCATGGTGTGCAATATTTTCATAGATATGATCTGTGGAAGTTAGGGTTTTTGCAGGCTCGTGAAATTCATTTCAAAGATGTGACCTTGGTAAAATTGTCATAAATCTATCTCTAAGTATTGGATTGGAATTCTATAAAAATTGGCGGATAGTGCAAGGAGTTTAGTTTTTGGTGCATCAATTTCAAAGCCGAATGAGGAAATAGTCACAGGTGGCATGCCATACAAGTTATCTCTACTGAACCAGTCCATAATTAGGTTATTATGAGAGGTGGGGCATAAATTTGTCTTGAAGAATCCAAATTGGGTTAGACCTATGGCATTAGAAAGAAGATTCATAGAACTACTATAGGGCTATAAATTAGATATTGGGGATTTTAAATAACAAAGATACACCAGATTTAATATCAAGCTCCTAGAAGGCAAGAAAAACCTAGATAATGTGTCGACAAGGGCTGCAAAGGACTAGACTTTCTAGGGAAGCAAAGCAAAGCAAGGTGCAACAGAGGTAAGATCTAGGTAAGTATATTCTGTATATTCATGTTCATCTCTTAATTTCATTAGGTTATTTGTATTCTAATTTGGTTTTTTTTGTTTAGCATTGATATATGCTCTACAGGATGAGGTAAGTTTTGCTATTATCATATCATGGGTATTTCCTTGAAGAATTTTTGCAGGTATTATATATTCATCAAAATAATACTCAATGCATGATCTAATGTTCTAAAGAGTGAGAAAGGGTAGCATGACAAGAGCAGCAATCAAGGTACAGAACGACAACAAGAAGTTCACCACATGAAATCTTCACGTGGGTAGCACTGCATATAGTCATTGTAAAGGTATCATTGTACTGAGTCATTGTAAAAGCATCATTCTAAAATTTGTACAAGTGTTTATATGCCAATAATTCAAGAGTAAGTGTCAGGAGGTCTAGGATCATCATCAACTATTTGTGTCATAGTTGGGGTTATGGTCTAGTGTGTCTTCTTCTTCTACATCATTCTGTATCATTGTAAAGTGGACTATTTTCTCTGGTATGAGAGTCCATTCTTCTTTTATTCTTCTACAGGGTGGTATGGTGCTGCTAGGCTGGTGCATGAAGTCACCAACAAGCTCAAGCCTATGAAAACTTCAGGGTGGTAGGGTGGTTCTAGGGTGAGTTGTAGCTCCTTAGGTGTTGGGGCATCCGTTCATTTCACTACTGAAGAATCTCAGGTGTTGGAGCGTCCAGCCAGTGGGAGATGGAGAAGAATTATTTTCTAGATTCTAGGAATTTGGAGCTTTATTTTCAATTGGAATTGAATATTAAAGAATTATTAGAAAATAATTCAAGTGGTTTTCGTCCTGGAGGGGGTTTCCACCTTAAAAACTGTGTGCATTTGTGCTCCTTTTGTTTAATACTATCATTGTACAAACACTAATAATAATTTAATATTAACTAATTCTCTGAAAGATTAATAATAATACTAATTGAAAGGAATATTGATTCACCCCCCCCCCCCCTCTCAGTATTTCCAAAATATTATTGAAACGACTCATCTATGCATCTAGTCTTGATATCCACTCATACAACTCGCTAGAAAACTATGCAAAAAATATCTCATACTAATCTATATAAATATTATTTTTTAACCAATGTTCAGTAGAGATGCATGAAATTCTGTTTTCTTGCACTAAAAACTTGCGTTCTTTTAGATTTACCCAATCTTCAATATCTTACTTAGATGGATTCCACATCCAACTATTCCTCAGTCAGATCCCAGTCTCAGAAATGGAACCATTTTTTGGCTTCATGGGGCCTAGAACCAGGTTCAAATGTGGCAGCGCGAACCATAAAAACCCACTATTACCAGCCCTTTCGGCAACGATCTTCTTGCGCAGACCGAACTCTCACCCGAGGCAATATAGGGGGATGCTATAACTAGGTTTCTGCATCTAGAGGGACAATGGACTATGGCTTTATGGTTTTTCTTCCTTGAGAGAGCTTTGTATAATATATCTATCAATTATACAAGCGTTTTTCAACACATATTTTGAACTTACTAGTATACTACACGATCTTGCTTAATTATACATAAAACAACATAAATAATTATAAAACAGACTTCATTATGCTATTACAGATCAAAACCATTACTTAGCACAAATAATCATAAATAATATTAAAGTAAAACACATCAGCAAAAACTCAGATATGTCTTCAAAGGTCTTTCATTAATTTCTCATATCTTTCTCATACATTCACTTTCACCCTAAACACACAACTGCAATGTTCTACCCACACAGCTGTAGCCTTCCTAAGGTCTCCATGCACTCAACTACAAGAGCCTTTCCTCTACCCAAAACACAAGCTCTAACTCAAAAAATTCTTACATCCAAATGAATTTCATCAAATCTATCATTTCTTAGCTTTCCTATGACTTCTATCTAGACTCCTTATATAGATTTTACATTTACAATACCATGGACCAAAACCATGGGCAGAGTTCAATGTTCACAAAATATTCCCATTACATTACATAATAAGGGGCTTTGACCCACCCCAAATCCTCTAAGACTCAAAATGGACTCCACGTTGTGCGCTCTACTCCTTCATCGATGGAGTCTTTCTCTACTACTTTCTCCAAGGGGATACCATGTCCAACATCCCTTCTCTCATTGCATGCACCACTTGTACAATTTGGATAATTATACAATTGATAGTACATTTCCCTTGAACTCCAATCTCAATTGGGTAACTCATATTTCATGCATACATGAGTTCATTATGGTTGATTTATCAATTGATCACTGAGTAGACACCTTGCTACTAGGCCTCCCATTATTTCCTCAAACAATTAGAACTAGTTTAACTGACTTTAACTCAGTTTAGATTACTTTAACTCAGTTTAACTGACTTTAACTCAGTTTAGCTTACTTTAACTCAATTTAACTGACTTCAACTCAGTTTAACTAAATTAAATTATTACGACTCAAATTAAACTCAACCTAGGTTCCTAAAATTTAGGAGACACTCTACATCACTCAAGTTAGGCCCTTAACTCTAATTAACTGATCCAATAAGTGAAAATAACTTTTTTATCTCATACAAGTTGTCATGTGACGTGGAATTACAATTTTCTCCTAATTTAATTCAAGGAAAAATTAAATCAGGATTTTCTCGTTGCCATTTTTCAACACTCCCGCTCAATAAGAAATGCATTATCTGATACCCCAATCCTGCCTCTATGGAACTCGAATTTTCCTCTTAACAATTCCTTTCTCAAAATATCTACATCTTGATCCTCTGTAGGACTATATTCCAACAACATAATATTCCTTTGCACACAATATCATAGATGGTTATACCGGATGTCGATGTGCTTGGATCATTCATGAAAAATCAGATTTAAAGATATTTTGATACAACTCTGACTGTCACAGTAAAACATAGTAGGATCCATCATCTTACCAAATATTCCAAAAAGAATCTTCCTCATCTAGATAAATTCACAAGCTTCTTGAATAGTATCTATGTACTCTACTTATGCTAAACTGAGCGCAACTAATCTCTTCTTACTACTATACCAAGAAACTATTGTTAACCCAATACTGAAAAATACTGTTGAATTTTTCTTCTGATCTAATGGAATACCCACCCAATATAAATTTTTGAAGCCTTGAATCTTCCCTCCCTCTGTCTGTATGTACAAAATATCATACTAAGTAGTGCCTCTTAAGTATCTCAACACATGTTTGGTTGCCTTCCAATACATTTTGGTTGGCTTAACCATTGCTTAACCATGTTGGTTAACTTCATAACAAATGTTTGATCGTGTGTTCACCAAATGCTTGAGTGAACCCACAAGCTACCTATAACTAGTGGCCTCCACCTCCTCACCTGAAGTGGCATCTTCTTTCCTCCAACTTGCCAGAGGAGTGTCCATGGGTTTGCTACTGTCCATGCAAAATGTTTTTAGTATCTCGTTGGAATACTTTCCCTAAGAGACAAACAGCTCCCCATCTCCTTGGCATACTTCCAAACCGAGGAAATAATGTATGAGTCCCATGTCCTTCATCTTGAATTATCTTGCAAGATCCTCTTTGAAATATTTGATCAATTTTTCATCACCAGTAAAAATCAAATCAGTAGCATATAATACTATAATCAACCATTTACCTTCAACAACAATATGGTAAATTTTTTCATCTGCTTCACTTTTGGTGAAGCCCAATGTGGTGAAATAGTTGTCAATCCTTGTGTACCAAGCATGGGGTGCTTGTTTCAATCCATACAACACTCTCTTGATTCTACACACATGTGACTCTTTGTCGAAGGTATCAAAACCTTCCGGTTTTTTAGTGTACACCCCCTCCTTAATCACTCGATTGAGGAATGTTGTACTCATATCCATCTTATGGATATTACATCCCATCTACACTGCAAGTGCTAGAATTGATCTGATAGAAGATTACCTTGCTACTAGAGAAAATGTCTCCTCATAATCAATTCCCTCCACATGAAAGAACCCTTTGGCCACAATATAGCCTTGTGTTTCTTGATGTTTCTGTTTGCTTCTTGCTTCACCATGTAGATCCACCTCGAACCTACCACTAACTTGTTCTGTCGTCTTGGGACCACTTCCCAAACATTTTTTTTGACTATGGAATCATATTCCTTTACCATGGCATCAACCCATATTGGATTCTTCAGTACTTCCTTGAATGAGGATGATTTTGTCTCAACTAGATGACTCATAGAGCCATGTACCCAGTGTACTGATTCGGTGACCTTCTCTACTTGCGATGTGATGTGGGTGCTCCCACATTATCTACAACATCATGCAATAATATTTGAGCCTCTCTGTTGTGCTTCCTTCCATCTCTGGATGTCTCTACATGAATGGGTGCTTCCACTCTCTACTCCTTTTCTTGAGGTTGTTCCACAACATCCTGAGTTTCTTCATTTGGAACCAAAAGCTCATCATCTACATGAAATTGAGGCTCCCTCGAAAAGGAACATCTCATGGCCTTCTCTTCATCACAATTCACATCTCTACGAACAATTTTCATCCTATGATATGGAAGGTACACCCGATAGTTTTGAGGTGTATCAGTGTACCCCACAAATATGTCAAACTCTGTTGGCGACTCTATATTTTTCCTTGCCTCCTTGGAAACATGACAATAAAATGATGAAAAAAAATATTCTAAATTGTGACACATGTGGTATCTTCCTTGAAAAATCTTCTTCTGGTGTACTCATCCCCAGAATCCGATGAGAACTCTTATTTTCCACATATACTGTTGTGTTGCATGCTTCAACCCACAAGTGAAATGGAAAGCCCTAATCATGCAACATCGCTTGTGAAGCTTCCACAATACTTATATTATTCCTCCCATCCACCTCATTTTGTTGTGGTTTATGTGGTCCTATTAAATCCCATCGAATTCCTTCCTTTTCACAAAAGTTATTAAACTCATTCAACACATATTCTCTACCAATATCACTCCTGAGAACCTTCACTTTCCTTCAAAAAATTGGAGAATGTCTAGTCTTTCTTCTACATGAAGAAAATCCAACAGTTATGTGAGAAATCATCTACAAATATAACATAATACTTGTGCTTGGTCATGGGTGTTGTCGAGAAAATTAAATACACATTCGAGTGAACTCTTTTGAGGACTACTTACTCTCTATTTTCCTTATCATGAAAGGTGGATTTGGTGTACTTCTCAAGTGTACACCCTTTGCATGTATCTCGTTGCTCTAGTGCACCCTTGGGAAGTCATGTAGAAATATGTTTCCTGATCTTTAAAGCTCCATGGTGCAAATGGACAAGTCTCCTGTTCCATAATTCATCGATGTCTCAGTTATGCACATTCTTTGCTTTTGTGCTCAATAAAACACAGTATTCTACATCCAATTTGTATAGGTTCTTCACTCGAACCTCGATCCGCTTCACTTGTCTTGTGGAAATGTGTCTAAGGAAGGCATTTATTTTGCTATATATCACATTGTAGCCACGATATTCCAACATGGAAACTAAAACTAAATTCTTCTTCAGACCTAGAACATACATGAAAAAATTTAATGTGAGAGGAGAACTAGAGTCCCTCTTAAAAGTAATTGTACTGATGTCGGTCACATTATACCTTCCATCATCTTCCATCTCAATGTGCATCTGGAGGTCCTTCTCCTCCAAGTCACTGAAAAAATATTTGTGTCTCGTTATATGGAATTAAGCTCCACTATCTATATATCACACACTACCCATCACCAATGTCACCATGTATGCAATGAGTGTGAAATCCAACTCTAATTGTGAAGCTAGAGCTCCACCTGTCGCTCCTCCTGAACACTTCTTGTCGGCTTTCTTATGTGGAAAGTCGTGGCATAGTATCCTATCTCATGACAATGAAAGAATTTGATCTTTGATAGATATATATTCTTTCCTGCCTGACCAGAATATCCTTTGGATTGGGATTTATTCCCTTTCCCTTTATTTTCCTTTCCATCTAAGGCACGGTTTTCCTCATCTTCAACCTTGGATGAGGTCGCGACTCTAGTGTTTCGCCTGAACTCTTCCTGTACCAAATATGACCATAATATTTCCCAGTTCGGTAGATTCTTCCTCCCATTAACCGAATCCTGGTAGATTTTCTATCTCTTGGGATGTCCTAGAAGTGTTAGGCTTACCAAATCATCTTCTATAACCGTAACACCAACACTCCCAATTTTTTCACGACATTTTACGAACCTGCTCAAGTATTGTGGTATTGTGTCACCCTTTTGAATTTTTATATTCTCAAGCTTATACTTGAGTGCCAACATCTTTTGGTCACTATTTTTTTAGAACAAATTTGGAAATTACTACCACATTTCATATGGATTTTATTTACCATGGATATTAGAGACAATATGATCTTGTAATCCCTCCAATGTGATCCTACACGCCTTGGTGACTCTATTCTTACAATCTGCTAGATCCTGGGCATCAGCTGGTGCTTGTTTTGGGACATCATAATCAATGAATTCGTTTAGCCCGTTATCTTCCATGATTTCTTCCATGCGGTCCTTCCAAGCAATGTAGTTTGAGATACCCTCAAGGGCATACTCGAGACTTATACCATAGAATTCCATCCTGCTAGCTCTAAAGAATAGATATGAAACGTTGTTCCTCCTGCAAATATAAATTTGAATTCTCTTTGTTAGGTATGTGTTATATTCTTTCCACGACTAATAGCCCCCTTGTACGTTGCATTGGGTGCAACGTCGAGGGGGTCACAGGGAGGGTTGTAGCCACCCCTGTCAGGTTCCGGGGCAGCGCCCCAAAAAACTTTTTTTGTCCTTATTTTCCGGTGGGCGGATCCACCCATGGTTTTGTGCATGGGTTTGCACATGGTTTTTGGGTACGATGGTTTTCAACCCCTGGTATTTTGTAGATCCGGTTAAGGGAACTATGGTTATGTTCTAATCCAGGGTTAATGGATTAGGGTTTATGTATGCTTCGACATGTATATATATGCGTTGTAACACTAAAAGGAATATAATGGAAAATCAAGTTGGTTGTCCCGATTTGGGATCCAGGGGAAAATCTCTATGTTTATCTGTTTTATGTTTTATGCTCTCGCTATTATTTATTTTCTGTTTTTTAAGATTCGTTTGCAGCTAATTTCTGTACAGGGTTAAAACCTACACTCTTCTAGCTGTGAATCTAGCTTTGATACCATATATAAATTAATTTTATATTCAATATTTCTCATGTAATTTTCTAAGAAATAATACTCAAAACTACTCTACTCATCTGCGAAAATCAATTCACGATCGATAAGCAATATCAAAATCATGCAAAATAGTTTAACACACATACACGAGGATATATCTAGAGGAAATAAACTACTCTAAAACCCTTCCTATATGTATTTCATTAGTCCGAAACTAGAGAAGAAATACAATGCTTGTTGAAGCATGAGCAACCTCTACACATGTATAATCTATCTCATTTCCTCAGAAGCTGAATTTGGAAAACACTTAACCAATTTTCCTTCCTGCCAAGCTCCTATTTCCTTGCGTTGTTTCCTTGGGAATTATCCCCTATTATTTAGGGAAATTCTTCATCCATAACTGTGCAATCCCTATCGGGCCTTCTCTGACTGCATGAACCACATGCACAACTTGGATAGTTATACAACTCATAGTACATTTCCCTTGAAGTCCAATATCAACTGGGTAACTCGTATTTCATGCATGCATGAGTTAGTTATGGTTGATTTATCAATTACTTGGTTGATCACTAAGTAGACACCCCACTACTAGACCTCCCACTAGTTCCTCCAACAATTTGAACTAGTTTAACTGAATCAAATTATTACAAATCAAATTAAACTCAACCTAGGCTCCCAAAATTTAGGATACACTCTACATGACTCACATTAGGCCCTCAAATTGATTTAACTGTTCCAACTAAGTGAAACTAACTTGATTAACTTGTACAAGTTGTCATGTTATGTGGAATTACAATTTTATCCTAATTTAATTCAAGGGAAAATTAAATCAGGATTTTTGGAAAATTAAATCAAGATTTTCTTGTTGCCATTTTTCACCAATATATATATATATATATTAATTCCAACTGGTACAACCGTAAACTACGAGGGGGAAACTCTTAACCTAGTCTTTGAAAATTAATTCAAGGGAAAATTAAATCAGGATTTTTGGAAAATTAAAACAAGATTTTCTTGTTGCCATTTCATAATATATATATATATATATATATATATATATATATATATATATATATATATATATATATATATATATATATATATTAATTCCAATTTAATTATTATGTTGTAAACTAGGAGGGGGAAACTCTTAACCTAGTCTTTGTTGGTTTGATACATTTTCGAAAATATCTTAAGCTGAAAAAGGACAGTTATATATGTTAGGTTCACATGACAAAAAATGTGTATATTAAATCCTCCAAGGATTCTGTTGTATTAACATTACTTGAAGGATGGATAGTGGGTATAGGTAAAATGTGACTAGAAACCGAAGGGTAGCCAAATAAGGTAACCAAATAAAAAGTGGCACATAATCTTGAGAAAAAATAAAGTTGTGATAAGGATATTGTTGGTAGAATATTTTCCCAAGCATAACCTATGCCTATTTTCATGTGATGTGCCAACATGGAAAGTGCAGCGTCCCACCATTCAATGCTACCCAAGTAACTACCCCAAGGAAATTCAATATGAATTTTATATACATAAATGATGTTTTGTCATGAAGTTGTTTAGAATGAACATATGCTTACAAAATCACTATGTTAAGATAACTGCACTAATATCATGTGATGAGGTAACTAACAAGCACAAAAATGCAAGTGGGAAGGACCCCATAGTTGATTGCACCATAAGAAAAGGGGGGGCACATGTAACCTCCAAAAACCATAATCAATAATTTGCGTAATAGAGAGATATGAAAACCCTAAGAAGAGAATTGTGAGAAACTCATAGGTAAGGCATGTCAAAGATGTATGGTTGTAATATTTGGTGATGTAATTTTCTTATTATTTTTTGTTGATTTTAAGCATGTTCGTACTACTTCAGGTTGTGTCCTAGAATTGTCATAGTGGTTTATTTTAATATTGCCTTGAGCTTTTGGCCTCATTGGTCTACTGGGAAAGATCGAAATGAAAAAATAAAATAAGGAAACCAATTGAATTATAAAACCCTTGTCAATATTTTTTCATGAGAAAACTGGCAGATAATTAGCGTGGACATGTTTATGTCCACTCGAGCAAAGGAAAATGATAATAGTAATTTTCCTTAAACCTTAGTAATGTTGCACATGTTGTGGCATATATTATATTATGAAATTTGATGTTGCCTAAATGACAGATCATTGGTGATGAGTCGTCATGGGGGAAAGGTAAGTAAATATTCAGAGAGAGAGGGAGAGAGAGAGAGAGAGAGAGAGAGAGAGAGATAATAAGTATGATTACTGAGTGAGTGGTATAATAAGATAATTATTTATTCTCCAACTGGAATAGAATTATTATCTATTAACAATTCCATTTGACCTTACAAGTCAAATGTTTTAAAATAACATGTTGTTCAATGAATTAAATAACATTTTGTGAACTGATATATATAAGAAAATAACTATACTAAATTAACATAGACAGTGTGAGACATCCAATATGCATACAAATAAAGAAAAGATAAATCGCATGATTGTACACATCAACAAAATTGCGTATAACTTTAATCAATAACTTGTAATGTAGGATGAAAAAGGGAAACTTTTGAAGGAATTTTCAAAGTGGATGTCTGGTTTTGTGCTAAAAGAAAATAGCAAGTAGCCCAAGATGGGCATAACTAACTTTACTTGGACAAAGTAGACCACAATATAGCCACCTTGAACAGGGCAGGAAAAGAATTTTATCTTAAAATCTATTCATACATGAATAATGGATATGTAACATTTGAAATTAAGTTAAAAGAATAGTAATGCTACCAAGTACGAAAATAAACTAGTTGCAATCTATCATAAAATACAAGAACAATAAATGGTTTATGAAATATTACTATGATTATGTAAATAATGAAAATTAAATTGGTACTTCCATGATCTGAAATTTACAGTGGAACCACATGATGGGGTCCTCATCAATTGGCATGGCCATTGGGTAAGTAAAAATGATTTATTGATATTGTTGATAAGCTTGAAATGATGTTTCTAACTCTTATTGAGTGAAGGTTACTAACCCTTGTTGGGGTGTGATACATGTTGATGACCCTTTCTAGGAAAATAAATATCAATTAGAGGTGCCTTTAATATATTTTGAAATCATAAAATATATGTTTCTTAAATAATGATTGATTGAAACTAATAAAGCTATAATGACTATTGATGTTGGTTGAACCAAACAGAGTATTTCTGGTCAATCCTCTGCGCATTCTTAATCAATGAGAAATTATGCTACGGAAGTGAGAAATCACTTAGGTTAAAGTGCAGTGGAAGCACTTCATCCTAGAATAGGCTACCTCGGAGGATGAAAAATTGATGTGTGAGGCATATTCCAACCTATTTTAAGGGCCAAAAAAATAGTGGAAGGTGTTTTGCTCGATGGGCAAAAGATGTAATACCCAAAAATGAAGTGTAAATATTTTGATTTAATTTTACTGAAATGATGTGGAAAATTTTGGGCCATATAGAAGGTCTGGTATGAATACGTAGTAATCATAAATGTTTATTTTAATTCTAAATTTCATCAATAAAATGTAGTTATGTTCATCCATGGAAAAAGGTGCTAAATGAGAGTTTCACTTACCCTAGAGTTAAAAGACATTTATTCCTCTCCTTAGAGATAAAGAATCTCAGTTTTGGAGAAGAGAACCAAGTTAGTGTGAAGTAAAAAGCCTAAAGAAACCTAGTGACTTGGAGCCTATTTGGAGGAGTTCCATGTGAGGATTTTGAAAGTTTGATACCTAAGAAAGGAAGTTGTTGAGGAAAGACAGGACGTTTCCAAAAAAAGGAATTCTTGAGATGGTTGGATAGTCTAATTCCTAATCATACCTTTCAAGCCTATGAAATGCTAGGAAGGACCTAGTGTGGCTAGACAAGCTATAGGTGGACCTAGTGTTGTCACTGTCAAGAAGATTTTTTTGGAAGTGAAATTGGTGCAAGGGAAGTTTTGGTAGAGACTACCTATACTCATTGGTTGGGTGAAGCAATCTTCTCTTCTTTTTGGTTTCCATAGAAGCCTAGTTGATTTAAAAAAAATAAGTCTTTTTGTATAACTTCTATGTTATGTTTGTTTTTCCTTTCAGGAGTAAAAAAATTTCCGTGGTTGTTTTGTTATGATTTTGTTTAGTGATAAAGTCTAATAATGATTTGGTATGAAATATAACTAATAAAATCCTTACTTTTTATAGTGAACTAGAATAGTCTTTACCTGCAACTAGAGATAGTTCTGAGATATAGATATTAGGACTAAAGAATCAAGGCAGACCCTAGTTTAGGCTCACCCTAATCCTTCAAAATAACAAAAAAAAAAAAGAAGTAAATATGAAAACGTTTGATAACAAAAATAAAATACAAAACATGGAACTAGGTCACTATTATACTATAAAACATTTCTAGAGTCAAAATATAACTACATATACAGTTGTTGTAACCCCCGTAAGGGAGAAAAATGTAACATTAAAGAACCTATTAATATCAAGAACCAATTAGGGTTTCGATAAAATACGGTGAAACTAATTATAACTGGTTTGTAGTTAACATGTTCGGGGAAAGATTTTAAATACTAAAACAATATACAATATCAGTAAATATTGGAGGGAAATTTAGGGTTAACCCCGAAGAAAATGATCATATTTATACTACTAAAAGCATGCAAGACCATTATATTATAAACATATTACAATTTAATTTAACACTGTAAACAAATTTATGTAGAAACAAAATAACTATTCCAGTTTAGTTGGCCTCGTTAATAAGATATTAACGAGTGTGAAGAAATAAGTAATTCCTTTGTCATGAACCCCTAATGGATTCTTATTAAAAATATTTGGGACATTATCAAATAGTATCGATGGGTATATTTCTGAGTATGGATTGCCGAAAATAAAAATAAAACGAATTGAATTAGGTTTTACAAAATGAATAGTTTAAATGAAATAAAGATTGCAATTGTTGAATGATAGAAAAAGATACATTTCCATAAATATTAACATATGTAACAGTAATATGGTTTCCATATACAGAGACTCATGGAATTGTTTCTAGGTCGAATCCAATTAATTAATAAATAAGACTCTCAAGGTTGATAGGTTGTGAACCAACTATGCAAACACACAACTATATTAAATTTCCAATTAAATCCCAAACGACCTAGTTCCGGGAAGCCATTAACGAGGTGAAGTTTTCAAGAATGGACCTAGAAGACAAAAGGAAGGGAATTAACATAGAGAACCTGGGTAAGGTGAGTCGAATCTTGAAGCTTTAAACCAAACAAAAATTCGCTTCATTCGTAGAGAAAACCCACCTGCGGAAAAGAGGAAATGACCCAGAATTCAGTAAGGTAATAATGAAATATGGTAAAAAAAAGGGATTGTCACCTAAAGGCTTTTAGTATGTACATGTTGACCAGTCAAGAGTACATGAAGAATTTTTTTAGCCTCTGCACGACCAACTGAAAATTAAAACCAAAACTTAAAAAACCCTCTATAAAGAAATTTTAGTTCTTTTTCTATGTGCACGATGAGGTAAAGAGTTTAATTGTTTTGCACCTAAGAATGCCAAGAATATTTGAGAAGAATTGTCGAAATATGGCATCTGGAAAACCCTAGCCCAACATTGGAGGTAAAATCATCCTAAAAAAAAAATAACCACAACAAATAAAATGAGATAGGATAAATGATATCTGAAGGAGGGTAATGAAAAAATAGTTTCATTGCATACTAAAATCACCAGCTAAGTTAGTAAAACGAAATACATATTCCTCAACTACAAAACCTCACCTCTTTGCAAGTTGGTCTCCATGCACCGTGATTTTGGCCGAATATAGAGAGAATTACGTCCAAAAATAAAATTAAGGTGAACCAATGTTGACGAATGAATAGTTGCAGAGCTCTCTTCGAAAGAGTGAGAGTGAAAATAAGAGCCGCTTGGTGCGACAAGAGAGGGGTAGTTTCCCATAACCAACCCTCGCACCTCACGATTTTTTATTACAACCCTAATAGTTAAGCACTCTAGATATGCTAACACAATTACAAAGGTGGTACAACCCAATGCATGACAGCCCATACCTGTGAAGGTCCATGAAACATGTGATCGCACAATGTAGTAAGCATGGGGTAGGATATACATAACATATAGTACATATACAAAATATAAACCTTAGCATACCAAGTGAAAATGGTTATGTGCTAAGTGTTAAACACATGAATGAATGGAAGACCAAATAAAGATAAGCATGAGATGACTTATTATTCTTATGATAACAATATTTATATTACATTTTTGTTACCCTTGGTCTTCATACACCAAGTGGTCTCTTGGACTTCGATGACTATTCAAATTCCACAGCGACCCTTAGTGGATTAGGTTTCCAACACCCCCGCCCCTTAATTCGTAGGGGTATATACAAGTCCAAGAAGAGAACTCTAATACAAAATACAACAATGCATGACAAACATAAGTTGAATGTGCTCTTTAAGATGATGGCATAAGGTGGGAGAACTCAAGGCCCCAAAATGTGATGGTTAAGTATTACCACCAACACTGCAACTCGTAGTGCATTTCCTGGAACTCTTCCAAATGTGGCAAGAAGTTGAGGTCTTTTGCTAGAGGAAGTTCTCCTTAATTATTTGAAGGAGGAGACCTTCAAACTAGACAAGGGAGGTATACAACCCACGTTGGTTTAGGGAAGGCCACCAACCAAAGGAAAGCTTAGTGTGATTCCCAAAACTCTTCCAAATCTAGAACGAAGTTGAAGTCTTCTACCAGAATAAGTGATCCTTAATTATTTTGAAGAGGGAGACCTTCAACCTGGAAAAAGGAGGTAAGAAACCTGTGATGGTTTAAGGAAGACCACCAAAAAAAGGCATGCTTAGGGGATTTTCTGTCTCTGTCTACAAATTTGAATCTGGGTATGGTTATCTCTGGTTGTAGGTTGAAGCAGGTTCAAGTTGTGGCTCAGGATCGCTTGATGTATATGTGAAGCTTGTAAATGACCATAAATTCTCCCTGTGTCATATGCAAGGTGAGAAGATGAAGAGAACTCAGTTGCAAGAACTTTTAATACTCTAGAAGATATTCTAACATATGACTAGAATATCTTCTTGGTTATTGAAGCCCATTTCGAGGAAGTGATCCATTGAAAGTGAATCTTTATTCTTGCAGGAGGATTGTTTTTGAAGCATATTTTTGAAGAAAGAGTGTACTGACCACAATGATTATAGGGGTGAAGATTAAAACAATGATCTTTCACATGGCCAAATCTGTCGCAGTGTTTGCATTTTCCAATATTTTGTGAAGGAGGAACAGGAGCAGAATCTGAAAGAGGTGAAGATGATCCATCTTGAAGGAGACCAGCACTCTGAAATTTGTTGGCCTTTGAGTATTTTGGAGTATGAAAGGATGCTTCCTTATGATATCAAAGACTTGTTATGTGCTTTTTGCTGACATGCTCTTCCTAAGGTTTGATGATGGACTTGGGAATTCCAAGTTGAATTTCCATATCTGCATGAAAATATGCTCTTGAACTGGGCACTAAATCAACCTAAACTTCATATTCTTGTTGTTGATGGGATTCTATCTCAATCTTGAACAAAGGATTGTTCTGAAGAGAAAACAATTCAGAATGACTAATCTTTCGGTGAAGCTCATCTCATTGTAGTTGTGACTCAAGCCGCAAAAAATCAAATTTGTCTTATGCATTTTACAAGCACGTTCGAATCTCGAAGAGGGTTCCTTTACAAATTTTGATTGTATCATGAACAATGCAGTGTATTAAATTATTTAGCACCTCTAATACATTAGTAATTTTGGTTGTTTTTTCAAAACTCAACTTCAACAAGTGAAAGGAGTCGACAATGTCAATTTAAGATCTATTTTTAGAACTCAACGTTAAAGTCAACAAGAATCATAATGCATCTAATTTAATGCTAGTAACCAAAATATAATATCATCACAAACATAGAAATGAAAGTCTAATGTTCTCAAATCCAATGTTCAGTGTATAAAATATTAAAAAACCTCAAACAAAATATGGCAATGAGTTATTGAAGTGGTTGGACGAATAACTCAACTTCTGATTGCCTCGACTAGGTATACCTCTTTGTTGGTGATGCATTAGCTTGGAGAACAATAAATGGCTCAAAGTTAATGAAAGATTCTATTGAACAAGACAATTAAAAATTGTCGGAATACTCTCTTCACTTCTTAGTGGTGCACTGGGAAATGTTGTGGCTACACCATGGGATTTCGTGACTTAGAGGCCTTATGAAAAACGTTGTCACTTATTGAGTAACGATAGTTTGGGTCTCAGATGTGAAAGCTATGATTGCTTAACTGATTTTTCTTTCTCCTCTGAATTATACTGTTAAGAAATGAGTCAATACATTTGGCTCAAGTGTTTCCCCCGCCTCTCTCTTACATGCAATATTTCGAAGATGGCTAGTTGGTGCTATGGTCCATTAAAGCACCTTGCAAAGAAATAATTTCTTGCACTCTTGCCGATTTCTATCGGTGTCTTCGTCTATATGGAACTTCTTATCAAATGTGGCCTCACCGCTTCTGCCAACGGTTTCTCTAAACTCAATGGTAAATATTAACAATATCCAATACAACCATCAGTGAAGTTAAAAACACTAGACAACTCTATATCAGTTCACCGAACATAGAAGAATCCATCGAAATTAAATGATATTTCGATTGAAGATTAATATATGAAACAACGAACACAACATTTACCAATGTATAATTAAATGTACACATCATCTGCTCCAGTTTGAGACAACGGAATAAATTCAACCCTAAAATCCAACGCTAACTTCAATGCACCATATCCTTTCGAGTTCAAATGTTTAACACATTGATCCTACAACATCAACTCCTCAGGCTACAACTAATTATGAATGACTCCAACCTATTGTAGGGAATTCAGTCCAAGAAGGATCCATCAACTGGACAATTGTCCAATGACATTTTTTATATCAATTTAGAAAAAAGTGAAATAATACAAGAAGATGAGTCGGATTTGCATGTATATCAACAAGCGTTTGAGAGAAATTTTGTTGAGGTTGCAAGTTTTCCTCACGTTAATGCATCGATCCATTAGGGGAATTTTGAGGTCTGAAATGGGCCTCCGAAGAAAAATGTACAACCAAAATAAACTTTATAAGAACCAATAGGATTCAATATGATGATGTCAACCATGGGGGATGATTGACCATTTTTTAATTAAAAGGGTAAAAAGATTAAAAAGTAATAAAATAATAAAACTATTTTTTCAACCTGTATTTTCAACTTATCTCCAAAATTTTTTACTCCAATTTCGAGTGGGATTACTTGTTGGATCCGAAGTTTAATTCATCATCCAAGAAGTACCCATGTTGCATGCTTTCTATGGACCCTACTACACGAAAAATGAGAAATACATTAAAAAACGTGATTGTTATTACGTTTTTCATGCAACAGGGTCCATCGAAAGTACGCAACATGGGTACTCATTTGATGAGGAATTAAATTTTTCATCCAATGAGTACTCCCGCTCGAAATTTTATTATAAAATTTGGGAGATACGTTGAAAATACAAGTTGAAAAAGTAGTTTTTCCTTTTTCCCCTTTAAAATTTGATGATGTAATAAAATATTATTTTATTATTTCCACTATTATTTTATAATTTCCTTTGGAGGCCCATTTTAGACCTCCAAATTCCCATAATGTTCTAACCTTCATTACCCATCAAACTCTAACCTTATTGTTATCTTCTACATGGGTGACTCTTCATCTTCTTCGACCCATTTTATTATATCATTGAAATCAACATGTAGAAAATACAGATATCTACGATAGAGGAGTCCCCCACAGTGTCATTGTTTTGTGAATATTGTGTCGGAGTTACCAGAGAGAGATATTAAACATTGGCACGAGTCTTTGGTGACAGCTCTCAGGAAACTCTCCACATAATGTCTTCACGTCTTACCGCTGAGCAAGCTCCATAGAAGCTAGTAGCTTTGACATCTTAGTCACATCAATGGTTGTTTATATATATATATATATATATATATATATATATATATATATATATATATATCAAAGTAACGTCTTAAATTTCATCGCTGCAAACGATTTCCTTAAATCAAATGTAAAATATCGAGCTTGACTGTCATGCAAAAAAATGGGGAGACATGAATCTCACTATAATAAGGAAATTATCAGCTATACCAAATCATGAAGGACCCTATTCTATGCCAAACAATAGTCCAAGAAATAACAACGGGAGGTAATATGAACAGAGTCAATTTAGAAAATTTGAATTCGATGAGATTCAGCAGGAAGTTTGAGTTGCAAGTATCTTAATATTTTCAAGTTTGTACGCAGCTCACCACTTTGGAAAATTCTTGGGCATGAAATGGATCTCTTGGACCTTAGAAGAAACATGAGAATCCAAGTTTGTAAGACGTCTGTGATAGCAAAATAGACAATGACCAAAGGCATTTTGAACGCCAAGCTGAGAATGGTAGCAGAGAAGCTAAAGGACAATCACCAAAAAAAGAAGTAACATTTAATGCAGAATACAATAACGTGCTCAGACAGAACTGTCAATAGTGGTTTCACACAATTAACTAGGCTAGGAGAGGAATTTAAAATGCTTAAAGAGGACTACGACCAAAATGAGTAGGGAGAGACGTTAGAGTACAACGAACATTGAGAGAAAAAGGTGTCGAGTAGGAGTAGACTGGGCATATAAAAGAGGTGTTCTCAAACAATCAATTTCTATGCACCACAACATATCTAACAAACGACATAAATCGCCATAAAACCTATGGCTCACAAAAGATTGAACATGTTAGCAATGTACCAGCACTGATACCATGTTAAACACACAAATAAATGGACAACCAAATAAAGATAAGCATGACATGACTTATTATTCATAATGATATACATTTATATTACATTCTTCTAACCCTTGATCTTAATATACTAAGTGGTCTCTGAAACTTCAGTGACTATTCACATTCCACACCAACTCTTACTGAATTAAGTGTCCAACACTAAATTTAAAACCATCGAATTACAATGCTAAAACCAAAAACCCAACATCTAGTTCAATATTGTGGTGTTACACAACACGGCCACATCGTTAACGTCTAAAAGAGAATCAACCCTAATAGTTAAGAATCGTGGATCTGTTTACACGACTACATAGGTGGTACAACTGAGTGCATGGAAGCTTATACCTCTCGAAGGTTAATTAAACATGCCATCACACAATGTAGCAAGCATGCGGTAGGACATACATAATATATATACAAAATATAAACGTTATCACACAAAGTGAAAAGGTTTGTGTGCGAAGTCTGAAACCATCGAATTAGAATGTTAAAACCCAACATTCTATACATGTTATTCCCCGATGTCGTATTACAAAGCACGGCCACATCGTTAACGAAAGAGAATCAAGTGTGGCCACAACGAGAATGTTCTTTTGCATGTCCACCAAACAGGTAATATGCAAATGTAAAGTAAAGAAAGATTTTATAAGCCGCATAAATGTTCCAAAAGACAAATCATTTATATGCTACGAAATCTTTTAAATGTTAGGAGAGAGATGTTAAAAAAAAAAAAATACTAATAACAACTATCAATTACTAAATTCACACATTAGTTTAGTTTACTTTTATTTTATTTCTCTAATTTTAAATATTTATTTTAAAATTTAAATATTTTATTTTATTTTATTTTGATTTTAAATATTTGTTTTTAAAAATTAAATATTTACAAATTATATCAATGATAATTTTTTATTTTTAAAGTAAATTTTGGAAATGGATTTGTATGTTTATCACTATTAGTTTAACATCCAAAGTTTATGTTTGATAAATAAATATTTATTTTTCAATATTATCAAGAAAAATGTTTTTCAAATATTTTATTGGATTATAACTTGAAAGTTTTATTGTACCCTTTGCTAATATAATGTCATGTGGAGAATTTCTTCACATATTTATGCCATAATGCATGGATATGGTTGCAATAAATCTTTGAAAATAGCTAGTAAATAACATATATTTATCATCAATTACTTCACACTATAATTTAGGCAAGTCGTATAAAAAATAGTTATGATTAAGATGTAAATCAATATACTTACCTTAGTTAGTTTCCACTATTATTTATGTTTAGCTTGTCTAACTTATAGATGAAACCGGAATGGATGATACAATTTCAAGCAAGAATGTGATTTTTGTTATTTAAAATACATTTTTGAATACATAAATAGATTCATCCCCCTAAAATATCCTTGAGGTACTTGAATTCTATAGATTAAATAACTTAAAATCAATTTCCTAAAAAATTTTACTACCCACACAAATTTATGCAAGTCCTATCTGAATGAGTAATTGATTGATTCCATTTAGCATATCAATTTATTAGTTCTTTCCACACAACAATAAGATTTGATTTGCTATCCATTAGTGTTAATTTAACATTGAAAAATATAAATTATAATTTTTTAGGCAATTTTTCTTTTTTTTCAAAGCATAATTTCAAACCTAAATAGAAATTACGAAACTGCCATACAAACTTACATTTATGTTTATGTGAAATAATCTTACTGCATAACTCAAACTAATTTTCTCTTTCAATTATATTTCCATATAAATTTGAAAATTAGTTGAATACTCTTTATCTGTTGCTAAAGGAATCTTAAAAGCCAATGAAGGGTTCGAATTTTTAAAATGCTCCCAGGGAAACTGATTAAGAGTAACCCTGGAAAGTAAGAAAAAACCATGAAGCGCCAGCACCCGGAAAGAGAGTCAAATACTTATTCATGTTAATCAAATTAAAGTATATGAACTTCAGTTTAGTAAAAAGCATATGCGTTACAGTTTAAGAAATAATATGTAGTAGCTTTTCTTTTCTTTTCTAATAATTTGGGGGTGATGTCTGTTGAAATTTTACAGTTGAGTGAAAAGTATATGTATTACAGTTTTATGTAGTTGTTTTTTAAATTGGATAGATAAAATTATAAGCTGGGTTCTGTAATTTAATTGGGGTAAATATTTGCTAAATTAAGTTCAGTTGTATAATTTAATTGAAAAAAACTATTTGTTAAAGTTATAAATCAAGTTGTATATATTATACGATTCAATTATTCAATTATTTAAAATATATATATATATATATATATATATTAAATAATTAAAAATAACAATTTCACCATAGTAAAATCCCAATTTAAAATCCAAAAAATAAAATATTTAAACATCGTAATTTCCTTTATCCTAATGGTCTACCATTCTGCCGGTTAATGCAATATAATCGTGCCCTCGAAAGTCAGGTGCTCTGCAATGTAACTGTAAGCGGAGCTCTTGATTCAAAAACAGTTCTTTTGCATTTTGTCGAGAACCATTCCTAAATTGTATGTAGTACCGTACTAGCATTGAGATCAGAGCTTTTTCTCAAGTAGTGTATGAAAGTTTGGATAGTTTTCAATGTCGCAGTTTCAATTACAATTTGATTTAGTGATTTTTTTTGGAATTTTTCAGTTAGGTTTGTTTTGTGTAATTTTTTTAAAATTTGGCAGGAATTTATTTAAATCACAAGTTTGATGAATAACTTTGCATAATAGAAGTGTTTTAGAGGTTTTGTAAGGTGTTGAATCCATAAATACAGCAAAAAGACCATTTTAAATAACACAAATCAAGATTTCACCCCCAAATCTTTTGGGCAGCATTCAGAAAAGTCCAAAAAATACCAAAAAATAGACAACTTGATTTAATTTATAAACTAAATAATGAATTTAATTTATAAACGAAATTATTTTTAAGAGTATTTTTTCTAATAATTTTTATTTAAAATTTTAAAAATAAACTTAAAATGTCTAATTTTTTTTAATCCATTTATGCATTCAAAAATATATTTAAACAATTCAAAAAAAAAAAAAAAATCTATAAATTCCAATGGAAAAAGTGATTTCTTTTCTAAATTAAACTATGCCATTTGCAAACTGCTCATATTTCGAAACTGCACTTGCAGACAGCGGTAACATGGGTAACGGGGTTTTCATCAAGGTAGTATCTGATAGAATTTGGACAATAAAATTTCTAACACTTCGAATATTAGCCTTTTCACTGTATCTCTCTAACATCCTCTTACACAAATAATAAACGCAAGAAATCAACTAAATCATCAATCACAAGATCTCGTACTGTGGTTAATTGATAACCTAAACCACTCAAATCTAATCTAAAAAATATTTTATTAAACCTTACACCTTGAGAGATCCCGTACTGTGGTTGATTGATAACATAAACCACTCAAATCTCATCTAAAAAATATTTTATGAAACCTTACACTTACTTTGATGCCAGACATCCTAAATGTGGAACTAGATGTATCTAGTATTTTCAAGTGCCACAAATGAGAACACCTATCACGATAAACAACAGTTTCTAGACTGCACTACAGACACCGTTAACTTTGGAAGCAATCATGAAATACTCAAAATGTAACTTGTAATGCTTTTTGTGTGACATGATTGCATGGACAGGTCTTTCGCAATGACCAAATACACGGCGAAGCAGAACTTTCCAGACTGTACTACAGACAGCGGTAGCGTTCGAAGCAATCCTGAAATACCCAAGTTTTTCGCTTTTATATGACATGAAAGCATGAGCAGGGCTTTCCTCGTGATCAAATTCTGACTATCACATTATTTCTAATACATACAAAAATTTTCTTTTATTTAAATCTCTCCAAGCTTTGGGTTTCCCTCAGTTTGTGTAACTGTTACACAGAATTTGTCAGTTTAGCTTTAACAGAACCGTTAGTAAATTTCTAGGGATCATTTCTAAGTTTTCTATTACTTTGGAATGCATAACTGTTTGTATTGATCTTATGGTAATTCAAGGCTTTTTGAATTTCAATTTTTTCCATGGGAAAGACTATGTCTATGTAATGAAAGCTATATTATCGACTATGTCTATGTAATGAAAGCTATATTATCGACACTCTTTGGCATGATGTCTTTCCCTCGCAATGGAAACATTGTAATTATTGACAAACTTTCATTAGTTGATCTTGACTCAACTACCAACCATCCGACATCCTTGAATGTTCCTTATATGGAAGTGGTATCCACCCCACCACTGGTTAATTATGTGGCAACATATCCCATGCATTTAGTTATCAATGTAACTGAGTCTCTCACTGTTTGCTCAACCTCTTTTGACACAAATCCAGTGATTGACATTATTGGAACAAGGTCTCCTACAAGCTGCGAAATTGGTCCAATTTTGTATATTTTTTATTATATTTAGTCTAGCATAGGGGTTTTGGGGTGGGTCAAAGCCCCGAAAGCATTGTAACTAGTCAAAGGGTAGACCTAGAATCCGCAAACCATGGTTTACGGACCATAGGAAAGATTAGGCTATATTGTTATAAATAGAGAGACATTTTGAATTGTAAGGCAAGAAGATGATGAGATCTTGATGCGAATTGTGGCTTAGTAGATCTATTTGGGTTTTTGGGGAGAGAACTCTTGCTGGCTGTGTGCGCGAAGATCCCAAGTCCTGTTGTATGCGGACTCTGCTACTGTGTGCATAGGTCGGGTTTGGGTATTGTAAGAAGGAACTGACGGATTAATGAATGAGAAAGGTTGTTGCGTAGCTGAATATATTTGTATTGTTGATGCGAATCTTTGATAGCTGCTATGTTATGCATATTCTATATTAAGCTGCGAAAGTACTGTGTTAAGTGTTTCTTCTGCATCT
The DNA here is from genome assembly GCA_034641835.2 of Pinus albicaulis. Classification (NCBI taxonomy): domain Eukaryota; kingdom Viridiplantae; phylum Streptophyta; class Pinopsida; order Pinales; family Pinaceae; genus Pinus; species Pinus albicaulis. Next base: position 412,009,308 of record CM076580.1, read on the forward strand.
CGATCTGTTCTGTTATGTTTTATACAAAGAATAACTGTAATGTTGCACTACTGTTTTAGAAGTATATGATTTTTTGAGTACAGTAAGCATAGTTGAGTACAGTAAGTATAGTTGACCTTACGCACCTAGTTGCGAAGGAGATCTATAGATCTAGTTCTGAGATAGGTGATTTAGTCATTATAAAGCAGGATGCAGGTCTGCTTGGCTTACATATCCTCTCTTAGGGTGCAGAAACCTGGTTCCAGCACATACCCATACTGCTTCGGGTGAGACTTTAACCTACACAAGCAGGTCACTGCCGAAAGGGCCAGTAGTATAGGGGTTTTTTGGCAAACTTTAACCTTCGAACCTGGGTCAGGACCCGTCGAGCCAACAAACGGTTGTCTTGCGGGGACCGAGAGCATTTTGAGAGAGGAATCAGGTAATTCGAAGAAAGTAGTGGAAGCCTGAGAAGAAAATGAGAACAGGTACGATTGAATGACCTCCACTCTGAACGAAAGTACAAAGCGGATCAGTAAGTACTATCGAGCCAATCCAGAAGGGGATAGATCTGTCTATAACCCGTTAAAAGGAACAGTTGTGCAAAGCCCTCTAACTACACCACCTTTAGAACCACGTTAGGGTAAAACCTCACCTGAAACCACTCCAGAAGAAGATATGGTAGTGCACTTGAAATTACCTACCTTCAAAGGTGCGGGAGATGAGGACATGGACTGATTTTTGTTTGTTGCAGACTCAGTATGGACTGCGCAAGGGGTGGCAAGCGATACTGTGAAAAGGGCATAGCTATCCCTGGCCTTTGAAGAGAGATATCTAGACTGGTACATGTGATACATATCTCAAAACGAAAACGCATCCATTCAATATATTAAGGACGCTCTGAAACAACAATTCCGGAAGCCTAAGTCCTATTCGCAGATCGTAGCATACATGAAAGATTTCAAGCAATGAGAGATTGATTCTGTATGGGAAGCTGATCAAAGTCTAAAGAAAGCAATCAGGGAAGGGGGATTTAAGTATGACGATAAATAGCATACAAAATAGTTCATCGTTATGCTGCTACCTCACCTTCGTGTACCTATGGGCAACCAAACCTTCGAGTCACGGGAAAAATCTTTGGAAACCGCCATGAAACTGGAAGTTGCGCCCAGAGAGGACACGTTAGTAGGAGTACCGCAAATTCAGGAGCAACTCGGAGCTATGCACATGGAGATTGAGAACCTACGGAAGGAACGGGGAAAAGGATCTAGCCCAGACCTATGGTGCATACGATGTCGAGCATCTGAACATACGAAGGATTAGTGCCCACTACTGGCGGATTACATGCAGGCAGGAGGACCTAGTACGGTGCATCCAGGAACAAGTGGAGAACCCAACCTATTACGTCTAGGCTCAAGCGAATCTGCGTTGTGGTGAGATGACTGTCGTGTAGCAGGGCTGCATGACACGAACCATTGCCCCTGGCTAGGTGCATACGTCTCGGAACTGAAGCAACAATGGTGCAGATTCTGCTGGTCGGTAGGACATGATGGGGAGAACTGTCGAAATTATGATCTGATGATAGATCAAGGAAACCTGTATAGGGTTTAATCAGACCCTACATCATCCAGATCTCCTGCAAACTTTTGTGGCTCCCCAGCCAGGGGCAGGGGAGGTCAGGGAGGAAGCGCAGGTCGTGGACGCCGACAGTGATTCTGTTATAACTACGGGGAAGTAGGACACTTCACAAGGGACTGCCCAAATCCTACAAGGCAATCCTACAACTATTGTAGACAGCTAGACCATGTGATTGAAGATTGTTCAATCTTGATAGCTAAAATGCAAGAAAAGCAGCCAACACTGACGTAGAATGTACAAGGACTTAAGGCTGAACTACGGGACAGAAATATGAGTGTGAAAGTCATAACTCACAATGGGATGGCCACCCGGGGACCAAAGTAAGAGACTGCCAGGAATTATCTGACCTGTCAAGAAGGATCGAACATGAAAAAGGGACAAGAAACAATGGTCGTAGCTGGCCAGGGCTTCACTCAGGAAGAAGCAACTACGGTGTAGGTACCAACACAAGACAAGACAGATGAGGGGATCGAGCCTTTTCTGCAGGCATGTATGAAGCTGCTACGTAACCCAAAGGTTGTAGAGAACCTTCAGGCATCAATGAATAGCTACGCAACGTGACCCGATCCGACCCCAGGGACCAAGGATGTACACCAACTATACAGGTACAAAAAACACACCGGAAGAGAAATGCGACTGACTGCGCAGATCAATGACTATGAAATAAATTAGGTTTTCTTAGTCTTGGGGTTAGAGGTAAACGTGCTACCTAAGAAAACATGGCAACGAATGGGAGAAACTAAGTTGGAATGGTCCACCATCCAGCTGGACATGGCGAATCAACAGAAAATCATCCCTCTGGAAAGGCTGCCAAAAATCATGGTAGATATCGCAGGAGCAAAGGCCCATGCTGACTTTGAGGTGATAAAAATTGTAGAAGATGCGGACCCCTACCCTGCACTCCTAGGACTAGATTAGGCTATAGATATGAGGGGTGTTATCAATCTCAATAAACAAAGCATGGTGTTTGAAAACAACGAAACACGAGTAATAGTACCATTGGATCCCACGGAAGGTGCACGATATACAGAGCTAGTGCGCGATGAGGAAGAATTAGATCACATTTACAAGTTGACTACACAGGATGCAGATTGGATTAAACCCACGGCGAAAGGAATACTCTGTTGGGAAAAAGACAGTGAATTATTTTCCGACTCTGATGGGGAGCTAGAGAATTGGCAAGGCCGATTGCATGAGGTTTCCGCGCTACGATGTCTTCTGGTCACAAGGAACTTCCCCTGCATCTCCTTCGAGGTAAGAGACCTGCCCTACTTTGGGGATTCATGTAACATTAGGGAATTTTTATGCGCATTCGAAGCAGAAGTTCCCAAGGGACAAAGGCTATGGGCCCTTAATCTAGCTATGCGAGGAACACCTACGCGATGGTGGTACACCCACAGGGAAGCATTCCAGGATTGGGAGGAATGTCGAGATATGATGATCCTGCAGTTCGAACCCCTGGCTGACGTACGCACCAAGACATTCCTCCGACCAGGAGATCCCTACGAGCATCTGCTCACCTCGATGGACAAATGGTCTAACCAGACTACAAAAGAGTGGGTTCATCTGTTTATTCATGCTTTGGGGCCTATCCCCGTCACATGGTACTTAGATGCAGAGCTACATCAACGCACTCGCCATTGGGAAACATTAAAAGATGACTTTATAGGAACGTTCGGGATTATTGGGGGGACAGAGGTGCTCGACGAAGCTCTACAGGACATCGATGCTTTTGTATTGAATGACTCGCACCATCATGCTGCACTAAAATTCCTGACATGGGAAGCACAGATGCAAGACATAGTCGACTTCCGGAGCTTGGTGATCGAAGAAGAGGAAGATAATCCTCGGAATGTCTCTGTCCCAGAATCCGAGGGAGAACGTACAGTTACTGGACCCCCGCTGCAGAATATTGATGTTACCCAGCCTCTCAGGCTACGCAAAATTAATATCGAGACGGAAGAACATCCTAAGTTGGCCAAAATTGGGGATTATTGGGATGAAGGAACCATAGGTAAAATTGTCGAGCTACTTACAGAATATCAGGAATTATTCCCAACAAAGTTTTCTGAGCTCAAAGGAATCATGGGGGACCTAGGCATTATGCACATCACTCTGAAACCAGCGGCGCACCCCCTAAAGCAGCGGCTTTACCAGCTGAACCCTAAATATAAGCAAAAGTTCAAAGAAGAACTAGACAAAATGCTTATTGTCGATATCATTGAACCGGTTGAACAGTCAGATTGGGTAAGTCCGATGGTCGTCTAAAAGAAGAAAACAAAGGGGGAGATACGAATCTGCATGGACCTATGCAAGTGAAATGATGCATGTGTACATGACCCCTTCCCTACGCCTTTCTTAAACGAAATCCTTGATAGCGTGGGAAGACAAGAAGCATATTCCTTCACCGATGGGTTCTCAGGGTACCAACAGATCCGAATTGCACCTGAAGATCGCAGTAAGACCACGTTCACAACAGAATGGGGATCCTTTTAGTATACAGTCATGCCCTTTGGTCTCAAGAATGTACCTGCTATCTTCTCAACAATAGTAGTTGTCGTATTCAAGGAGTTCATCCATAAGTTTCTGGAAGTTTATTTCGATAACTGGACGGTATTAGGCTTGGTAAAGGAGCATGTCTCCAACCTGTGCATGATGTTGGATGCCTGTCAAAAGTACCAGATTTCCTTGAATATCAAGAAGTGTATCTTCTGTGTGCCTTTAGGAATCTTGCTTGGACACATAGTATGCCGATAAGGGCTGATGGTTGATCCTACGAAGGTAGCAGTAATTATAAACTTTGTAGTCCCAACAACAGAGAAACAACTGTGACACACGGGCTATTACAGAAAATTCATTCAGGGGTATGCACTGATCACAGCACCCATTGAAAAATTGCTTAAAAAGGATGTTTCCTTTTTTTGGAATGATGAATGTCAAAATAGTTTTGAGCTAGTCAAAGAGAAGATGGTCTCTGCACCCATACTAATATTTCCTGATTGGTCGAAGGAATTTCATGTACATGTGGATGCATTAGGAATCGCCTTGGGCATTGTCCTAACTCAGCCTGGGGAGGGATATATTGATCACTCGGTTGCCTTTGATAGTCAAAAACTCTCTGGCGCAGAGCGTAACTACTCCACCACCGAATGAGAAGGACTGGCTATGGTATATGAATTACAAAAATATCGACGCTATCTATTGGGAGGACACTTTAAGATGTTTACCGATCATTCGGCTTTAAAATACCTTATGAACAAGTCGGTGTTGGGGGAGAAGATTTGCAGATGGTTGTTTCTATTTCAGGAATATGATTTTGAAATCATAGTCAATCCAAGAAGGCTGAATGCGGGTCCGGATCATCTATCCTGCATTGATACGGACGAAGAACCTACTAACTTGGAGGAAGGATTACTAGATGCGCAGCTGTTCGCCATTAAGGTCATTGATGCACACTTCACTGATATCATTTAGTTCCTGACTACAGGCGTGGCCCCCGCAGAATATTCGATACAGCAGAAGAAGGAGTTGGTTACTCAGGCGATGGACTTTACTATCATCGCCAGCCAATTATACAAACTAGGCACTGATGAAGTAGTGTGCAGGTACGTCCTGGAACATGAATGGAATGCTGTCTTGGTGGAGGTCCACGAAGGCATCGCAGGAGGCCACTATATAGGAAAGGAAACATCACAAAATATCTCGAGATCTGGGTTATGGTGGCCTACCCTACACCATGATTCTCACGACTATTGTAAATCGTGCCATACATGCCAGCAGACAGGACAACCCTCACAAAGAGATGAAATGCCATTGCAACCTCAAATAGCTTTGCAGGCCTTTGGCAAATGGGCCATTGATTTTGTAGGACCAATCAATCCTCCAGGAAAGAAGACAGGTGCACACTACATTATTACTGCCATTGACTGTGTCACTCGATGGGCTGAAGCACAAGCAGTAAAGGATTGTACTGCAGATACTGCTGCGCACTTCATCTTTGAACAAATCCTAACCAGATTTGGATGCCCAAAGATCCTGATTAGAGACAGAGGCACGCACTTAGTTAATGAAACGATACAAGCCCTGAATGAGGAATTCTGGATCCATCACGCAAAAAGTATACCGTAACATCCACATGCGAACGGGGCAGTCGAGGCTTTCAACAAAATCTTAGAGCAAGCATTGACCAAGATCTGCAATGTCGATCGTAGTGATTGGGACGTACACATCCCCTCTGTTCTATGGGCCTATTGGACGACCTGCAAGAAGCTAACAGGAAGGACCCCCTTTCGGATGGTCTATAGCAAAGAGGCCATTATGCCAATAGAATACAGTGTTCCTAGTCTACGTATCGCAACATTTACAAATATGGCAGAACCTAACATCATGGAAGAACGCCTTGCGCAAATTATAGCATTGCAAGAATATCGGTTCATTGCTAACTTTCATCAGTAGGTTCAGAAGGCTTGCGATAAAGCTTGGCATGATCGGCATATTTGCCAAAAGACATTCGTAGAAAGTGTCCTAGTCCTCTTATACGATAGCCAGTTTGTGAAACACCCAGGGAAATTTCGACAGCACTGGCTTGGTCCCTACATTGTTAAGGAAATCACGGTTGGTGGAGCAGTCAGGTTAGCTACCCTGCACAGTGACGTGTTACCAGGATATTTCAATGGCAGTTGGCTCAAGCCATACAGGGTTAAATGAATATATGGCCGGAATAGTTCTCTCAGGCAGAATCGGCCCACTAGGGATGGGGCACTGAGGCACGAACGGGATACGCACACTAGTTAGGGTAATCAAGCTGCTCCAAGGACAATTGGCGGACCCATGGTTACAGTGACTTGGGACGAGTCACAAGATTGTGTTGGGGGACTGTTGGCACAGGGTCTCCTACAAGCTGCGAAACTGGTCCGATTTTGTATATTTTTTATTATATTTAGTCTAGCGCAGGGATTTTGAGGTGGGTCAAAGCTCCGAAAGCATTGTAATGGGTCAAAGGGTAGACCTTGAATCCGCAAACCATGGTTTGCGGACCATAGGAAAGATTAGGCTAGATTTTTATAAATAGAGAGACATTTTGAATTGTAAGGCAAGAAGATGATGAGATCTTGATGTGAATTGTGGCTTAGTAGATTTTTTTGGGTTTTTAGGGAGAGGAATCCCGCTAGTTGTGTGCGGACCCTGCTGTTGTGTGCATATGTCGGGTTTGGGTATTGTAAGAAGGAACTGACGGATTAATGAATGAGAAAGGTTGTTGCGTAGCTGAATATATTTGTACTGTTGATGTGAATCTTTGATAGCTGTTGTGTTATGCATATTCTGTATTAAGCTGTGAAAGTAATGTGTTAAGTGTTTCTTCTGCATCTGGATCTGTTATGTTATGTTTTATGCAAAGAATAACTGTAATGTTGCACTAATGTTTTATAAGTATATGATTTTTTGAGTACAGTAAGTATAGTTGACCTTGCGCACGTGGATGCGAAGGAGAGTTATAGATCCGGTTCTGAGATAGGAGATCCGATCATTATAAAGCTGGACACAGCTCTGCTTGGCTTACCTATCCGCTCTCAGGGTGTAGAAACTTAGTTCCAACACCTACCCATACTGCTTTGAGTGAGACTTTTACCCGCGCAAGCAGGTCACTACCAAAAGGGCCAATAGTATAGGGGTTTGTTGGAAAACCTTAACCTATGAACCTGGGTCAGGACCCCTCGAGCCAACAAACATGGTGAACCCTATGGGAGTATTTGAACGTGATGTTCTTATCCCTATAAAGTCCCTTGACATGTGTTCCTTCAAAGAATTGTTATTCCTTTTGAAGAAGACTTCTTCGAAGCCATGATCGAGGTGTGTCCCTTGATATGTGTTCCTTCCAGTTGGAATCCATGATCAAGGTTTCATAATGAGGAAAGTTCATTTTACTGTGTCAAGCTTGTTAAAAAATGAAACAAATCCAATGAGGATAGTTCCTTTTACTGTGTCAACCTTGTTAAAAAAATGAAACATGTCATCATGAGGATAGTTCTTTTTACTGTGTCAACCTCGTTAAAAAATGAAACATGTCATCATGAGGATTGTTCTTTTACTCCGTTAACCTCATTAAAAAAAGGAAACAAGTTTCCATAAGGATCGTTCTTTTACTTTGTTATCCTCATTAAAAAATGAAATAGGTTCGATGAGATAGTTCTTTTACTGTGTCAACCTCATTAAAAAATGAATTAAGCCTCCATGAGGAAATTTCTTTTTACTATGTCAACCTCATTAAAAGATGAAACAGATCCCATGAGGAAAGTTCCTTTTACTATGTCAACCTCGTTAAAAAATGAAACAAATCCCATGAGCATAATTCACTTTCTTTTGTCAAACTCATTAAAAAATGAAACAAGATTCTATAAGCATAGTTATTTTCCTGTGTCAAGCTCATTACAAAATGAAAAAAATCCTCTCCTAATTGAATTGAGTCTTTCACTAGATCTTATAAATGTTAATTCGAGTCTTTCATCTGATCTCGTAAATGGACCTTCATTCCATCCACCTATTAGTAACTAGGAGTATACTTAGGTGAATGAAATGAAGCTCGGGGGGCATGTTCCCTTGCAGGTTATGCTTGGGGATCATTGAAACTTATCTCAAGCATAGTTTTATCTATTTCAAGCTTGTGTAAAAACGAAGCCACTCTCAAGCACAATTTTGCTACGTTTCAAGCTTGTGTAAAGATGAAACCATTCTCAAACATAACTTTTCTCTATTTTTAAACTTGTAAAAATGAAACCTAGCTCGAGTCCATTTTGGTTATTATTTTCAAGACTCGATAAACTCATGAAAATTTTGATATTATTTTACGATCTTTCATGCTTGTAAAACACATGAAAATGTGGAGTTCTTTTCGTCTTTTCCTACTCGTAAATTAAATTGAAAGATGACCATATGAGTACAGTTTTATCATTTTCTCGAACTCGTTAAAACTTACGAAAAAATGAAACCATGGAGTTGTCTTTTAAGCCCTTTTCAAACTGTTTAAATATGAAAATATTGTCGAGTACTTGACTATTCTAACTCATAAAAGTAAATGAACAGTTGTCTATTCAATATAAGTATACCCCTTTTCCGGAATGAACTAGAATATTTACGAAAAAGGTATACATTGACTAATCATGGTCAATAGAGTTCTCTCTTGCATTATTTTATCATTTTTCAGGCTTGATGGACTAAATTTATAAAAAAGAACACTATGGACTTTACTTATGTTTTTCTCCTAACTCCCTAAAATTGAAAAACACTGAGTTTTACTTTCTCCGGGCTCGTTAAAAATTTACGTTGAAAGAACAATATGAGTTTTTTTGTGTATTTTCAAACTCTTTAAACACGAAAAAACATCGAGCTAACCCTACATTGGAGTCGTAAAACTTAAACAGCACAGGACTCGTCGATTACAACAGGATCGAACCACTCCTTCCTAGGGTTCATTAAAAAGATTTCAGAGGAGTCATCCGAAGGATGAGTTTATACAACAAGCCAATGTTATCCTCCTTAAGCTTGACAAAAATAAAGAGGTACTTTCCAGTAATGAGTGGGGGGGAATTGGGAAAGAAAAATCATTTTTTTGTTATTAAAGGAAGTATGTCGCTATTGAACATGACACTCTATCACATGTGTCCTAGTTGAGTAATCCATTTGTCTCACAGTTAATCAAACCTCATTGAAAGTCTTCAACTCGTTTTGGGTATTATCGTTGAGTCAAATGCTACCAAGTCATATTTCGTGTCTCCAATATGTTTAAGAAAAGTTCAACCTCAGTAAAAATTACCTTGCAAATCATAACCTTCAATAGCATTGGTCATCATTGAGTCATCCCTGAATCACTTCAAATATTGTTCTTCAACACTTGACAAGAAATTTTTTGTCGTAGGCCCTCCTACGAGGGATCAATTCCTATCGACTTCAGCTCACTATCTAGAAAGTTGATTTAGAAACCTTTTTCAGTACCTTGAGGCCTGCATTCCCTAATAGCATGTTTCTAGCTTTCGACGATAGAATATCATCATTTTCCCTCGATTGAATGATTCTATGAGTGTTCGACTTCAAACATTTAATCACACTTCATAGATTATACTGGAGTACCTCGAGAGTCATTGTTATTATTGGTTGTTTCTCTCACACTTTTTAACGGTTCACATCATTGATCAGTAATCAAGTGATTTCTACCATGTTCGACTTTGAGACATTTACTCACATAGTTAGATTCATACTACAGATTGAGAGATGGAGATAAAGACCTTGGATCTAGTTTCATCCATCCAGACTGCGTGGAGTTATTAAATATTCATGATTGTAAATACAGATCCATTGATCGATGCATCCATACTATGTCTATTGTTGACATGGATCTTTGTGTATTTCCCTATAAGTTCATCGAGTTATGTTTACTCTAAGTATGGGAATGCCTACCTCAGTGATTTTTGTATGAAAACATGATATGATAATCCTTGATTGTTTGTTTCAGGTCCTCAATTAATTCTTCTCTAATCCGAACCTTTGGCATGAAAAAATGCTTCAATCATCAAACTTTTTTCTAGCTTTGCACTTTAGGGGGCAATCTGTTACACTAAAATTTTTCACCATGATTGTCGATTCAGATATCTTGCCATCCGATGGAGTGTCTCAAGTGAATCCCCTATGAGGCTTGAAGTAAAATAAATCTAGGGACAAAAGAAATTTTGGTTTTCACTGCTTAAAACCCATTTTTTGAGGATCTGCATAATTTTCCTGAACAAAACCTGTGCATGTGCAGTTTCTTCCACTATAAATTGCACAGTTTATTCCACTACAAAATGTGTGGGTCTGTTCATGCAGGTAAAAATTAAAAAGTAAGTTTTAGAAGATATGGTTGAGGAATCTTATCCAAATTAGAAACCTCGAACCACTATATATCTGCGCATCATCCCTTGGTACATGGAACTAACCTCATTTTCTTAAGGATTATGTCCCTTGAGAAGTGGAACTAGAAACCTCTTCATCCTTCCTATAAATTGAGCATAGGACTAAAGAAATGATAGAATTTTGAAACTGGGATTTGTAACCTCATGATGATGGTTTTGGGTCTAAAGAACTTATCATCAAGGGAAGGAAGGAGACCATTGGAAGAGGCTTTTCACATTAAGGAAACTTGGTTGTAAGCTTGTTTCCCTTCGATTTCTAATACAAATTAACTGTGCTTTCCTAATTTCATTTGTTGTTGATGTTATTGTGGGATTCCTTGATCACTCACATGGTTTATAACTAATTATTGATTCATTTACATGTTGTATGATAGATTAGGGTTTTCATATACCTTTACTTTTATATGTGAGATGCTTTGATCTCTTTCAATGTTTTTGTCTATGAATATCTCTTTTGAAGTCCCATGGAGAAATTGTGGAAAGCATTCGGAAAGACTTTAAGGCATTAAGGAAAATCTGGTTGTGGAAAATGCCGAAAGTACTTCTACAAGCACTTCGTTAATAGGTAAGTGATCCTTCACATACTACATGTTTCATGCTTTGGTTATAGGCTAAGGAAAGAGCTACTGTTTTGTTTGTTTGTTTCTAGTTTTCCTTCAGGATTCTAGGGAGAACGCTCTTTTCTGCAAAAGGGATTTATCCGTCTAATAGTAATATGAACAGAGTCAATTTAGAATATCTAAATTTGATGAGATTTGGCAAGACATTTGAGTTGCAAGTTTATGGATGTTCTCAGCACTGTAAGTATCTCACCAACTTGGGAAATTCTTGGGCGTGCAATGGATCTCTTGGACCTTGGCAGAAACATGAGAATCCAAGTTTGTAAGAGGTTTGTGGTAGCCAAATACACAATGAGCAGAGACGTTTTGAACACAAAGTTGAGAATGATAGCAGAGAAGCCAGAAGAGAGTCACCAAAAAAAGAAGTAACATTCAATGCATAATACAATAACACACTCAGATAGAACTATCAACAATAGTTTCACTCAATTAACGAGGCTAGGAGAGTTAATGCCAATGCTTAAAGAGAACTATGCCCAAAATGAGTAGGGAGAGACGTTAGAGTACAAATAACGTTGAGAGAAAAAGGCGTCGAGTAGGAGTAGATTGGGCATGTAAAAGAAGTGTTCTCAAATGATCAAACGATAAATTTCTATGCATAATAAAATATCTAACAAACTACTTAAATGGCCACAAAACCAATGGCTTGCACAAGATTGATCAGTTATAGAACATACTAGCTCTGATACCATGTTAAACACACAAATGAATGGACAACCAAATAAAAATAGGCACAAAATGACTTATTATTCATAATGATATATATTTATATTGCATTCTTGTGACATTTGGTCTTCATATGCCAAGTGATCTCTTGGACTTCCGTGACAATTCACATTCCACACCAACCCTTAATAAATTAGGTATCCAACACTAAATTTAAAACCATCAAATCACCATGTTGAAACCAACATCTTGTTCATTGTTGTGGTGTTACAAAACATGGCCACATCGTTAACCTCTAAAACGGAATCAACCCTAATAGTTAAGAATCGTGGATATGTTGACACGATTACAAAGGTGGTACAACCGAGAGCATAGTAGTTCATACCTCTCGGAGGTTCATGAAACATGCTATCACACAATATAGTAAGCACGGGGTTGGACATACATAATACATTTACAAAAATATAAACGTTATCACATCAAGTGAAAAGAGTTATGTGCTAAGTTTGAAACCATCGAATTAGAATGTTAAAACCCAACATCCGATTCCCCGATGTGGTATTACAAAGCACGGCCACATCGTTAACCACTAAAAGAGAATCATGTGTTGCCCACCAAACAGGTAATGTATATATGTGTTTTTTTTTCACTAATGAAAAAAGTGAGGTTGCATAAAGATAATTCGATCAACTTTGTACACCAACCACAGGTGTAAAAAATTTAGAAATTTAATAGTTAATAACATTCAAATGTAAAGTAAAGAAAGATTTTATAAAGGGCATAAATGTTCCAAAGTAAAACCAGTAAAAAAATATATTTTGCGTGTTAGGAGATAGGGATGTTAAAAAAAAAACTAATAACAACCATCAAGTACAAAATATTCACACATCAATAATATATTATTTATTTTATATTATTTTTTCTAATTTAAATATTTATTTTTAAAATTTAAATATTTTATTTTATTTTATTTTAATTTTGAAAGGTTGTTTATAAAAATTAAATATTTACGATAAATTTTTATTATTTTTTTAAGATAAAATTTAGCATTCTATTTGTATATTAATCAAAATTATTTTAATATCTTCCAATTCAATTTATAATGTTTATGTTTGATAAATAAATATTAATTTTTCAATATTATTAAGAAAATTATTTTTCAATCATTTGATTGGATCATAATTTGAAGGTTTTATTATAACCTTTGCGAATACAATGTCATGTGGATAACTCCATAGACATAAAATGTAACATATTCCTTATCAATTCTATCATAAGAACAAAAATAAAAAAAAATTATCCTTCCAATGCGTTAGCTATTCAAACATCATACTTTTTTTTAATCACTACATTATAATTGTTTTATTACTGAATCTACTTGTCCTAAGGTCAATACAATAAATATAAAACATAAACATTACATTTTTAGTTAATCAACACATACTCATTCGTCAGAAATATATATATATATATATATATATATATATATATATATATATATATATATATATATATATATATACTTGTCCTAAGGTCAATACAATAAATATAAAACATAAACATTACATTTTTAGTTAATCAACACATACTCATTCGTCAGAAATATATATATATATATATATATATATATATATATATATATATATATATAATTGTTATTAACCTTCGTTAAAGGATACCATTTCCGAACTTCCATAGCAGTCCTACATGAATCATATATATATTTTATTAACCTTGTTAAAAGAGTTCGTCCCGAACTTCCATAGCAATCATACTTAATCATTTATATGCTATTAACCCTTGTTAAAGACTTTGAGCCGATTCTGCAACCTTGGAAATGCGTTTAACTCTGGCATATAGTACTGTGTTAATCTTGGTGTATGACATCGTATGATTTTTACTGTACCATAAGATTTGGGTATTGAACGGTTTGGTTCCCAAGCACCTTATCCCAAGGCGTCGGGCCTGGGAACATTAATGGCAGAGTTAATCCTTTGTATTCACCATCCGCATTCCACCTTCAGCATTTAATGGGTTCGGCTAAGTTATGGCAACAACTGTTTGGTTTCACGTGGTGGTTTTATGTGGAAATTGATCCACTGTCCGATATGTCTACCTCGAAACTCACAAGGTTGAGGTCTATAGGAAGATTCTAGGTTACACAACTAATTTTACCCCAAACCCTTGTTCTAGTTTTCATTTCTGCTTCTTCCCCGTGAAATGGTTAAGCTCTGCATCTCCCTGCCGGTTTCGCTTACCTTGGAGGCTGCAACGGAAGCCTTCACGGCTTGTTCAACACTGAGATATTATGCAAGGTTGACAAGTGGTTTTCCACTTCCGCTTTCATTTCTCTTTTTCGGCATGAGACTGTGATTTTGGTTCGGCCCTTCTCAGCTAAGCGAGTTTCCGAAGATCTATACCGTCCCTTCTTGCATCTTCCCAGCACCCGGTTCAGATACATAGGTAACTATGTTCTTATGTTTATTCTCGGGCTATCATTTTTATGTTGCCTGGCGTTATTTATTATCTCACTGAGTTTCCTTCAGCATACCCAGCCGAAGATTTTCTTATGCGAACTCACTGAACTTCCTCTGGTTATTGTTTTAAGGTATAATCTACTTTACAAGTGCTACGATGGTCCAACTGCTGGAAGATTCCACTTTGGCTACTCTGCAGAGGTTCGAGTTCCAACTTCGCTTGGTTAGCACAATAGGTAAGCCACATAAGGCATTTTCACCTGAAATCCTTTATACGCTTTCAGTTCATAATTCTCGCCTTCGCTTCTCTGCAGGCGAGGTTCATCCTTGTTAACAGTCGACCAGTGACTATGGGCATTTTATTTATACAATCATTTTTATTATGAAGCTCTGCTTCCAAGTTTACTATTATATGAAGTTTTTCCCATTGAATAAAAAGAGAATGACATTCTTTATTTTCGGTTTCCATATAATTCTATTATTTTGGTTAGGAACGAGGGTTTCACCCCGCGTTCGAACAATGCCCCTCCATGGCAGAGTCTGTTGTCACGCAACTTCTAATATGTATAATATTTAATCTTTGTTTAAATCCCAAACTATAATATTTGTTTATTCCGAGAAGTACTCGAACCTTTGTAAGGTTTTGTTTGATCGTTGTCTTCAGTATTTATGCTAAGACTGAATAACAGAGATATAATTCATCAGTTTATATTGTACTCTTCTTCCATTCAGATTGTTAGTTTAATTGTGATACTGGGTTTATGTGGATTTCTCCAGCATTGTTTAGCACTATGTTTAAATTGTAATTCGCTATTGTTGTCTGTGGGTAGTTCAAAGCTTTATGCCATACATAATTCCTGTGAATGCAAATTTTTACAGTGAACTGTTTATTTCTTTTTGTGTACAGTACTGTGATTTATCAGTTTGTCTTGCAAGAGAAGAGATGTTTCCTGTATGTTATTATCCATTACAGAAGATTTTCTCTTATATGTCTAAAAACAGTTATGTAGTTCAATTTAACCATGATAGCAAGGTTATATATTGCTTCTCTAATTTATTGTTTCTTTCTTTCCAGTTCAACAGTATTTATTTATTCAACAACCTAAAGAAAAATGTCCGGACCATAACTGTCTATGTAATATCATAGCTATCGAGGACGATCTACCCTGAACCTTCATTAGAGGCGTCATGGTTTACAGTCCTTTTTTTTTATAGATATACATTTATCTAGCTTCAAACACTTCATTTAAGGAATTTTATGTTCACTGTAACATGACTACAATAGGAATTAACACAATATTATCTCAACAACTGAATATATATTTAGAGCTAAAATCTTACAACTTCAAGTCTAAGTTCCAGTAATAAAATTTACTTATCTGTTCACTTTTCTATGACTGACATTTTGTGGCCTCCCATCCGCGAGTGAGGCTATTACGTCCTCCAACTCTCTCCCATGCTCCAAGCCTAAGACTCGTGGTGAACAGGAAACCTGGAAGAGATCTCGGGACAATCCGGTCTGAATCTCCTATTCCAGTATCCTCAAGGGAAAAAACTGAATATTCCACTAGTACTACTAGTGTAGAATTTTCTCAGTAATTTTCCTCCTTCCCTCCTTCCAAAAACAGGTAACCCCCAAACCTCACTAGGATTCCATCTTATCCTCAGAGGTTGGGTAATGCAGAATTTTCTCAGTAATTTTCCTCCTTTCCTCCTTCCAAAAACAGGTAACCCCCAAACCTCACTGGGATTCCATCTTTTCCTCAGAGGTTGGGTAACTATTCCAACTGAATTCTGTTCAACTAATCCTCAGATCTTGAAATTATCTTTTTCACTATCATTCTTTCACTTATGGAGTGGTTACATAAAAATAGTTAAGATTAAGATGTAAATCAATATACTTATGTCGACTTAGTTCTTACCATTATTTATGTTTGGCGTAGTCTAACCTATAGTTAAAATAGTCTTTTTAACCAAAATGGATGATACAATTTCAAACAAGAATGTAATTTTTTGTTACTTAAAATACACTTTTGAATGGATAAATAGATTTATCACCCTGGAAAACCTTTGGGGCACTTGAATTCTACAGATTAAACTACTTAAACTCAATTTCTTAAAAATCTTTGAGTGATTTTGTTCAAAATTAACCACAAAAAATGTTGTAAAAAAAGTCATTGCTTCTAAATAAGCCTTCATTTACTCACCCCACTTATGTGGAGTAAAAATATAAATGTATAGATTTACTAGTAATTACTACCCATATAAATTTATACAAATCCTACTTGAGTGAGCAATTAATTTATTCCATTTAGCATATTAATTTATTAGTTTAACTATAACAAAACAATAAAATTTAATTTACCATCCATCAATATTAATTTAACATTAAAAAATATAAGTTATAATTTCTTATGTAAATATTATTTTTTTCTAAGAACATAATCCCTAAATTAAGTGAAAGTTATTTAACTGCTCCACAAGCTAATTTATGTGAAATAATCTAATCTCCTCACTAAAACTAAATTTTCTCTTTCAAAATTATTTTATATGAAAAGTAATTTAATACCCTTCATTTGTTGCCAAAGAAATCTTATAAGCCAATGAAGGGTTCGAATTTTAAAAAATGCTCCCAGGAACTGATTAAGAATAACCCTGGAAAGTAAGAAAAGGCGGCGACAATCGCGAAGCGCCAGCATCCGGATAGAGATTCAAATACATATTCCAAGGCTAGAGGAATTGCACAGTTAAAATTGGTTGGAATTTGGGCAAAAATAAATTTAAAGATCTTGTAGTAAAAGTGTCTGAATCATGTTTTTGATGGTGGAAATGGATTCAGCGCTATCAAAAATCTCTAAGACACCCAAAATATTGAAGTTTGATAGCTATAATTTATATTTACAAAAATCCCTGCCAGATTTTAGTAAAATCTTATCAAAATTTCCATAATTTTTAGGGCAAAAAAACAATCTAGTTAGACTATTCGGAGCGGCCTTCCTAGACTGCCTGGCAATTGTTGGTAAAGCGATTGACAGCCAGATGGCACCGCAATATTTGATTGGCTTTATTACACAATTGTTTTGGTGCAAATTTCGTCTTAATCAAATTAAAGTATATGTACTTTTCTTTTTAATATTTGCTAAATTTTTACAGTTTGAGTGAAAAGTACATGTATTACAGTTTTATGTAGTGGTTTTTAAAATTGAGTAGTTAAAATTATAAGCTTTGTTCTGTAATTTAATTGGGTAAATATTTGTTAAAATTATAAATTAAGTTGAGTTGTATAATTTAATTTAATTGAAAAAAAAATATTTGTTGAAGTTATAAATCAAATGGTATTATTTAATTGTGTAAAAAAAAATTTGGGGTTTAATGTTAAAGATCTGGCACAGTCATATGAGTAATTTTAAGTTTAAATATGCAAATGGTTGTTAGTATTTACTTCCAGTTTTGGTTGGTTTTTAATTTTTTTATAGTGGCCAATCAAAGTTGAAACTACTAAATATATAATCTGCTAATATAAATTTGTTATTTTGTTTAATTGAAAAATAGAAAAATATTACCAAATTTAAAAAAATAAAATTAAAAACTAAAAACTAAAAATAATATATAATTTAAAATATATTTTAAATATCTAAAAATAACAATTTCACCATAATAAAATCCCAATTTAAAACCAAAACATAAAATATTTAAACATCCTAATTTCCTTTCTCTTATCCTAATGGCCTACCATTCTGCCGGTTAATGCAATATATTCGTGCCCATGAAATTTAGGTGCTCTGCAATGAAGAAAAGCTCTTGTTTCAAAAACAAAAGAAATCTTTTGCATTTTGTCGAGAACCATGGATTCTTAAATAGGAGTTATCTAGTGACCCAACAAGCGATGCAACAAAATAGCTTGGATGTTTGTATTTTATTGGAATTTGATTAAAAAAAATAAAAAAAACAGGAAGTTGGAGAGTTTGAATTGCATTTTTTATTGTGGAAATGGATTCAACACCATCAAAATCCCTTAGGCATCCAAAATACTGAAGTTTAACAACTGTAATCCAAATTTTCAAAAATATTTGTCGAAATTTTTCATAATCTTACCAGAATTCTTGGGTTATTCTGTGGGTTTTGTAGACTACGGCTTCCTAAATTGTATGCAATATGGTACTACTAAATTGTATGCAGTGAGGTACTACGGACGACATTAGAATTGGGAACAGGGCCTTTCGTCAAGGAGTATATGAAGGTTTTGGTAGTTTTCAAAGTGGTAGTTTCATTTACAATTTGTTTTTTTAGATTTTTTCGAATTTTTTTAGGTGGGTTTTTTAGTTTAATTTTTCTAAAATTCTCATAGAATTTATTGAAATCACAAGTTTGATGGGTAACCTTGCACAATAGAAGTGTTCTAGGGTTTTTGCGGGGTGCTAATCCATATATACAATAAAAAGGTGGTTTAAATAGCATAGATAAATATTTCACCCCAAATTTTTTAGGCCAGATTCCTGCAACGGAAAGTCCAAAAAGTCTCATTAAAGACAACTTGGTTTAATTTATAGACGAAATGATTTTTCAGAGTATTTTCTGGTAAATTTTATTTAAAATTTGGAAAAGAGTTTTAAAAAAATGAATTGAGATACCTAATTTTTTTTTAATCCATTTATACATTCAAAAATATATTTAAACAACAACAAAATTAAAAATCTATTGATTCCAATGAAAAAGTGATTTCTTTTTGTAAATTAAACTATGTTGTTTGAAATTTACGCCTATTTCCAAACTATACTTGCAAACAGCGGTAGCATTGGTAACGATGTTTTCCTCAAGGAAGTATGTGATAGAAGTTGGACGATAAAATTTCAACACTTTGAATTTTAGCCTTTTCACTATATCTCTCTAACATCCTCTTACATAAACAATAAACATTATAAATCAACTAAATCATCAATCACAAGAGACCTTGTACTGTTTTTGATTGATAACATAAACCACTCAAATATCATCTCAAAAATAATTTATGAAACCTTACACTTTGATGCCAGACTTCCCAAATGTGGAACTAGATGTATCTAGTATTTTCTAGTGCCACAAGATGCAAATTTATGACGACACGTAAGAGGGTAAATAACAGTTTCTAGACTGGGCTACAGATAACGTTAACTTTGGAAGCAATCATGAAATAATCAAAATGTAACTTGTAATGATTTTTTTGTGACATGATTGCATGGATAAGTATTTCGCAATGATCAAATACACAGCGAAGCAGCAGTTTCCAGATTGTACTACAGACAACGGTAACGTCGGAAGCAATCCTAAAATACCCAAGTTTTTTTGTGCACATATTAAATTGTAATGCTTTTATATGACATGAAAGCATGAACATGGCTTTCCTCTTGATCCAATTCTTACTATTATATTATTTATAATACATTAAAAAAATAAATAAATAAAAATCTCATTATCTGAATCCCCTGAGCTTTGGGTTCCCCTCCACTTGTGCCTATTACATACACAGAATCCGTCAGCCTTTAATAGAACCATAAGTGAATTTTTACGGATCCTTTCTAAGTGTCCTATTACCTTGGAAGGTAAAATTGTCTCTATTGATCTTATGGTAGTTTAATGCCCCTTGGATTTCAATTTTCTCCTAGGGCCAGGCTATGTCTATCAATGAAAGCTATCGTATCGACACTCTTTAGCATGATGTTTTTCCCTCACAATGACAACATTGTGACTATTGACAAACTTTCATTCGTTGATCTTGACTCGACTACCAACCATGTGACATCCTTAAATGTTCCTTATACGGAAGTGGTATCCACTCCAGCATGGGTTAATTATGTGGTAGACTATCCCATGCATTCAATTATCAATGTAAGTGAGCCTCTCACTGTTTGCTCGAATTATTTTGACTCGGATCTAGTAATTGACATGTTGAACCCTATGAGGGTATTTGAATATGATGTTCTTATCCCTATTGAGTCCCTTCATATTTGTTCCTTCGAGAGAACTGTTCTTCCTTATAACGAAGACCTATTGGAAGCCATGATCAAGGTGTGTCCTTTGACACGTGTTCCTTCCAGTTGGAATCCATGATCAAGGTTTCATTATGAGGAAAGTTCCTTTTACTGTGTAAACCTCGTTAAAAAATGAAACAGATCCAATGAGGATAGTTCCTTTTACTGTGTCAACCTCATTAAAAAATGAAACATGTCATCACGAGAATAGTTCTTTTTATTGTGTTAAGCTCATTAAAAAATGAAACATGTCATCATGAGGATAGTTCTTTTTCTGTGTTAACCTCATTAAAAAATGAAACAGGTTTTGATGAGGATATTTCTTTTACTATGTCAACCTCGTTAAAAAATGAAACATGTCTCCATGAAGAAAGTTCCTTTTACTATGTCATCCTAGTTAAAAAATGAAGCAGGTCCCATGAGAAAATTTCCTTTTACTGTGTCATCCTCATTAAAAAATGAAATAGATCCCATGAGCATAGTTCATTTTCTTGTGTCAAGCTCATTAAAAAATGAAACAAGATTCTATGAGCATAGTTCTTTTCCTATGTCAAGCTCATTAAAAAATGAAACAAATCCTCTCCTAATTGAATAGAGTCTTTAACTAGATCTCGTAAATGTTAATTCGAGTATTTCATCTGATCTCGTAAATGGACCTTCGTTCCATCCACCTATTAGTAACTAATAGTCTACTTAGGTGAATGAAATGAAGCTTGAGGGGCATGCTCCCTTGGAGGTTACGTTTGGGGGTCATTGAAACTTATCTCAAGCACAATTTTCTCTTTTTCAAGCTTGTGTAAAAATGAAACCACTCTCAAGCACAGTTTCCTACATTTCAAGTTTGTGAAAAAATGAAACCATTCTCGAGCATAGTTATTCTCTATTTTTAAGCTTGTATAAAAATGAAACTTATAGAGAGTCCATTTCGGTTATTATTTGCAAGACTCATTAAACTCATGAAAATTATGAGATTCTTTTGTTACCTTTCATGGTCGTAAAACACATGAAAATTTCGAGTTCTTTCTGTCTTTTCCTTTTCGAAAATTGAATTTAAATCCCTTTTCAAACTTTTTAAATATGAAAAGATCGTTGAGTACTTGACAATTGGAACTCGAAATAATAAATGAACAGTTGTTTATTCAGTGTAAGTTTACCCCTTTTTTGGACTAAACTAGACTATTTACGAAAAATGTATATGTTGAATAATCATGATCAATAGAGTTCTCTCATTCATTATTTATCTTTTTTCGGGCTTGAGGGAATAAATTTACAAAAAATAATACTATGGATTTTACTTATGTTTTTCGCTTAACTCCCTAAAACTGAAAAACACCAAGTTTTAGTTTCTTCAGGCTCGTTAAAAATTTACGTTGAAAGAAAAATATGAGTTTTCTTTTTTGTGCCTTTTCAAACTATTTAAACATGAAAAAACATCGAGTTAACCCTACATGGGACTTGTAAAACTTAAACTGCGCAAGAACCGTCAATTACAATGTGACCAAACCACTCCTTCCTAGGGTTCCTTGAAAATACTTTGGAGGACTCATCTGAAGGATGAGCTTATATGACAAGCAACTGTTATCTTCCTCAAACTTGAAAAAAATAAAAAGGTACTTTCCAGTAATGGTGGGGGGAAATTGGGAAATAAAAATCATTTTTGTGTTATTAAAGGCAATATGTTGTTCATGAACATGACACTCTGCCACATTTGTGTCCGAGTTGGGCAATCCATTTGTCTCACATTTAATCGAACCTCATTCAAAGTCTTCATTTGGTTTTGGGTATTATTGTTGATACAAATGTTGCCAGGTCATATGTCATGTCATCAATATGTTCAAGAGAATTCCAACCTCAGTAAAAATTACCTTGCAAATCATATCCTTCAATCGTGTCAGTCATCCCTGAGTCAGTCCTGAATCACTTCAAATATTTTTCTTCAAAACTTGACATGAGTTCCATGTCATAGGCCCTCCTATGACATATCACTTCCTATCAACTACAGCTTAATATCTAGGAAGTTTATTTAGAAACTTTTTTTAGTACCTTGAGGTCTGCATTCCCTAATGGCAGGTGTCTCGGTTTTGACGATATGTTCTCATCATTTTCCTTTGATTGAATGATTCTATGAGTGTTCGACTTCAAAACATTTAATCACACTTCATAGATTGTACTAGAGTACTTTAAGAGCCATTTTCATTATTGGTGGTTTCTGTCGCACTTGTTAATGGTTCACATCACTGACCGGTAATCAAATGGTTTCTACCATCTTCGAATTCAAGACATTCACTCACATGGTTAGATTCACACTACAGATTGAGAGATAGATGAAGACCCTAGATCTAGTTTCATCCATCTAGGATGCATGGATTTATTAAATATTCATGATTGTAAATACAGATCCATTGATGGCTGCGTCCATACTATGTCTATTGTTGACATGGATATTTGTGTATTTCCCTACTAGTTCATCGATTTATGTTTAATCTGCGTATGGGAATGCCTACCTCGGTAATGTTTATATGAAAAAACGATATTATAATCCTTTATTGTTTGTTTCATGTCCTCAACAAATTGGTCTTTAATCCAAACCTTTGACATGATAAAGTGCTTTAGTCATCAAACATTTTTTTTGACATTGCACTTTAGGGGGAAATCTGTTACACTAAAATTTGTCACCATGATTATCGATTCAAATACCTTTCCATCCGATGAAGTGTCTCAAGTGAATCCCCTATGAAGCTTGAAGTAAAATAATGCCAGGGACAAAGGAATTTTGGTTTTCACTGCTTAAAACCCATTTTTTTAGCATCTTCGCATTTTTCCTGAACAAAACCTGTACATGTGAAGTTTCTTCCACTGTAAACTGCACATATATGCATAGTTTATTCCACTATAAACCACGTAGGTCTGTTCATGTAGGTAAAAATAAAAAAGTAAGTTATAAAAGCTTTTGTGGATGAATCTTATCCAAATTAGAAACCTCGAACCACTACATACCTGCGCCTCATCCCTTGGTACATGTAAGTAACCTAATTTTGTTAAGGATCATATCCCTTGAGAAGTGGAACTATAAACCTCCTTCTCCTTCCTATGAATTGAGCATAGCACTAAAGGAATGAGAGACTACTGAAATTGGGATTTGTAAATTCGTGATGTTGGTTTTGGGTTTGAAGAACTTGTCATTAAGGGAAGGAAAGGAGACAATTGGAAAAGGCTTTTGACATCAAGGAAACTAGGTTGTAAGCTTGTTTCCCTTTGATTTCTAATACAAAGTAATTGTTCTTTCCTAATTTCATCTGTTGTTGATGTTATTGTGGGATTTCTTGATCACTCACATGGTTTATAACTAATTATTGATTCATTTATATGTTTTATGCGAGATTAGGAATTCATTTACATTTTATTTTATATGCGAGATGCTTTGATCTCTTTGAATGTTTTTTTCTATGAATATCCCTTTTGGAGTGTCATAGAGAAGATATGGAAAGCATTCAGAAATACTTTAAGGCATTAAGGAAGAGTTGGTTGTGGAAAGCGTCGAAATGACTTTTACAAGCACTTTGTTAATAGGTAAGTGAGCCTTCACATACTACATGTCTCATGTTTTGGTTATAGGCTAAGGGAAGAGCTATTTTTTTGTTTTCTTGTTTCTAGTTTTCCTTTAATATTCTAGGAAGATAGCTCTTTTCTACAAGAGGGATTTATCCGTCTAACAGTAATATGATCAGAGTGAATTTAGAATATCTAAATTTAATGAGATTTGGCAGGACTTTTGAGTTGTATTAGGGGAATTTTGAGGTCTAAACTGGGTCTCCTAAGGAAATTATAAAATAATAGTGGAAATAATAAAATAATATTTGATTACATCATCAAATTTTAGAGGGAAAAAAGAAAAAACTACTTTTTCAACTCATATTTTCGACTTATCTCCCAAAGTTTTTACTCAAAGTTTTAGTGGGAGTATTCGTTAGATGCAAAATTTAATTCCTAATCCAAGGAGTACCCATGTTGCATACTTTCGATGGACTCTTCTATATCAAAATGAGAAATACATGAAAAATGTGTTTGCAATCACGTTTTTTCATGTATTTCTCATTTTTTACATAGAAAGGTCCATCAAAAGTATGCAACATGTGTACTCCTTAGATGAGAAATTAAATTTTGCATCTAACAAGTACTCCCACTCGAAATTTGAGTAAAAACTTAGGGAGATAAGTTGAACATACCAGTTGAAAAAGTAGTTTTATTATTTTATTATTCTTTAATCTTTTTACCCTTTTACTTAAAAAAATGGTAAATCATCCCCATGGTTCACATAATCATCTTGAATCCTATTGGTTCTTATAAAGTTTATTTTGGTTGTACATTTTTCTTAGGAGACCCATTTTAGACCTCAAAATTCCCCTAATGCAATTTTTTGAATATTCTCAGCACTGTACGTAGCTCACCACCTTGGAAAATTCTTGGGCATGAAATGGTCCTCTTGGACCTTAGAAGAAACATGAGAATCCAAGTTTGTAATATGTTTGTGGTAGCCAAATGCACAATGAGGAGAGGCGTTTTGAATGCCAAGCTAAGAATGGTTGTAGAGAAGCCAAAGGAAAGTTACCAAAAAAAGAAGTTGCATTCAATGAATAATACAATAACACGCTCAGATAGAATTGTCAATAGTATTTTCACACAATTAACTAGGCTAGGAGATGAAATACCAACGTTTAAATAGGACAACACCCAGAATTAGTAGGGAGAGACGTTAGAGTACAAAGAACGTTGAGAGAAAAAGGCGTCGAATATGAGTATACTTGACATGTAAAAGAGGCGTTTTCAAACAATCAAACGATAAATTTCTATGCACTACAAAATATCTAACAAACTACATAAATGGTCACAAAACCAGCGACTCACACAAGATTGTGCAGGTTAGGAATGTAGCAGCTCTGATACCATGTTAAACACACGAATGAATGGACAACCAAATAAAAATAAGCATGAGATGACTTATTATTCATAATGATATATATATTTATATTACAGTTTAGTAACCCTTGGCCTTCATATACCAAATGGTCTCTTAGACTTCAATGACTATTCACATTCCACACCAATCCTTTGTGAATTAGGTGTTCGATACTAAATTTAAAACCATCAAATAACCCAACATCTTGTTCATTATTGTGGTGTTACAAAACATGACCACATCGTTAACCTCTAAAACAGAATCAACCCTAATAGTTAAAAATCATGGAGTTGTTGACACGATAATAGAGGTGGTACAACCGAGTGCATGGTAGCTCATACCTCTCGGAGTTTCATTAAACATGTGATCACAATATAGTAAGAATGGGGTAGGACATACATAACATATAATACACTTACAAAAAAATATAAACGTTATCACACCAAGTGAAAAGAGTTATGTGCCAAGTTTGAAACCATCGAATTGAAATGTTAAAACCCAACTTCCTATTCCCCATGTGTTATTACAAAGCACGGCCACATCTTTAACCACTAAAAGAGAATCATGTGTTGCTACAACGAGAATGTTCTTTTGCATGTCCACAAAACACGTAATATATATATATATATATATATATATAGTGTTTTTTTTCACTAATGAATAAAGTGAGGTTGCATAAAGATAATACAATCAACTTTGTATACCAACCACAAGTGTAGAAAAATGAAAGTTTTAATCTTTAACCAGGGCTGCCGGTAGTCCCTGCCGGTAGTTTGTTCAAATTGGAAAGTTAAACCCCTGAGGTGAGGAGGACGACATGGTTATATATATATATATATATTCTTGTTTTGTGTGAGTGTTACGTCTTGTTTTGTGTGAGTGTTACGATGACATCAATTCTGCTGGTAACACCATGAATTTTACCATGAATTCTTCAAAAAATCCATAATTGAATGTATGTAATGGACAACCCAAACAACGATTCTGTTGGTAAAATCATGAATTCTTTTATAAATCTACAATTGAAGGTAGGTTATGGACAAATCCATAATTGAATGTATGTAATGGACAACCCAAACAACAATTCTGCTGGTAAAATCATGAATTCTTTTATAGATCTACAATTGAATGTAGGTTATGGACAAATCCATAATTGAATGTATGTAATGGACAACCCAAACAACAATTCTGCTGGTAAAATCATGAATCTTTTATAGATCTACAATTGAATGTAGGTTATGGACAATGCAAACTACTTATCACATCATGAATTCTTTTATAGATCCACAATTGAATGTAGGTAATGGACAATGAAAACTACTGGTAACATCATGAATTCTCCTATAAATCTATAATTAAATTTAGGTAATGCACAACGCAAACTAATAGCACTTTTTTATTATAATTTCATAATATGAATTAGTAGTAAAATAAATATACAATTAATATAATAATTTTATTTTTATAGATGTATTATTATAATTCCATAATATACTGTTTGTGCCTGGGAGAACCGTCAATTTTGGCATGTGAGCCATTGCTTAATAGCACAATTAATTCTTCATCCAAACCAGAATAATTTATAACAAGTCATTAAAATGTGTTAGTGTTAAATGAGATCCATCTATTTCAAATAGAAAAATACTTGAATTTACAAAAAAAAAATAAAAAATTGAATCAATATTTCCATTGTTCAAATAAAATAATAGAACTTAATTGGAGATTCTTTTTCTCTTTCTATAATAGAGTCATTTCTGGAGTAGGAGGATACTATCATAGATGCATTCAGTTGAGTCTAGTTCAGGAAGGCTCCAAGTAAGTCTCTTCAAGAACTGAGAATCTCTTTCACCGAGGTCTACTATTCTGGTAGTACGTGCTTGCCCTATTCGCTCATCTGATCTTGAATCTGTTTAGCATTCCTATCATTTGTGGGTCATCCCTAATCTCGAATCTGTTTAGCCTTGCTATCATTTGTGGGTCATCGATTTCATTCAATCTGATGGTAACTGGAATCATAATTTTGATGGGGCCAATTCAAATTTATAAAGTAAACACACAACCTCATTTCCTTGTTCTTCTGCTATGGCCGCCTATCCATTAAGAGTTACTTATTGGTGGGGGGGATGAAAATGGAGAATCGGGGAATGGAGAATAAGGAATTTCTTTTTCAACCACCACTTCATTAATGAAATCCCTGGTCTTTGAATTACATCCCACCCATGACCGCCATCGTGCCACAGTGAACTCGTCTTCCCACAGGTTCATCCATGGACCCCAAAGTCACACTTGAAACCCGTCCACACAAACCAATTTCCCGTTAGAGTGGATGGAAACCTGGCACCCATTGCACCGAGAGTGACACACACACTTTACTCCAACGGAAGCTTGATGACATACCAGCCGTTAGAGAAAATTCTTGTTTTCAAAATCTTTGTGCTTTGCCTTGATTATGCAGAAGACCTAGATAATCGTGGATCGATTTAGTGAGTAATTATGATTTTATTTCCACGACCAAAGTGTGTTTAATTATGATTCTATTTCCACGTGGAGAGTGTTTTGAAAATATAAACCACCAGTTCAGTAAAAAATATAAAAACAAACCACACGTCCATTTAGTGAGCTACCACAGACACTACTGTCAATGCCTGAATATATTGGACATGACTAGGGTACGCCCACTCTAGCCACTATGTGCGGCATTGAAGATACTGGACATGACTAGGGTACGCCCACTCTAGCCATTATGTACTTACGTGCTGTACCCGATGTGAAGATCGAAAATCTTTTTGACATAATCAAGTTCTTGTGAAGATCGTAAGACTCTGTGTGGTTCTGAGAAAAATTAAGCCTTGCAAATTTGTATAATTTTGGCTTGATTTGGACCCGATTAGGCTGATATCTTAGCATTTTACCATGTTGATCCTTGTCTATGAGTTCGGTGGATTTCTCGCTATTTTCTTGCTCGGCTTCAGTTCAATAAAGCATCGACAATTCCAGTCATCTTTGTGTCGTAGAGTTTCTTGCAGTTTTGTTCCATCCTCTAGAAAGGGAAAAATGACTTAGAAAGAAAGATGCCTGTGTTAAAATAAACGATGTTTTAAATATTCTGGTGCACGTCAATGTTTCCTAATTCCTTAACTTGGAAATTTGGAGTGGCCCGTTTGATGAAAGGGATGGGAGAAGTATATCTTTGTATAAGTTTCCATGTTGGTCTAGCCCATGAAGGTCATCGTTACAGTGGCAAACATTGAAGGAAAGCATCTGACCATTGTAGAGATATAATGGTGGTAGGAATTTGTACAATAGAAACTTTGATGGGACTAGAGTAGCCAACCTTACGGGTATTATCATCATGTAGCAAATTCATGGAGGTACGAGTCCCAGGGATATACAACATTATCACAGGAAATTAAGGCACTTTTTTTGAAGTTTCCGTGCTGGTCCATGTCCATGAAGGCCATTTTTGCAGTGGAAATCAGTGGAAATTAGTGAAGGAAATCATTTTCTGAATGCTTACTTTGAACATATTCAAGATTTATAAAACTTTGATTCAATTTATCAATATATCTTATGAATCAAACATGATAAAATTGATTAACCAAAGACAGCATGAAGCTGCAGAGTAATGATTCAACCAATAAGAGCAATCGTCATAATCTTCCAGCGTTCAAGGTGACTCTGATTCCTGTATTAATTTACCGATTTATGTACTCATTTGCTGAAGGTAAAATGCATTACACATTAATATAAATATTGTTATATTTCCAAATTCCATTCAAATAGTTATGAATTTCAATTCTTTTGATACCCAATGTCAAATTCCATCCATATAGTTTTGAATTTCAATTTTTTGATACCCACAGTCACGCAATTTTGTGTATCTATTTGGGTTTGAGTGTATGTTATAGATAACACAAATCCAAGCAATATTGGGTTTGAGCCATGACCAGGAAGCATTGCCCAAGAAACCAATTTCAAATTTTTGATACCCAAAGTCGCACAATTTTGTCTATGTTATAGATACAAAAATCCAAGCAATATTGGGTTTGAGCTATGAAAAGGAAGCATTGCCCAAGAAACCAAATAAAGAGTTGGTTTTGGTTTCAAATCGGCCATATCTAGGGCTAGAAAGTTGAACCCATTCCCTAAGCTTGCGGGTAAAAGGTAAAGATTTTATCTGTAGCAATAAGTATGCACTTTAGTTGAGGAGTTTTCTATGTACAATGTTGGCTCTTTACATCAGCTAGATTAATATGTTTGCACCCATTTTTTCCTTTCTGGGCCTATATTGCTTCTAATTTACCCAGTATGGCCATAGTAATTTGATATTGAAATGGATTCCAACTTAACAGAAAGCTTGAAAAACTTAAACCTTAAACCGTGATAAAAAGTTAGAGCTGGGAAAAGTAAAATCATGAGAATAGGCTTCCGGTAACTAATTATGTCCATTAAAGCTAGAAAAATAACCATGATAAGACCAAAGACTAAAACCGGTAACTAATTATGTCCATTAAATCAAGAAAAATAACCATGATAAGACCAAAGACTAAAACCATGATAAGAACAAAGATAGGAAAAGTAAAATCATGAACATACCTTCTCATTGCTAATGTCTGCAATGAAGTAAAATCATGAACATACCTTCTGGTTACTAATGTCTGCGATGAAGGCCGGTTAACCTATTTTAAGGGAGTGTGAACAACTCAACAAACTATTTTGGACAAACAACCAACCATACTCAACAGACTATTTTGGAAAAACAAACAACCATCCTTTTTGTAGTGTTGAGAACATCTCTTTAGATATTTATGTTTAAATGTTTGTAGGCATATCAGAGATGACATACTTTTCTTAGTGCCATTGATTTATTTTCTCATTCTCTCTTAAACAGTCCAAATCTCATTGA
This sequence comes from Pinus albicaulis, assembly GCA_034641835.2. Lineage (NCBI taxonomy): Eukaryota > Viridiplantae > Streptophyta > Pinopsida > Pinales > Pinaceae > Pinus > Pinus albicaulis. The sequence goes on from CM076580.1 coordinate 412,039,501, forward strand.
AAATTATGACGTGTCTGTAATTGTAATATTATCTAAGCGGCCGAGAGGCGGTGAACCGATGGTCTATAGCGGTGGTAGGTGAAGTGACAACCCTGGGGAAGTAAAGTAGGTGGACAAAGAAGTACATGCAGCTTGCCACGAAGATGCATTGCTGCTTTGGACATGTGTACTGCAGTTTGGATATATGTATGTCGCTGCATAGAAACATACATTAAATGTTTTTAAAGTAATGCTAAGAATACCTTAGCATTAAATACTTTAGCATTAAATTAGCTTTCAATTTAAATTTGAAACGATTATCGTAACTTTTAATAAATCATACGATTTTGGCTGCAATAAGAGGTCAAAATTCAAACTTACCATAAAAATTGGTTGCATCAAATATTCTCCCTAAAACATTGGTTAAACTAAGAATACAATACTCGGTGAAAGCAATTTAATGCTGTTTAAACTCTCATCGATCGCTATAGTCCCTACGCTGCCTAAGGCAGGGATTGATAACATACAAATGTAAAGTAAAAACAGATTTTATAAGGGGCATAAATGTTCCAAAGTAAAACTAGTAAAAAAAAATCTTTTACGTGTTAGGAGATATGGATATTACAAAAAAATAACTAATAACAACTATTAAGTACAAAAATTCACACATCAATGATATATAATTATATTTTATTTTATTTTTTCTAATTTTAAATATTTATTTTTAAAATTAAATTTTTTTGTTTTATTTTATTTTAATTTTAAACAATGGTTTTTAAAAATTACATATTTACCAATTATATTAAAGATAAATTTTGATTAGTTTTTTTCACTGTAAATATTAGCAATCGATTAGTTTAATATTTATTAATCTAATTTATAATGTTTATGTTTGATAAATAAATATTTATTTTTCAATATTATTAAGGAACATATTTTTCAAACATTTGATTGAACCATAATTTGAAGCTCTTATTACACTGTAAGATATTCTTCTTTGAAAATAACTCCCCCAATTGCCACTGTGTCTCTGTCTGTGCCATTCGATCAAATGTTAGACGATTGAAAGTTTTTCCACCTTTAGATCACATTGCTTTAACTGTCAACTCAAACTTGATTTGTTCAACTGTTCAAATTGTTAATATTTATTATAACCCATAAACATATTGCACCCACTTCCCGAGTAAAGAATTCATTCCTTCCTGCTATTAAAATTCTTCAATGACCCTTTCCGCCTTTCGTTTCAAAGGAATACAAAGCAAGCTCGGATGAGAACCTCTCTCTGAGATTTTGATGAAAGGATATATGTTTTTTTTGGGGTCGTTCTTCTCTTTATCACCACACAAATTCCACTGGTGCAACCCTTTCCTTAACCTATCTTTAAACTGCTTACAATAATTGAAATTTTAATATTTTCTACACTTCATCTTGATTTATCAGAGAACGTGAGGTGGCCTTATTATGGAATGCTGTAGTGAACTGATTTCCATTAATTATGTAATTCCTTAATAAATATTAGTGCAAAGAAGGCCAATGTTTGATGTGTCGAGACCCTCATGGATAAGACTTTCCTTCAGATATAGAGACAAATTAATGGTGTTATACCTTTCACCCCCTGTGATGTACGTGATTTGGAAAGTGGCTCAAATCATCAGGACCACTATGAACAAAATTCTCGATGGATGAATCACGCTGATAAAAATTGTGTAACCAAATCTCCAAAGCTATGATTAGAATGTGACTGCCTAATAAACACTGAGCTAGGCCTAAGCCTCGAAATTAAATCACTTTGCCTACAAATTATTGGGGAAAACTGCTCCCATGAAGGTTGCAATTATTAATTATTCTCGTCAACAAATTGTCACAAATTGGTAATTTCCTGTCTTGTATTGGCAAAGAGGAGCTGAGAGAGGCTCGGATTTCCTTCCCACCCCGTTAAAGTGGTTATGTATCTCATTCATGTGATGTTAAGGTTCATAGCTCCCCACAGATCATTCCAATGGCGTAAAAATTGGTAACCAAACAAATTGCTGACATGTTCAACTCTGTCATACCTGGAGACACAATAAATCATAAAACCCAATCCAAAACTAACCAAAAAAAAACTCTACGCAATTCATAATAGAAAACGTAAAATTGACATAATATATGCAAAAATAAGATGAATAACCTCCTCAATTCTTTTGTTTTGAATTTCAAATTGGGAACCTTTAAACCCTCTCAGCCAATACCGATAAGTACTACCTCCCTCCCGCAAATCGTCTTCGGTGGTCAAGCTTATAATTTCCTGTGTCCGATGAAGCTGAGAATAGCAGATGCGAAAAAGTAGCAGTAAACCTAGAAATCCTCTGGTAATCCTACGAATATCAATTCCCTGTCATGCACTAATAAAATGTCCATTCACCAGATATAAATTGAAATGTTGTGAGTATGAATAAAAGGATATGCCCTGACTCCAATCCTGAAATGGTAAAGAATTCATTTCTTCCTTCTGTTAAAATTCTTCCACGACCCTCGTCGCCTTTCCTTTCAAAACAATACAACGCGAGCTTGCACGAGAACCCGTCTCTGATATTTTTATGAAAGGATATCTATTTTTGGGGCCATTCTTCACTTCATCGCCATGCAGCTTCCACTGGTTCAACCCTTTCCTTACCATTTCTATGGATTGGTTCATTAAAAATGTCCCTTTTATCTACATCTACTGCTGGTGGTAATGAAAATGCCGAAGGCTCCCTCGAAGTGGAGAGTATGTGCCCCATGTCAGATTTATTACTTATGGAATGTGGGTTCTGAAGCTCTCGAGAATCCTAAAAAAGGACATTCTTTCGTCATACGAGATCTGCTCATAGAGCCCAACAAGCAGTTAAGCTCCTACGAGATTCAAGATTGATAAAAGACCAGGTAAGGAAGATCAATACCAGAACCTCGAGAATTCTTACTTCCAATGCTGATTGCCACTTAACACCAAAGATTGAGTTCTTGAAAGCATTGGGCCCCACTGCACAAGACTTAGCAAATGTATCGATGATTACCAGAGCACCCCACTCATCTTACTCTCAACGCTGATAGCCAGATGGAACCCAAGATCAAATTCATTAAAACATTGGGCCTCACTGCACAACACATCAACAAATGTCATATCATACAGACCTATTTTTCTTTGTTGCAGTCTAGACGAAACTCTTTGTCCCAACATCCAGTATTTTCAAAATATTTTTGGACATCCAGTGTTTTCAAAATGTTTTTGGATTAGAGGCTGATGTCTTGAAGGTTTTGAAATTGGAGCTTGGGGTTCTGGCTAACAGTAAAGGGCCTAGATATTTCAAAAAGAAAATAAGAAATTTGGCAAGTTTTGGCCTTATCGAGGATGAGGTCAAGGAGCTTGTTAGGAGATCTCCATCCATACTAAACGTTTATGAGGAGAAAATGCATAAGACCATTGGATTTTTTCATAAATACCGAAGGACTTCCAACAAAGTTTCTTTTTTCAAACCCTAATTTCCTAAATTGTAATTTGAAATGTAGGATGAATTTAGTTTTAATGTATTGTTGGATAAAAGAGGACATTTTTTTTACTCTGAAACATTTCTTGTTTCCTTTTCATTTTACATTTTTTATTTAGGCCATTAAAAAGGTTAATGCCTTTTATTTGAATTAATTATCTAAAACCTCAATTTTATTAATTAACATTTCTAATTTATATTATGAAACTAATCAATGTTTTTTTTAAGATAAATAAAAAAATTCAATTTTATTGCTAACTTTGAAAATACTCTTTTTAAATAATTTAAATTAGAAAAAAAAATTAGAGTTAATTATTAAAAAAATAAATTTGTTTATTAAAAATGTAAGACATTGTTAAATTATCACACATAACTTGTATTAGTTCTCATTTTATGAGGAAAAATAAAGACTCCAACCACTTTTATATTTGGTTATCAACATGTTTTTTTTATATATAAACCATTTTTTAAGCCATTTATAATATGAAAGTATTTTCTTCATTCAATTTGTCTTGTAAAATATTTAAATGATTGGATTATGTTTTAATGATTGTTGTATTCATGTAAGAGCTTTGTTGCTTTTAAGTTGGTGGTGATAATTACATGGTCAAAAGGTATACCTCTAAATATATTTTTCCATCTTCCAAATTTCCTATTTTAATTGAATATTTCTTTTTTCTTTTCCTTTTTTCACAAGACATTATTGTATGCATATATTTTTAATATTGTCAATATCGGTCATACCACTTGTGGGAATTGAATCTTGGTGGGGAGGATTCCTTTCCTTCCTCCCAATCCATTGTACTAAATATATAATCTTGAAAGTAAAATAAAACAAGTGCATTGAAATTATAACATAGATACGCCACTATAAAAATATAGCCTTAGGGTTAACTGAAAGAATTCATATTATATATATTAAAAAACACCTCTTAATATATGGTTTTCAAGCTTCTGTGGTGGTCATTAATTGCAGATATATCCAGATTGTCCATAGTATTGTAAAACAGTGGTTGAATTTTTGAATCCCAATGGGGATACCTCTTAATATATTTTTTCCAATTTCAAAATTCCCTATTTTAATTGAATATTTCTTCTTCTTTTTTTTGTTTTTCAAGTACAATTATTGTATGAATGTATTTTCAATATTGGAAATACCTGTCATACCACTTGTGCTAATTGAATCTTGCTGGGGAGGATTCCATTCCTTCCTCCCAATCCATTTTACTTAATATATAAGCTTGAAAATAAAATAAAATAAAATAAAGGGAAACCAAACAAGTGCTTTAAAATAAGTACAATATTGAAACTGCTAAGCATTCCCTCATTTGACATATTGCAACTCAAATTCTAACATATCACATATGTCTAAATCCATGCTATTTTTCCATATGTTATCGCCTTAAGGTGTTCCCTTTGCAACATATGGTGCAATTGCTAGTTGTACCCTTTGCCAATACAATGTCATGTAGATAACTGCCTCACATATTTATGCCATAATGCATGGACATGATGGCAATGAATCCTTGAAAATAACTCATATTTAGTTAAATAACATATATTTACCATAATTTAAACAAGTCTTTGCATAAAATTATGCCATAATGCATGGACATGATGGCAATGAATCCTTTAAAATAACTCATATTTAGGTAAATAACATATATTTACCATAATTTAGACAAGTCTTTGCATAAAAAATAGTTAGGATTAAGATGTAAATCAATATACTTCCCACAGTTATTTATGTTTGAGGTAGCCTAACTTATAGATGAAATAGTCATTTTCACCAGAATGGATGATACAATTTCAAACAAGAATGTGATTTTTTGTTACTTAAAATACATTTTTTAATGCATAAATAGATTAATCACCTTGAAAAACCCTTGGGGCGAATTCTAAAGATTAAACAACTTAAACTCAATTTCTTAAAAATGTTTGGCTGATTTTGTTTAAAATAAACCAGAAAACATGTTGTAAAAAAGGTCATTTCCTCTCATTAAATCTTTATGTTTTATTCAACAGTTATGTAGAGTAAAATTGTAAATGTATAGATGTACTAGTAGTTACTACCCACAAAAATTTATGCAAGTCTTACCTTAATAAACAATTAATAAAATTGTAAATGTATAAACTACTAGTAGTTTACCCACACAAATTTATACAAATCTTACCTTAATAAGCAATTAATTTATTCCACTTAACTCATCCATTTATTAATTTTTTTACATAAAAAAACAATAAAATTTGATTTTCTATCCATTAGTATTAATTTAACACTGAAAAATATAATTTATAATTTTTTATATAAATTTTATTTTTTTCCAAAACCTAATTGCGAACTTAAGTAGAAAATATTAAACTGTGAAATAATCTTATTTCACAACTAAAACTAATTTTCTCTTTCAGTTTCATTTTATATGAAAAGTAATTTAATATCCTTTATCTGTTGCTAAAAAGCCAATGAAGGGTTCGAATTTAAAAAAAGTTGTAGTCTAACTAGACTTCTTTTTTTCCCTGAAAATCATGAAAATTCCTGTAAGATTTTAAGGAAATTCTGCAAGGATTTTTGTAAATCCACGTTATAACTATTAAAATTTAATATTTTGGGTGCCCAAGAGGTTTTTGATGGTGCTGAATCCATTTCCACCATCAAAATCATGATTCAAACATTGTTATTGTAAGATTTCTTAATTTTTTTATAGAGTTATACACAACACACATAATTGTGAGACAAAGCTCACTCAATAATTGATTTTAACTTCACGATTACATTACATTTTTATAGCATAGGGCACTCACCTAATCTCCTTGAATTGGAGGCAACAAACCTGAATAGGTGGAACTAAACTCTAAATAAAATTTCTCGTTCAACAACTCATAACCAAATCTATTTCTGCATTATTCTAGATTATTCTCACATCCTCCCTTAATGGAGAAATGGATTTTCTACAACACCTAAATTACTTCTAAAAACTTCAAACTTGATTTTACCAAGAGGCTTAGTAAAAATATCTTACAAAATATTAAATCAATTTCATTTGACTCAATCTTCTCTCGTACAAAGTGGTATTGCAGCTCAATGTGTTTTGTTCTGGCATGGTATATTGGATTATGTGCTAATTTGATAGCACTTTGATTATCACAATTGATGCATGTTGAACCACTTTGCGCCTCTTCAAGATCTGCAAGAATTCTCCACAACCAAACAGCTTCACAGGTGGCATTGGTTAAAGCTTTGTACTCAGATTCTGTTGATGATAAAGAAACAGTTGGTTGTTTCTTACTACTCCATGACACAACCCCTGATCCTATGTGAAATGCATAGCCAGAGGTAGATCGTCTGTCATCAGGATTTCCTGCCCAATCTGAATCAGAAAAACCTGTCAGTGCAACATCAGATTCATCAATATACATAATACCTAAATTGATTGTTCCTTTTAAGTATCAGAGAACTTTCTTTGCAGCATTCTAGTGATTTCCTGAAGGCTTAGCCGTAAACTGACTAAGGATACTGACTGAGTATGCAATTTCTGGTCTGGTAGTGGTGAGATAGTTCAGACTTCCCACCAAATGACGATATAATGTTCCATCTGCCTCTTTAGTTCCATCTTCTCTGTACAACTTTGCATTCTGTTCTAAGGGAGTTGACATAGCTTTTCAATCACTCATATTGAACTTTTTAAGAATTTCCCTTGTGTATTTTCTTTGAGTGATCAATGTTTGACGAGACTCTCTCCATACCTCAATTCCTAAACAGTAATGCAATTCACCCAGATCTTTCATTTCGAATTCCTGAGACAAATGAATTTTAATTTCTTCAATTAACTTGTAAGCACTGCCTGTGATAATGAGATCATCCACATACAAAGATATTAAAGCAACATTTCCTTCTTCATCTTTCTTAACATACAAGTTAGGATCATTTTTTCTTTTCACAAACCCATTCTGAAGAAAGAAGGTATCAATCTTTACAAACCATGATCTCGGCGGCTGTTTCAAACCATATAAGGCTTTTCTTAACCTGCAGACTAGATGCTTCTGCCCCTGTTTGACAAACCCTTTAGGTTGAACCAAATAAACTTCTTCCTTTAAATCACCATTCATAAAAGAAGATTTGACATCCAATTGATGTATATTCCAATTATGTTTTGTAGCTAAGGCAATCAGTAATCTAATTGTATCCAATTTAGTTACTGGTGCAAAAGTATCTTCATAATCAATTCCCTCCTGTTGAACATATCCTTTTGTAACTAATATTGCCTTAAATTTATCAATGCTCCCATCTGCTTGAAATTTAGATTTATACAACCATTTGCTTTCCATTGGAACTTTGTTTTCAGGGAGTTCAACTAAGTCCCATGTTTGATTTTTCATAAGAGAGGCATATTCATCATTCATAGCATTTCTCCATTGTTCATGTTCTTTAGCTTGTTCATAATCAACTGGTTCTACAACATTCATGATATTAGACATCAAGGCATAATATCTATACCTTGCAGGAAACTGGGTTTGTCAGGTTGACCTTCTTGCTGCTACAATACCTGTTGGAGTACCATCCATGATTCTTCGGCTTTGAGGTGAATCTTCCTCTCGTGATGAATCACTGCTACTAGATGTGCTCATGATGCTCTCATTCTGATCTTGAACATGTACCTGTACCTGTTCCTGTTCCAGTTCCTGTTTAACCAAAGTATCAAGTTTGACATGATCATCATTAGATATATGCCATGCATCATTCCTTGTATCACTTTTATCAGCATTCTCATGAAACACCACATCTCGACTTGCAAACAGTTTATGTGAACTTGGATCAAACAATTTATATGCTTTCTGATCCATATAATACCCAATAAAAACACACTTGATTGACTTTGCATCAAGCTTTCTTCTGTTAGCCTTAGGAATATGTGCAAAGGCAGTACATCCAAAGACTCTTAAATGATTGACATCGGGTTTATAACCATGAAGAATCTCAAAAGGAGTTTGAAAAGTTAATTTCTTAGTGGGAATTTGATTCTTCAAATAAACAAAAATATTAATGGCTTCTGTCCAGAAACCATTAGAAATGTTTTTACCTTGAAGCATACTGCGAGCACACTCCACCAGTGTTCTATTCCATCTCTCAACAACACCATTTTGCTAAGGGGTATGAGGTACCGTGAATTGTTGTTGGATCCCATGAAATTTACAATAGCTATTAAATGCATCTGACTTATATTGATCGCCTTGATCAGATCTGAGTATTTTAATTGACTTGCCTGTTTGTTTTTCAATCATAGTTTGGAATTCTTTAAAATACTCAAATATATCACTTTTCCTTTGAATGAAATAGACCCAGGTATATCTAGATCTATTATCAACAAAAATAACAAAGTAGGAAGCACCACCAAGTGACCTAGTTTGCATAGGTCCACATACATCAGTGTGAATTAATCCAAGTATATCATATTTTCGTTTCTCAATATGAATAGGAAACTCCTCTCTATGTTTCTTACCAAGTGCACAAGCTTCACATGGTAAGTGTTCACACTTCATAACAAGAAGACCTTCAACCATTGTTTTTCTTTGCAACAATGATAAATCATTGTAATTTAGATGCCCATACCTGTGATGCCATAACTCTGTTGTCGACGTCTCTTTGGATGTCAATGAAACATGATGCTTCATCGTCACATCCAATTTATACAATCCTCCAACCCTAGTACCTGTGGAAACAACCATGTAGTGGTCTTGAACATCTTTCACAATACACCCCAATTTACCAAATTCCACTTTTAAATTATTATCAGTGATAGTGGAAAGAGATATCAAATTCTTTTTTATTACAGGAACATACATCACATCATGAATCTGTCTCATTTGTCCATTAGGTAAGTACACACTTATTATGCCATAGCCTTGGACTTTAAGTGACCTGTTATCTCCTAGGTAAATGTGTGTGCCATTAGTTTTCTCGTAATATTTATCATACCAGTCTTTATTACAAGTCATATGTGCTGATGCACTAGAATCTATGAACCAAGCATTCTCATCATCGGTTTCACCAGACAATGCAGCATCAGAAAGAAAGAACTTAAGATTTTTAAATCCATCAGTAACTGAAGTGTCGTTGTTCATGAAATTTCCATTATGCCTTCTATGTCTTTGATTTGATTCATGATTATTTATTCTATAGCAATCTTTAGCTAGATGTCCAGGTTTTCCACAATAATCACATTCAATATTTCTCTTAACATAAGAATCAGGATGTGTCATACCTTTCTGCTTTACTTGAAAATGGTCGTTGTTCCCATCCCATGGTCTCCCTCGGAATGATCTTTTACCTCTTGCAATTAACTTCAAATTAGAACCATTTGACTCTAGTTCAAAATTTTTCATTCTCTCCTCTTCTTGAAGAAGAATTCCAGCCAATTCATCAAATGTAGGAGGCGTTGGTCTAGCTGAGAGTGCTGAAATAAAGACTTTATAGTCTTGGACTAAACCCTTCAAAGCAACAATTACTAAATTGCTACTAGACACTTTTTCACCAATATCACCAAGCTTATCACTTAAGTCTTTAATTCTAGAAACAAAGTTGTTGATGCTTTCATTGGCTTCCATTTTGATAGATAGTAGCTTTGTTTTTAAAAATAAAATGCGTTTTGCATTAGTAGTTTCATACAAACCTTTGAGAGTGTCCCATGTCGCCTTTGAAGATTGACAGTCCCGAATGTGAGGAATGATATTCTCCTTCACAGACATGCGCAACAACACTTTCGCTTTCATTTCTCGCTTATCCCAATCTGGAATCGTAGCAGCAGCAGTAGGCTTAGGCTCGTCACCTTTTACAATCGTCCAGAGATTTTATGCCTCAAGAACGGTGACCAGCTTAAATTTCCAATTGACATAGTTTTCACCATCAAGTTTGGTGGATTCATTTAAATATGAATCGGCTAGAGGACTAGCCATCTCAACAACAATGATCAAATTTAATAATGCACAACATCTTTAAGATAAGTATTTCTCCACTTCCTTAAACGAACAAATCAATTTCGATTTGCTACAATTTGGAAATATTGATGTGGAAGCAAACTAAAGTGGTAGTGCAAGTGACAAATTAGATGAGTGCAGAACTTGTAATCAGCAATATTGTCCAGATTACAATTTAAAATGGAGAATATGCTCGTTAAATGGCACAAGGAGAAATGGCTGCACAGATACAATAATATTTATTTCTTAAAACAAGAAATAAAGTGTATCAACATCTAGCCACTTTACCTCAGCATTGCTTTTTTTATGTTAAATTCAGCTGACTTAACAGACCAGCGACTAGCAGCGTTATGACTCCTTCACACTGCAGCGGCCGAGAAAGTAGTGGAGGCGGCACGAATAGCAAGCCACAAACAGAAAATCCGAGGCAACTTTCGGATGTGATGCGCAACGTTGAGGAGGTGTGTTGTGCTGTTTAGGGTTTCGAAAGCAGAACGTGAGCAACAACTCACTCCAATACCCAAAATCGGAGACTGCTCATTCAATCTCTGCTATGGCTCACAGCTCGTGACCGCAGCAATACGTTGCTCACTAAATGGTGGCGTGATTGCTGAAGATGATGGCTACATTTCTGAGAAGGTAGCCCAAATTCAAATCAATTTTAACCATCTGAGCAATTCCTCCCTTTGATTAGACAACTCTTTTTAAAAAATGCTCACAGGGAACTCATTAAGAGTAACCTTGGAAAGTAAGAAAAGGTGGTGATAATCGTGAAGCGCCAGCACCCAGATAGAGTCAAATACATATTCCAAGCGGCCTCCTGGATTGCCTGGCAATTGTTGGTAAAGTGGATAACAACCAGATGGCACCACAATGTTTGATTGGCTTTATTACACAATTGGTGGAGATATTTGCTAAAATTTTACAGTTGAGTGAAAAGTATATGTATTACAGTTTCATGTAGTGGTTTTTTAAATTGGGTACTTAAAATTATAAGTTGAGTTCTGCAATTTAAAATTATAAGTTGAGTTCTGCAATTTAATTGGGGTAAATATTTGTTAAAATTATAAGTTGAGTTGAGTTGTATAATTTAATTGAAAAAAATATTTTGGAAGTTATAAGTCAAATTGTATAAATTGTCCCATTCAATTGTTTAAAATTGTCCCATTCAATTGTATAGGACACCCGGTGGCAACCTCACGGCACACCGCCCTACGGACAATTAAGAATTATAATGATGCACCGCCAAATTCGCTCAGCAGTGTGGGTGGTGGCATGTGTTAGCGTCATGATGAATACAACTTGCATTGCTGGCTTGTCAGCGCTGCGGAGGGAAGGAAAGTTACAGGTAATGTATATACCCCCCTCGCCCAAAAAACTCATGCAAATCTCACAGAGTTTACGGCGGGCAAGAGCTTGGGAGCTGAGGAGGGAGAACACACCAGAGGATAGGTATGTATCTGTTCCTGTCCCCACTTCAATGAATCCGCTCTTGCATAATCGGAACTGGTTAGACACTACCCGCCTTGCTTGGATCTTAAATAGTTTGCTTTGGTCTTCAACACCACTGAAAATCCCTGTCCGCCCCTGCTTTAGAGATCCCTGTCTATTTGTTAAAGTCTGTAGAAGTAAGACCTGCATTATGAACAGCCATACGTTGCAGGAAATTTTATTTCTGTGGTGTCTGTGGTGTTGGCCATGGGGCCCTAGGTTAAATTACAGAGTCTGTATGAGTCGTGTTATACCTTTGATCCTCAGTAGGATGGATTCGCAAAATGATGTTGATGGTTCGATTTATAATGGTCTGGAGTTTGTTATTACTTGGAAGCCCGAGGATACAAAGGACTGGCGAAACCCCTGTAGGTGCATGCCCAGATTATTGTTGGCCGGCAAGGTTGAAGCTCTACCATACAAAATGTGCTGTCCACGACCAGAACCTGGTACTCACGCTCATAATCATAACGCCCAGTTGCATCTTAATTACCTTGTCTCTGAGGTTTGTTTTTTTCATGTTTCGGGTTGGACTTTCGGAATGCATGGTAATAAAAAAATCAGAGGTGTTATCAGTACTCTGGATTTTCTACCTGTTATTATTTCTCTGTATGTTCTACTGGATAGGACCAAAGCCAGCATGGGGAAACGCTGCCTCCGTTCAGACATAGCGAAAGGAAAGCAAAAGATCCAGAATGAACAGGTGCCAGTGAAAAGAGGAAGAAAAACTAACAAAGAACATTTAGAGAAGCTAGTGTTGAACTACATAGTAGGAAATGCATCTCCCACCAGAAACCAAATTCGTGGATGGGAAAGAGAATTGCAGATAAATCCTGAAGACAATGAAGTTGCTGCTGAAATCCTTGACTTCATTCAGGACCCTGGCAATACTCGTGGACGCTTCACCTTATTCAACCAAACCATTCACACATATTAGGTAATGAAATGTCTCTTGGCAAAAGCAATTCAGAGTGCACAACCTCCAGAAGTATAAAGTACAACCAAAGACTGAGTCATTCCTCAAAGACCTACTGGAGAATATTGACACCAACTTGCAGCATATTAAATTTACCCAGCATCAAGCAATTCAGAGATTGGATGACAGGATGGGACGAATGGAGAAACTGCTACAGCACATGCAACAGGATGATATGCCTGGGTCTCGAGCTAATGACCCAGCCCCGGTGTCTTCAGATGACTAGTCACTCTTAATTTCTAGTTTTATGGTTTTTTGGAAAGATGCTGAACTTAGTTTATATGATAAGCTTGACCATAATGAAATAGTAGGACAATTAGCTCATGCGATGTATAGAAGAAGAAGACAATTTCATTTTTGGGAAACTTTTAATGGTATTAGATGGTCAACAGACCTGGTTTCTGCGGGCAGGTTGAAGCCAAGAATGCTTATTATACTGTAACCTATCTTTACATATAAATAGAAAATAGAAGGTATCACCAAATTAACAAAAAAAAAAAAAAAAAAAAATTATATAACTAAAAATATATTTCAAATAATTAATAATAACAATTTCATCATAATAAAATCCCAATTAAAAACGCAAAACATAAAATATTTAGACATCGTAATTTCCTTTATCGCAATGGTTTACCATTCAGACTGTTAATGCAATATATTCGTGCCCACGAAAGTCAGGTGCTCTGTAATGTAACTGTAAGCGAAGCTCTTGTTTCAAAAACAAATCCTTTGCATTTTCTCGAGAACCATGGATTCCTAAATTTTATGTAGTACGGTACTACGGACGGCAAATTGTATGTAGTACGGTACTACGGACAGCAGTAGCATTAGGAACAGCGCCTCTCCTCAAGAAGTACATAAAGTTTTGGCAGTTGTCAAAGTAGTTTCATTTACAATTTGTTTTTTTAGATGTTTTGGAATGTCCTTAGGTGATTTTTTTATTTTTAATTTTTTTAAAATTTTGCTGAAATTTATTGAAATTATAAGTTAGATGAGTAATTTTGCACAATAAAAATATTTTGGGTTTTTTAGGGTGTCCAATCTATATATAGAGTAAAAAAATCATTTTAAATAATACAAATCAAGATTGAACTCTAAATTTTTTTAATCAAATTCAAAAATCCAAAAAATATCACTAAAAACAACTTAATTTCATTTATAAATAAAATGATAGATTTAACTTATAAATATAATAATTTTTCAAAGTATCTTCTAGTAAATTTTATTTAAAATTAAAAAAATAAAATAAAAATTAAACTAAGATACCTAAATTTTTTAAATTCATTTATACATTCAAAAATATATTTAAATATTTAAACCACAAAAATAAAAATCTCTTAATTCCCATGAAAAAGTGATTTCATCTTTAAATTACACTATGCCGTTGGCAAAATACGCCTATTTCCAAACTGTACTTGCAGACAGCAGTAGCATTGGTAACGGCGTTTTCCTCAAGGATGTATGTGATCGCATTTGGACGATAAAAATTCAACACTTCGAATTTTAGCCTTTTCACTATAACTCTTTAACATCCTCTTACATAAACAATAAACGTTATAAATCAACTAAATCATCAACTTTTCACTATATCTCTTTAACATCCTCTTACATAAACAGTAAACGTTATAAATCAACTAAATCATCAAGCACAACAGATCCTGTACTGTGGTTGATTGATAACATAAACCACTCAAATCTCATCACAAAACTATTTTATGAAACCTTACACTTACTTTGATGCCAGATTTCCTAAATGTAGAACTAGATGTATCTAGTATTTTCTAGTGCCACAAGATGCAAATTTACGAGGACACGTATCAGGGTAAACAGCAGTTTCTAGACTGCGCTACAGGCAGCGTTAACTTTGGAAGCAATCATTAAATACTCGAAATGTAACTTGTAATCATGAAATACTCGAAATGTAACTTGTAATGCTTTTTTTGTGACATGATTGCATGGACAGCTCTTTCGCAATGATCAAATACACAGCGAAGCAGCGGTTTCCAGACTGTACTACAGACAGCGGTAGCGTCGGAAGCAATCCTGAAATACCCAAATTTTTCTGCGCGTATATTAAATTGTAATCCTTTTGTATTACATGAAAGCATGAACAGGGCTTTCCTCATGATCAAATTCTGACTATCAGATTATTTCTAATACATAAAAATAAAAATAAGAATCCGTTATCTAAATCTCCCCGACATCCTTTTTGGGAAAAATACAACAATCCTATAAAGGAATTTACCTAAGTCATCAAAGAGCCCGTTTGCCTCGAAAATTTTATGAGAATTTAGTCCTTAATATAGAGTTCATAAATCTGGGTAAAGTAAATCTGGCTAAAATAAATCTGATACACCTTGAAACAGATTTCATAAGTCTGGGTAAAAATTAAATCTGATATTTTTTTGGTTATTCATGAATTTGCATATATTATCTCCGGAAAACAGCAGGGACATTGTAGTTAGTTGACACGTATATTGCTACAGCAATTTCATGAAATGCCAAAAATTTGCCTGGCATGAAAAGCGCTTTCCTCGAGGGACTGCATGGTTTTAAATCGATTGTCGTTGTTAGCATCCTCGGCATGATCGTCGGAACTGCTTTTATTTGAAGAAACCCACCAAACCTTAATGTCATGATCCAGGCTGCCGCTATAGACGTGGCATCCGTTCTCTGTGTCTAAAGATACCGCTATAGACTTCACAGGTCCTCTGTGACCTTCTAAAACCGCTAAACAGTTATGCTTCTTTCCCTCTCCTCTTTTCCACACTCTGATTGTATTATCCGCAGATCCACTGCATAAAAATTCCGCAACACTCGCCAAGCATAGAATTGCACGCTTGTGGCCTCTCAAGGCGCCTGACACGGCCATTTGCCGCCCGCTCCCCTCCCTTTCCCAAACAATGATGGACCGATCACAAGCTCCAGAGTAGAGAATGGAGCCGTTGGGGCTGAGAGCCAATGCATTGATGGCAGATTTGTGCCTCTCAAGTGTAGCAACCAGAGAATGTTTTCTCTCGCCTGAGGCCTTTGCCCAGATTTTGATTCTGGAATCAGCAGATCCCGTGTAAACAAAACCATCTGGTGAAACCACAAGCGCATTGATGGCATCGTCATGTGCCCGGAAAGATTCGACACACCTCAAATCTGATGGCCTCCAGATCTTTACCGTCCTGTCCCAAGAAGCAGAGTACAAAAATCCCTTTCTATCAATTGACAGAGCCGATATGGTGTCCACGTGTTCGATCCAGAGAGCCTTCTTGTGCCGTCGCACTTGAACATACTTGTTAGACATTATGGCGTTCATTGCATAATCTTTGAGGGTCGGTATGGTAGCCACCAGCTTGTGGCCAGACGGCTGCATATTCTCAGCACGTTTCCAAACTCTGATTCTGTGATCTTGATGCGCGCTGTATATTCTGTCACCAGAAACCAAAATACACTTCACAGCCCCATCCCCGTGGCCAAACTTGCAGTATTCATTGAGCTCAGGATATTTCCATACTCGAATCTCATTACCGGATGACCCGCTGTAGAGCAGGTTGCCCTCCATTGCTAGAGAAAAAACGCACCCATCATGGCCTCTGAGTGTAGCTACACATCGACAAATAGTGCCGCGGTTGTTGGCCCCTAGAGACTCATAATCTCTGATCTCAAGAGAGGGGATTGATGCTAGACTGCTATGTGAAGAAGCACTGGGCTGTGATTGAATGCTTAGCTGAGAAGAAATATTAAATTCTGATTGCAAACTTGTCGAAGACCTTATACTGAATTCAGATTGTGAGCTGTCCTGCGAGATAAGGAAACTCGCTTGGGATGCTGCTGCAAGACTGTCCTGAGATTTCATCATGTTATGATCTTTTGAATCACTGACGGCTCTTGAGTCCCTGGTCTTCCCTGACACCGAGCTTGCTCTTGCAAAGCATGAGGACATATGCCGAAATTGAACATGGATACACATTGTATTGAAGCCCGGGGTGGATGAGATTCACAGTGTGCAACCTTCAACGTCAAGCAACCAAACCCAATATCAGGCAGGGGTGGTTGAGATTCACAGTGTAACCTTCAACGTCAAACAACAAAACCAAATACCCTGCGGAGAGCACGTCCAATCAAACCAGTTTACTTATACTGACCGTGCTTTCCTTTGAATGGGGAAACAAGCGGTGCGAGCTTATCAGGGAAGGTGCATAGAAGAGGTGCCCACAGAAGATGGGATACAGCGTGGATGTTGATAAGGTTGGCATATTTTACGCGTTGAATAACTAGAGGTGGATTAATTTATAATAATCAGGTTCAGGGTGTGTCACATCCGTACCTTCCGAGACAAAACCAAATTTTAGCTGGTACTTGTATGTTACAGCGACAGCGACTTTTATAATGAATACTCGTCTGTTGCAACAAATTACAACCATAAAGTTATATTAATCAATTTAAATTTGGATTAAAAAAAACAAACCCTCATAGCCAGAAAGTGGCGTTAAAAGTCGATTTATCTAAATCTAAAAGTCGATTTATCTAAATCTAGGACCTTTGATCAGCAATCCAATCAATTGTAATCTTCTACATGACCTTAAAACTAATTTTTTTAAGTTATGAAAATCTGGGTTCCATAATTGGGTGTATAGAAAATGAGGAGAAACATTACTTTGGCATCCATTTTGAGATTGATTAGTTAAATTTATTTATCTTAACAATTTAAGAGGGATATTTAAAATTTAGAAAAGTCTAAATGTAGCTCGGAAATTTTTTTGACCCCTAACAAAATAGATTATTAAGCGTCCTGTTCTCCAACCAGCCTTGAAAACATAACAATTAAAGGTGAGCTAACATAAGAGAGACTTGTTTAGGTTTTGCGTAAGGTAATTGTGTTCTATCTACAGACTAGAATGGCCAAAAATATACATTTGGCTTATGTCAAATTTAACATTTTTTATATTTTAATATTAATGGTTATATTATAAATAATAAATTTTTTTAAATAAAAATATATTTATTAGGTTGACACATATATTTTACACTTTTGTAATAGAGATTTATAATTTTTTTTGAAATCAATCTAGAATTGATACAGATTTTTTAAAATAAACATAAATTATTACTAAATACAAAACAAATATGGAATATAATCAAAATAAATATATATTTTGAAAAGTTTTAATTAAAAATATTATAAAACATCATAATCTCATTTTCATTATGATATTTTGTTTCACACTTTATCTTTGTGGAAAATGTTGTAGTGATACATTAAATCAAAATATAATAATAATAAAATAGAATGTGAACTCAACTAAAAAATAACAAAATAGTAAATTGATTTAATTCAATTTACTATATTTTAATTTTGTTTTTATTAATAAATCAAAACCATTTTTTAAGAAAATATTAATAATTTATATATCACATTAAAATAAATAATACATATTTATAATTAAGATATTTTGTAACTTTATGTTTAAATTTAATTAATAAATATATAATTAAAAATAAGAATATATTTTTGTAAAAGGGAAAAAAATACATACAGAATTAAGATTCATTTTACTGTATAAATTATTATTAATAATGATGGATACTAATAAATATGACATTTTAGAATTTTATATCTAATTTAATTAATAAAGATATAAAAGTTTATAGTTATAATAATACTTCTCTATAAATACATAAATAATACATGTTATGCATATCATATTAAAAAGGAAAATTATAAAAATAATAAAAATGTAAAGAAAAATGGCAAAAACATAGATATGTAACTCTATGCATTATTAAATTTGTAATAAAGTTAATAATAATAATATATTTTTATGTATAGAGAAGTGAATATATAATATAAATAGTATTATTAAAAATCTGCAAATTTATCTTAATTCCAAATTCACAAAATCTTTGGAATTGCAATTTTCTTTTAGTTTTAAAGTCACAATAAAATTGGTGTAGCCTTTCCTCAAATTTTAAACTTTAAAAAAATTGTATTTTGATAAATTTGATGCCTATTTAAATAAAATTATACTATTACTCAAAATTAATACTATTTATTAATATATAATTATTTGAAGGAAAACCAATACCCATATATATAAATAATATAATATAATAATTTTAAAATATTAATTAATATATTATAAAAATAATGTTAAACTCTTTAAATATTAAAAACATATATCTATTTTATAATATTGTTGCAAGAAATTTAGAAGTATTTATTACTGAGTCGTTAGTTTAATGGAAACCGATCCATTACCAACTTTTATCTAAAAAAATATATATGTCATTTTATTATAATAAATAAATTTGTAGAAATAAAGTATTGATAAATTTAAATAATTATATATTGACATAAAAATATATAAATAATTAATAATACTTAAATTGGAATTAATTAAAACTATGCTAAAATTTCTTCGCTATATGCATATTTATAGAGTTCACAATCGTTATTTCTTATCCTTCTGATATTGATGGCTACAAGTCGCTCTCTATTCATAAGTTCCATCTAATTCATCCTATTTCCCACTGGAAGTTTGAGTAAGTGATAATTCAATTTCCAAAACCTCCTTACCTATGGCAGTTAAATGTGATTGTGGGAATTTAAATTATGCGGAAAATGTTTTCTTAATCTATTTTGTTTCTTTTGTTTCTCTTTAAAATAAGATAAGCAATTAAATCTTTAACCATTTCATAAATTTCAAATATATATATATATATACTTTCCTTCTCTTTAAAATAAAAATTTAAAACCTTAACCATCTAATAATTTTTAATTATTTTTAAAAAAATTATATATAATTTTGAAAATTCAAAGCGTATTTGCAAGATTTTTTTCAAACCTACTTTGTTCCCATCTAAAACAAGCCATTAAATTTTTAACCATCGAATAAGTTTCACTTATATTTTAAAAAATATATTTGTAAAATGTGTGAGTAAACTATATCTATTATATAAAATCATTAAAATATTAATATAAAATGAAATTTAGAATATTATATTTAATATTTAAATTAAAAATTTTAATATAATTAATATATCATATTTGTAACTCTTAAATAAGAATGCTATCATGAAAATATTAACATAAAATGAAAGTTAAATATTATATTTAATTTTAATTTTAATATTTAAATTAACAAATTTAATATAAATAATATATCATGTTCTTAACTCTTAAATAAGAGTGTTATAAAATAACATTTACATAAGAATGATGTTTTTTTCTTAAATATCAATTGATACAATGAGTGTTAAGTGGACTATTCAAAAATCATGAGAAATTAGTCAGTTAGACTAACTTTCATGGAAATAGTCATAAATGAGTAACTTAACGTAGTTGCATCCCAAAAAATGATATCTAAGAATGATGTTTTTTCCTTAACCATTTTAGTGTGTATGAATTATAAGTGTGAAGTGGTGTATAAAATTTAAAATCTTGAAAATTATATAGCATTTTAAGATGGCTAAATAAGAATAGCCTAAAATTAAAATTACTAACAAAATGATGTTTTATAAATTTTAGCATGTAATTATATGTAATTATTTATAGAAATTAATATTATTTTTAAAATAAAGATTAACAAGTGTTTATATTATGAAAAAAAGTGGTTATTTTTAGGAAACTTGGTTATTTTAGGAAAACTAACTACTCTCTAACTCTAAGTTTTATTGGTATGATCATGAAATCATTGGTCTCATAAAAAAATTGATATAAAAGAAAAACACCATAAAAGTTCCATGTACCTTGCTAAGAACTTATAATTAATGATCTGTTTAGATATGTAATATTCAATTGTTTGGTTGCTCCCTTGATTCCATTTTTTCGATTTTTCAGTAATAATATGAAGTGCAAAGTGGGGTATCAATGATTCCATGGGTTGGTCCTCCTCATCCAAGATGATGGGGTTGGCAAGATTTTCCCCATATGGCTCTACTTGGTTCACCTTTTGTTCTCCCTTTGAAATTGATTTTAAACTTTGAAACAAATTCCATATGCCCCTCGGCACATTAGTTCAAATATTTCTTGGAAGATTCATAAATGCATGTTAAATATCATCATGGAGAGCCTGAGCCCTCTCTTTGGCCTAACCTACAATGACCTTTGTTTTTTAGAACATTTGAACAACCCTATACAACTTTGTATCTAGAGTTCACAAGTGAAGGGGGTCTGATAACAAATCTTCCACTTTAGTTGAAATATGATCTCTAATAAACCTTTATTTGTGTACTATTTTCTTTTACACATATGCCATCAGTTTCCCTCCCTCCTCAAGGACCAGGTCATGGTATTATTGCTCCACTTCCCTGGCAAACCTTGCTACTCTCATTGAGTTGGGGAGGCGTGGATGAAGAAGGGTGGCCCACCTAGTAATGGCACCAATTCTTGTTGCCCCATCAGCTTTGTCCCTCACCTCTCAACATGGTATACCAAAAGTGGTTGGACCTCACTAGAAATCCTTGAATCAAAACACACAAAGGCACTTGTGTGTGGGGATACTACCTCTAGAAAAGGAGCAAAAAAATTCTACAACATTGATGAGTGGTTATCGCCTTGAGAATCATGTTGTAACAAACTATAAACTTGCTCATCCCATCTGCCCCTTTGGTAAGGATTTATCTCCTTACTACATGCCTCAAATAAAGTCCACTAACCAACTAGTCCGGAAATTGATAAAGAGTATAGATAAATATAACAATTCCTAGCTTGCTCGTGACCCAAGAAATAAAGTTCCTACAATAATGGTGCCATCCTCTTACTATTATTGTGTCGAGGTGCCTTCTCCATAGTGCATATTCACTATTTTCTTTCATTTCCTTTCTCCTACAAATCTTATGAATGTAAATCATCATAGAAAGGGTAGGGGTAGACATTGCTCTAAAAGGGGTTGTCATGGCTCATACATATAATTATCTAAGGGTAGGGGTGGACACATTACCCCTACCCTCGTCATTACCTGATCCGGTGATCAAATTTCAGCTCAAAAATGAAAGTGCCCAAAATGCTTCGAAACATACGTCAAGTCAAAGTGTTCGTTATTCAGAATTCAATGACACTCATTTCACATCAATATGATAGCTTATGCTCAATATATCATGTTCTAATCGTTTGGCAACAACTAAAAATTAGCAGGTTTGCTAACTGGGTAGATGACTGTACTATCGTACTACTCACATCATGAATACCACTGGGAAGGTACATACCAATTAGAATTTTCTAGGTGGCAGTCTTGTACTAGTCGAATTGGTTCTTTTTTATTGGGTCATGTTGTTCGTGGACAAATTAGGGTGTGCCACGTGGGCCAACCAAAGGTCGCCACATGGCTCCCCATAGTTGGCCAAAAATTGGTTATGGCTAGACAAGCCTTAGTAGGGTTCGAATAGCTGACCTCACATCCGACAGTCCAAGTGCCTTGTTGACCTAAATTTGTTGATTTGAGAAAATCTTAAAAGACTTTTTGCAAGTTCAAGTCCATGTGTGGATGGATCAATCAATTTTTTGGAGTAGTTCTTGAAGGTGTTTGAGCATGGAGAAGGCCTTGTAGGGGTTTTCTTATGTTCATATGTTTACTGTAGCAATTGTTACTTGTATAATTCCTCTCATCTATTATTTTCTCACTATGGCTTGTTGAGGTAAGCTTTCTTTTTGTATTTCAATGTGGAATTGAAGTACTTGTATGCTCATGTATGCTCATTTTTAGATGGAGTACAGGGTATTTATAGTGGAAACCTTGTTTTTTTGATGGTTTCATGCTGTTTAGAGTGAGATTTCCTTGCAAGATAACATTTCCTTGAAGGGGAAATAACCATTTTTTTTTCAAAAAACTTTTATGTACTCTTTTTCACTGAATATATGGAGCAGTCTAGCTATGTTGAAGGATCAAAGATGTAGCCCAGGAGGGGTGAACTCTGTCACAAAATTCTTTGTTGTTTATATTCATGAATGTCTATATCAGTTATATCATGAGATCTTGTTAAGGTTTTTAAGTTTACATGAAAAACTAACTCATAGTCCCTGAAGAGACCTTAAAAACCTTGTAGAGCATTGGAGAACGATCATTTTTAGGATGGATAAGTTATCCTCCAATTTCAGATCAGGTTATGTCAGATCAAGGTCTGACCAAGTTGCGAGAATGAGTAAGAAGGGTCTCCAAGGGCTATGGAATTTTTCTCTTGGCATGAGGAAACCTGAATTGAGAATAATGCTAGAAATTACTAAAGAGGAGAAGAGGCATATGTGCCTTCAGTTGCAGCATGTGCTTGAGGAACAAGTTGTTGAAAGTTCAACTTGAGTGATAGCAAAGGAGACCTCCAAAGTGAAGCCAATATGTGAGCATGGTTCAAATAGATATTATGGACACTATGAGGAAAGTGATGCATGTGCATTTTGTAAGCATCTCCAAGATTCTCATTATATTACTGTTGGTAAGGGTGGGTGGCTTGAGTCATCTAGAAAGTCATCATCATCATATGAAGCTGAAAAGATAGATGGCAAGTTCAAGGAGGTAATATGAATTTCAAGTTCAAGTAATCTATTTATGTTCATAACACCTCTTTTGCAACATTTGAAAAACATACCAAAGGCATTGGGATGAAGTTGTTATCTAAAATGTGTTATGAAGGAAAATGCCTCAGAATCAATGTCCAAGGGATCATTAATCTAATTATGGTACAAGAGAGACCAAAATATCAAGGATTGGGATATGGTCAAAGAGAGTTTGGAGAATTCTCTAAATTCTTTGAGGCAAAGCAATCATCATAGGATGATATGTCACACCAAGAAGGTGGTGACAATGTTCATTTTTCATCAAAGATAGATGAATGCTTCAAAGGACCTTCCATGTCATCGTTCGGTCCACATCATTAAATTTGTAGCTCCAGGAAGAGGTGTAAATATCATGGCTGTTTTCCAAATGATGGTGATTTTGACTATTTGTGGAACAAGTGTCCTTGCAGTTTTTGTGATGCATTTGAACATTGTGTGGTTTTTTTTTAGCAACGCATGGTAATGATCAAAAGAATAGATCAGATTCTTAGCATCAAGCATGATGATTATCCTTCACACTTGAGGACTTCCTTGTCAGCAATCAAAGAGAAATTACTTTTTTACCCATTGCAAGATTCATGGGCATGGTAATGAACGATGTTGGAAACTACATCTAGAGCTTCGTTCTAAGAAGGATAAAGAGATTGTGAAAACTAATGTAAGGGAAGCAAGAGGTGGTAAATAGGGCTCACAACGTTCCTAAATCAACCTTCAAGGAAACGTTTATTCAAAAAGAGAACCCATAATCCTAGGAGAGGTGGCGAATGGGTAGAATGTTTGTATAGTTTATTGTTGCTTTGTAAATTGTAAATACTTGTTCGTGTTTACCTATTCTGGGTAATTTTTTTAAGTGAACAAAAATAATCACTATGTGAAACATGTATGTTTTATTGACATGTTATGTAGTTGGATTTTTTATAACTCCAATGTTTAGTACTTTTGGAATGTACAATGTTTGTCGCCCAAGTTTGTCTACAAGTTTGTCAGGTACTCACCAATGCAAGTGTTCAAGATGAAACTTGTTGTGAATAGAATTTTTGTTTAAGGTTGTACAAGATGACTATGTTTTTTTCGGAAAAGGCAATTATGTCATTGAATTTTTATAGAAGTGTACTTTTGTGTACAAGCTTAGTTTGAGGATGGTAAAGCAAGTTTGTAGTGTTTTTGATTTCCAAGATGGAAATTCAAGTTTGTCTTAAACAATTTAACTTTAGGATGAAGTTGTTTGAGGCGTGAAAATATGGGATTAAATAGAATTTTTAGATTCCACTCATCATTGATTTTGTTCCTACAACAATGAAAAGAATTCTAGCTCGATTCTTGATAGGATAGTAGGTCTTCACGAAGAAGATAGGTGAAGTGCGTTGATTGGAGCTTGAAGGGCACCAATTGAAAACAAAGCATTATGGATTGAGTTTTTGGGTAATTTTGAGTTTCATCCTTATTTTATTTACTAGGAGAAGTAAACTTTTGGAGTCCAAAAGTTCCTAGTGGGAAGATATAATTTGGTGATCAAATGTTAGCTCAAAAATGAAAGTGACCATAATGTTTCGAAACCAACATCAATTCGAAGTGTTTGTCTTTTTGAATTCAATGACATCCGTTTCACCTCAATCCGATATCATATGCTCTAGTTATCATGTTTTGATCATTTGGGCTTGATGATGTCAACAATACGGTAGCCCGGTCAGTTGTCTAGTCTAGCTATGTTGGTAGGCTCAAAGATGTAGCCCAGGAGGGGTGAACGCCGTCACTAAATTATTTGTTTTTTCTCTTCATGAATTCCTATATGAGTTATATGATGAGATGTTCCTTATGTTGTTTACATGAAAAACTAACTCATAGTCCTTAAAGAGACCTTCAAAACATGTTTCGTTATAAAACCCATTTTTCCTTGCAAAACATCGGAGAACAATCATTTTTAGAAAGTATAGTTTCTCCTCCATTTTCAGATCGTTACCCTACCTAAGTGAGTCTCATGCCTAGGTGTGTCATAACTAGATCCAGGTTCTATCAACTTACAAATCAATGGCATCCACTAGCCATCACCTATCTCTATGTTAACTTTATGTCACGAAAACCATGAAATTATTATTAATTAAATTTTAGAGATATAATTATACTATATAATTTTTTAATTAATTTTGACTAGATTAATGAAAATGCAATTTTTAAAAATCAATAGTAAAAATATAATATTTTATATATTTTCTTAATTATTATAATTTAATAATTTATATATTTTTTAATTATATGTTGGATGAGTTTTTGAAGTGATTTTTTAAATAAAAAATATAAGAATATGCTATTTTCAATATTAAATAAATTGAAACTCTTTCAAATATTATATATTTTTGTGAATTTTGACTCAAATTATAATAAGAATATATTAATTATAAATTTAATATAACATATGAGGAAGAAACTAAAATTGGGTAAAGAAGATAGCAACCATTTTCCTTATATATATATATTAATTGAATAAATTAACATTCTTTATTTATTATATAATTGATATAATTATACATTTTATTAAAGAATATGATTTAAGGTTTATTTGTTTTTATAAGATTTCACAAGATGAACAAGCTAGTTCACTTTAGCTTTTGGTGAAAGGAGATTTTTAATTTTTTTAGACAAATTTTTTCTTCCAATAAAAATAAAAAACTAGCTTAGCCATATAAATTAAATGGCTTGTATAAAAAGATATAAAGCTATGTAAAAATATTCTTAACCATAGAGGTTCACCTCCACTAATATTGAATCCGTAAATAGACTTTGTTATAATAACATGGCTTATCAATACCACATGCCCAAAAAACCATAACTCATTTTATGATTTTTTTTTACCAATAAATTTAATTAAAAGATAAAAAAATACAACTATTTTGAAAATAAATCTCAATTTTTAATTTGTGTATATTAAAATTATTGTAAAATATTTATGAAATTTAAATTATCATTATGAACCTAATAATTATAAATAATTAAATTAAAATTCTAAAATAAAAATCTCTAAAATATAATTAAAAAATTAAGTTTCCGCGAAAAAAAAATATAAAATATACACACATCCTCATAAATATAATTAGAAAAAATATATAAAATATCCTACGCCGAGACATCCGCAGCTACAAGGCTTTTGCACTTTTATTTGGAAATGTTGATACACCATCCCATAGAGGCAGAAGAATATATGTGGAAATAGCATTGCTTGTTTGTTATTGAAAGAAATTGAACAATGGATATCCATCAGGCCATCACTTAAAACAAGAAATCATTGCAGGACTGTACAAACAGTATCCTTGATTGTTCAAGGGCTAACGATCGCGTTGTGGCAGTTGTGTTGTTTATGGGCATTTGGATTTTCTTCGTTAACTTTACTGAAACTCATTGAACCACACTGCCGACCTATCTGTTTTTGTGCCCTTCACGTGTATGGAACAAGATACTCAAGTCTCTAACATAAATGCCTATTGTCACCGCACATTGTTCTGCGCGAAAACTAATCGTTGTGACTGTGAGTATAACCCGTTATACTAGGGAATTATATGGTAATGGCTATAATTGCCTATACATTTAAAATTTAAAAACAATGCTCATAATTGACTACGAAATTGAAATTTAAAATTAATTTAATAAATTTCAATACCAAAATTATGCTGACAATATATTCAAATTTGAATTATGTGTCAAATTACTTGTAAATCGTAACCCTAAATTGTGAATAGGGAATCTTAATCTATATAATAAGAAACTGAATGATAATTCACAAAGAATGAAAACAGTGGTGCTATTACTTAAATAATATTATATTGAAAACATTAATAATAAATCACTCAAAGTGATATTTCACTAAAATGGATTAACTCAAACTAATGGAGGTTAGGCTTACAATTTGAAAAATTGACTTCAACTATATTTTTTTTTCTTCTTATGCTATTACCTCTAAATTATTTCACTTCTTGTTATAGGCTTCAAATTTAGCATAACCTCTAAATTATTTCACTTCTTGTTATAGGCTTCAAATTTCACTTTATTCATTTGCTGGTGTAGGGCTTCCATTTTTCCAAGTTGTTTAAGCATGTCCTGGACCTCTTCAAAAATGGCTTATATGTGGGTTCCTGCCACATATTATCTTCTATAGCGTGCTTTGCATTATCAATCTTCAAAAATGACTTATATGTGGGTTCCTGCCACAAATTATCTTCTATAGTGCGCTTTTCATCATCAATATGCTACAACATAAGATGCAAATAAAATTTTATCTCTTCAAAACTCCAATACCTGAAAATTTCATTGATGTGTTTATCATGCATGTTGTCTTCAACTTTCATATCTACAAATTTTATGTAGACTCCATCAAGACACCGTGTTTGAAGCCATGTTTCAAGAAAATTTAGCTCTTTTTCTTAATCATCATGTGTATCTGCACATTGGAAATCAATGTTAGAATTAAAAATATTTGCACCACATTGGTTATGGCCCTTCTGCTTTGAAATGCGAGCTTTCTCATGTTGTGCTTCCTTCATTGCATCTATCTATGTTTTCTATTTGTGGGCTTATTTCTTTGCCTTTGTCTCTATCTTTGCCATTGTCTCTTTCACTTATGTACTAACTTGTGTTGGTAAAAACAAGTTGTCTTCCACTTGGTTTTCAAACTCAAGTGGGATTATCTCACTAAATAACATTGTATCATCTGCAACCATTCATCATTAGCCAACAAATCTTGATCAAATTTTACATCAGCATTGATTTCTCCAATGGCAGCTTCATTGTCCTCAATAATCTATGTTGTTGGATTCACCAAATTGTTATCAGCAAGCGTCATTGTTTGATTCATCAAATTGTCATTAGTAATTTGTGTTCTTGAATTCACCAAATTTTCATCCACTTTTGGTTGTGCACAGTGAGGTTCACGAGAATCTTCGTGCTCTTTCTATGATTCTTCTACAATTTCTTCAGGGAAAAATCCACTTGTGGCTGAGCACAGTGGGATTCAAGAATATTTTTATCTCGTTGTAAATTTGTTGCTATAGATCCACCTTCATCTAAAACTTCAATGCTCCTCTTACACCAAAACGCCTTTCAATGGTATCCCAAGCTTCCTTGATTGTCTTGCATCTAAAATGAGTGAAATAATGTTGTTATCTACCATTTCTTTTATGCATTTCAATGCAAATGTATCCTTTTGTCTCTTCACTTCCAATTCTTTGAAAATAATTTCGAACATCTCCGGTGACTACTTCAAATTTCTTATCCTCTTAGATTTTCCCATTTGTTATACTCAACAAACAAATAAATTTTCAAGCATAACGATTTCTTGTAATTTCCCCTCTACAATGACTTATCTTCTACTCAACTTCTACAAAGCAAAAAAACCTAAAAATTGACGCAGGCAGGGCCTGCAATAACCCAGAATCTCGTTCCAAGACTATGCATATATATATGTTTCTTCAAATCTCTGAAAAATAAGACTCCAATCTGGCAATTTCACAACTATCACTTGCGGAAGCTTATAACATGTATTCACAACTTTTCCTGGTTTATAGAAACCATACTTCCAATCAATTCGCTCATTCACACAATCCCAAATTTCAATACAATGCCACTTAAAACTTCATACATAAATTCATCAAACATATGATTTCACACCATTTTATGAAGTGTGATTTTGAACCATAAATAATTCTTTTATTAAAAGAAATCTTTCTTTTCATTCTTTCCCAAATGGAACCCTTTTTAAATCACACCATCATGACTTTACACACTTGGTAACATGTCAATTGTCTTTTTATTCAAAAGTCGATTTTAAATCATAATCATATAATTTGAAACCTCTACCTGATCCACCATTTTCTCTATTCATCATTTTGTTCCACCTGTAAGTCGATCAAGGCGAGGCGCTCTTCAACTCACACGAACCTTTCAACTTCTGCACTTCCATTGTTCTCACGAGATTGTGTGAAAGTTCTCAATGATGATTCTGCTCCAATTCATGATTTCGCAGAAACCCTTCCCATACAGCGCTACCATATCGAATTATATCATAAATAAATAATGCGTTAAGACTGAGTCTGGCAACCCATCTCTGGACTGCGCCTTAAAACACTTAATCGATTCCAACCAGAATCAAATACCAATACAATAAAATTACCTCTCCTTATTCAAACTTGCAACAGGCATTATCAACTCAGCATTCAACGCTATTATACATTGAATTCTCCAGCGCTTACTGTTCCACGGTTTGCACTAAATTTTCAACACAGACTTGGATCTTTGACCGCTGATCTCAAACTGCAATTCGATTCAGAACTTCCATTGAATCGCTACGGCAAACGCTATCCCTCGATTAAACAAGGTCGCTGCTGCAAACACGGTCTTTCACAAATCGATGTCAATTTTCCAAACAAATCATTTTTATGTGGTAGCATGGATCGAATACAATCAGGTCCGCTCTTCCTCCATTGTGAAACAAAATCGGAACTCCATCAACGTTCAAGCTCTAAATTTCATGAAATCGACCTTCTATACAACAATCTTGCCATAAATTTGCATCGATAGCAAATGCAATTCAAAATTAAAACTTCACTTACCCAGAAATCGGTTGCACATTCAATCACTGCATGTTCAAAGGTGCCAGGCCACAGGACTATCATGGTTTATTAATTTTTGCGCATCGATTTCGCGCTAAGGTAAGCCATGATTCATCACTACGCAATCTACTATTGGAGCCGCCGGTTCATGTGTCTATCATTCTAGTGACAAGATTCAGAATTTACAGGACGGTAAAAAAAACATTCAAAACGAACTCTCCGGCAAAAAAAAAAGGATATACAATAACACCCTCGCACTAATCCTTTTACCGATGGCTGCAGGTAGTTTCTCCTTGAAATCGATCCACAGAGATTTTACATCTGCCACTTCAATCTATTTAATGCAGATTAATAGATAAACGCTGGAATTCAAAAATGTAATTATTCGTTACTTCTTGAATAAACCATTCATTTCAGGATTCAACTGAATCTCAAATCGATATAAAAAACCAGTGAACTCAAGGAACAGTTCCATGTGAGTACCAATTCTACGCCTTCCTCATTCAATCAATGATATATATATACATCTGAAACATTGTTTTCATAAAAAAAAAAGGATACTACTTACAAACTTATGTTTGGCCTGATATTCGACACTGATGGCCCTTTACAAACTGCCCGAAGGCATCCAATCAGAAAAACCTCTCACTCTCTACTCACACTAACTCAATGTGTTTTTCTCTCAAAACCCCCTCTTATTTATACAATTTTAAAAGTAATCTAATTTAATGCTCAATCCCCTTAATATCTCAACAAATCCTATTATATCTCAACATCCCTAAAAGATAGACTCTTATCCCTAAGACTTAGAAACTAATTCCAACTTAAGCTCCATCATTAATTCTAAATAATCTAGAAACTAATTTCTCTCACAAATTCTCACAAATGATTAACTAAAATATAATTAATCACTCAAAATAATATTAATATTTACATTTCTTCAAAACATGAAACCCCCTAGCTTAGATAAAATATAAAGCATTTTTCGGAGCTAATGCTCCTGCATCAGACTCCCCATGTAAGAAAATTCATGACCACCTGGTCATAAGTTTGGATAATTATTTCCTCCTGGATCCCAAATTTTATTTTCCTTGCTTGTCAATTGCTTTACTGCTGTTGTTATCTGCTGTTGTCCTCCAGGTTTCCATATTTTGTGCTGTAATGCTCCACTTGCTTTGCCTTGAAGATCTGCTACTGTCTTCCTCTTGTTGTCACTCCTTTTCTTTCTTGCTACTGTCTTTCTCTGGGATGTTTTTATCATTAACCTCCTTATGTCCTCTGTCTGCTGATTGTTTCCATCATCTTCAATAAAACATGTTGCTCTAGCTGTCACTATGGATGTTGCTTCAGCTGCCACCATAAATGTTGCGGCCTCCCAAACTTCCTGTCCCTTTGCAACATTCCTTTGCTCATCATCTGCAATTTCATCTGCAACTTCTTTCTCTGGTTCAAATGTCTCCAGCAGACATTTCAGCATTTCATCAACATGCTGCAAATTAACTCCAGCATAATCTCCATCTTCCTCTTTGACAATCTTCAGAAATTTTCCATCATCATCAAGTTTTGCAAACACTGTAGCTTCACCCTCTGTCACTGTAGCAGCTCCAAAATTTCGTACACCAGTCTTCCCTTGGCTATACAGACAAGCCAACTCTTTCTTGTCACCTATGGTAACAAATTTTTGCATATGAGACATGACTATCTCATCCTCTTTCTGCAACTGTTCTCCTCCTTCCAAGACAATTCCAAATGATGGATTGTCTTCTTTCTCACCTGTAAACACAATCAAATTGTTAGCATCAAAATCACAAGACCCAACGGTCTCACTTGTAGATTCAGTCATCCGCAGCTCTAAGTCTTCTTCAGGACTCAGAAAATCTTTACTGGCTTTCGCCTCAGCTTTCTCTGGCAACACTCCAGTAAGCTGCTCTAAATTCCTTCCCAACTCTTCTATCAGCACATCAGTATGCTGATTTGCATTCACCATGAGACTGTCAGCTAGTCTCGCCTTCTTACCATCCTCTGCTCCAGAACTATCATTCATGGAAACTTTCCTGCCTTGTTTCCTCAGCAAATTATCCTGCACATAAGTCCTCTGTCTCTCCAATTCTCTTCTCTAGAGATCTAGTTTCCTGTACAATTCAATAACTTCATTAGGAGTAGAACTTGGAAACTTCACACAACTTTCCATACCTTTACCAGTGCTTGACCAATCATCAGCTAGTCCTTCTCTTTCTGCACCAACATCCTGATTAGACTCCTTCGTCTTCATCTCCTTCTGAGATCTTGCTATCTCATCATTGATCTGAAAAACCTTCAGATTCACCTCTTCTTGAACAAACTCTAAAGCTTGTTCATCTCCCTGTACTGTACCTGCAAACATACACAACTTGTCAGTTTTAAAACCACCAGACTTTTCAGTCTTGACTGCTTCCTCCAACACATCCTTCTGAAAAAATCTGCGTGTGGAATCTTCAAATTCCATCTCTGGTTCAAGAACTCTAAGTTCCTTTTTCAACAAGGCAATTACAATTTGCCTCAACCTCTTCTGCAATTGTCGCCAAATCACTCTCTTTCCCTTCAGTGGAAAGATCCATCCTCTTTTCTGATCTTCCTGCTCTTGCAGCCATTCCTCTAGTACCTGCAATTGTACCTTAATTATTACTGCAATCTCTCTTTCTCTGACTTCATTAGTCATCTCACCTCTGTGGCATTCTTCTGAACCTCTTCTATGATTCTCCATGATCATCTTCTCACTTACCATGAGTTGCACTAGCCTCTGCAACAAGCTCTCCTGTCTTGCCGCCACTTACCTCACCAAGCCCTCCTCACTCAGTCTTTTGGTAAGTACTTGGTTCACTGCCTCTGGAACCCTTGAGCACTCTCTCTGCTCTTTTCAGGCTATCTCTTCAACTCACCTTCTTCTTCAGGACACTGCAATTGTCCTCCTTATCCAGCCTTTAGCTGAATGCCAGGTTCACTGCCATCATCTTATCTCAACCATAAATTCAATCACAAAATTCAAATCAGGAAATCATCTCACCTTTAAGATCTTGCAGGATCTTGTCTCCATTTACTTATGCCATCCTGTTTACTTGCAATTGTGTATGCTGCATATCAGATTTAAAATCTGATCTTCATCATTCATCAAAAATACATTTCAGTTCAACAAACCTTCTTGTCCTCATTCAGAAAATAAACATTTTTTTTTATTTCAATAGAGCCAAGCTCTGATACCAAAAATGACGCAGGCAGGGCCTGCAATAACCTAGAATCTCGTTCCAAGACTATGCATATATATATGTTTCTTCAAATCTCTGAAAAATAAGACTCCAATTTGGCAATTTCACAACTATCACTTGCGGAAGCTTATAACATGTATTCACAACTTTTCCTGGTTTATAGAAACCATACTTCCAATCAATTCGCTCATTCACACAATCCCAAATTTCAATACAATGCCACTTAAAACTTCATACATAAATTCATCAAACATATGATTTCACACCATTTTATGAAGTGTGATTTTGAACCATAAATAATTCTTTTATTAAAAGAAATCTTTCTTTTCATTCTTTCCCAAATGGAACCCTTTTTAAATCACACCATCATGACTTTACACACTTGGTAACATGTCAATTGTCTTTTTATTCAAAAGTCGATTTTAAATAAAAATCATATAATTTGAAACCTATACCCGATCCACCATTTTCTCTATTCATCATTTTATCCACATGCAAGTCGATCAAGGCCAGGTCGCTCTTCAACTCACACGAACCTTTCATCTTCTGCGCTTCCATTGTTCTCACGAGATTGTGTGAAAACTCTCAGTGATGGTTCTGCTCCAATTCATGATTTCGCATAAACCCTTCCCATACAGCGCTACCATATCGAATTATATCATAAATCAATAATGCGTTAAGACTGAGTCTGGCAACCCATCTCTGGACTGCGCCTTAAAACACTTGATCGATTCCAACCAGAATCGAATACCAATACAATAAACTTACCTCTCCTTATTCAAACTCGCAATAGGCATTATCAACTCAGCATTCAACGCTATTATACATGGAATTCTCCAGCGCTTACTGTTCCACGGTTTGCATTAAATTTTCAACACAGACTTATATCTTTGACCGCTGATCTCAAACTGCAATTCGATTCAGAACTTCCATTGAATCACTACTGCAAACGCTGTCCCTCGATTAAACAAAGTCGCTGATGCAAACACGATCTTTCACAAATCGATGTCAATTTTCCAAACAAATCATTTTTATGTGGTAGCATGGATCGAATACAATCAGATCCGCTCTTCCTCCATTGTGAAACAGGATCAGAACTCCATCAACGTTCAAGCTCGACATTTCATGAAATCGACCTTCTATACAACAATCTTGCCATAAATTTGCATCGATAGCAAATGCAATTCAAAATTAAAACTTCACTTACCCAGAAATCGTTTGCACATTCAATCACTGGTTGTTCAGTGTTACATAGCTACAGGACCATTCACGTGGTTTATTAATTTTGTAGATCGATTCTTCCTGCGCTAAGGTAAGCCATGATTCATCACTACGCAATCTACTATTGAGCCAGCGGTTCATGTGTTCATCATTCTAGTGACAACATCTAGAATTTACAGGGACGGTAAAAAAAAACATTCAAAACAGAACTCTCGGCAAAGATATACAATAACACCCTCAGTAATTAACCATTTACTGATACATAAGTTATTTCTCCTTGAAATCGATCCACAGAGATTTTACATCTGCCACTTCAATCTATTTAATGCAGATTAATAGATAAACGCTGGAATTCAAAAATGTAATTATTCGTTACTTCTTGAATAAACCATTCATTTCAGGATTCAACTGAATCTCAAATCGATATAAAAAACCAGTGAACTCAAGGAACAGTTCCATGTGAGTACCAATTCTACGCCTTCCTCATTCAATCAATGATATATATATACATCTGAAACATTGTTTTCATAAAAACAAAAGGATACTACTTACAAACTTATCTTTGGCCTGATATTCGACACTGATGGCCCTTACAAACTGCCCGAAGGCATCCAATCAGAAAAACCTCTCACTCTCTACTCACACTAACTCAATGTGTTTTTCTCTCAAAACCCCCTCTTATTTATACAATTTTAAAAGTAATCTAATTTAATGCTCAATCCCCTTAATATCTCAACAAATCCTATTATATCTCAACATCCCTAAAAGATAGACTCTTATCCCTAAGACTTAGAAACTAATTCCAACTTAAGCTCCATCATTAATTCTAAATAATCTAGAAACTAATTTCTCTCACAAATTCTCACAAATGATTAATTAAAATGTAATTAATCACTCAAAATAATATTAATATTTACATTTCTTCAAAACATGAAACCCCCTAGCTTAGATAAAATATAAGGCGTTTTTCGGAGCTAATGCTCCTGCATCAAAAATTCTCTACAAATACTTTCACAAAAGCTTCCACAAATAAAATGGTACAATGCCCACAACTCATTTCTATTTTTTCTTTTCAATAAACCCTCTCTAAATAAACAAATTTAATTTCCCTTTTTAAAGAAAAATATGAACGAAATCCTTTTTTTAAACAATACATGAGCATTATTAATAATGCTCTCAAAGCCTCTTTTTAGAAAAATAATCCTCACAAAGCCTTTTAAGAATTAGCATGTGCCCTTTTTTAATACACCTTTAAAAACATTTTATGTACCTTTTTCCTTGCAACCTTTTCAAAACAAAATCATTCTTCATGAATTTGTAACCGCGTAGTCTAAAAAGGTCGTGTTTTCATTCAAAATCCGATAGTGATTTTCAGAAAATCTGGCAAAAAATTGCCCAGAATCTTGTTTACAGTTGTTAAACTTTAATATTTTAAGTGCTCTAGAGTTTTTGATAGCGCTGAATCTATTTCCAAAAAATAGATTCTAAACACTCTAAGCACCTAATTTTTCGAGTTTTAGTTGACCGAATTCCGACAATTTTCTGCTGTTGAAGCTATTTCACGGACTCGGTAAACAACTTCACAGGTAAGAGTCGAAAAAACAAAGCTTTCAAGAACCTCTTGACCGGTGGCTTTGACTTTTGGTGTGTCGTGCTCTCAATCTGACTTGTGCTCGCCAGATTTGTTTTTCAAACTTCGACGACGGTGTTCGCTCCTCTGTATGAAGACCCACTCTTCAGGCTTTCGTGCTTTTCAACAGAATTCGCGGTGGTCAACGGAATTCGGCTAACACTGATTTGGCAAAGAGTAGCCGCGTGTGGCGGAAATCGCATAATTTTTTGAAACTAACGCCTCCTAAATTTTCTCAGCTGTGTTAGTAACGCATAACGCTTTTTCTGAACATTTGGGCTAATAACGCATCTTTTGAGTTGCTGTGGTGCGTTATTTTGGTTGTACTTGCAATTTAAAAAAAATAAATAAAAATATTTGGTGTTATTCTCAAGAACTTGCTATCTCTGTTACGGCTTCGCATGGGGTTTCTTCACACTCTTACTGTTGTTTCAAAGAGTTTTATGCAGGCTAGTTGTTTTTTTCTTTTACGTTGATATTCTGTTAGGATGTAAATTAGTACTGAATGAAAATAATAGAACATAGAATTAATAGAGCATAGAATTGTTTTTCTGAGTATTATGAATCAGTTAAATAAAATTACATTTAAAACATAAATAATAAATTACTAAAACGAAAATAAACTTAACTAATTAAAATTGGAATACTTAAATAATAAACAATTTTAACACCTAACAAATAATAAATAATTAGAATTAAATTCTCCAACAATAATGCATTAATTGGAATTAAATTCTCCAACAATAATGCATTTAAACAAAGTGATTGTTAATGTCGAGTTGTCAAAACACTAAAAACATAATGAAAAGCATGATTATCTTTATAAATTCAATGATCACTTCAATTTCAAACTATGTATACATGATGTTTTATTCATAGCACTAGAATACATGACTTGTACGCATAATATGTGGTCCTATTTATGTGCTCACGTGATAGTGTCATCAATATTCCAATGGAGTTGGACCTTTATACGATGTTATGAAATTTATATCTTCAAATTAATAAAATATTTGATAATTATTATATTTAAATTAATTAAAAATATAATAAATTTTATTTTAGACAGGGAGGTATATTTTGGATTTAATTATTATTATTATTTTTTTAAAGTTAAAAAGCAATATTTATCATTGAATGAAATTGAGGTTGAGTTTCATTTCCATAAAGGTTAAGTATTTGGAAACATTCTTACCTATACATTTTTAGGTTTATGATTGCATTTCATGTTAATCAATTTCTTTACAATTAAATAGGAGGAGTTTGTTTTAGGAGGAGTTTGTTTAGATATTATTTTGGTTGTTTTTTCTTGTTAAAAAAAAAATTATTAGAATGTTTATTTGGACTTAAAAGTCGAGGTATGGGGTTGATTTCGTGTCAAGCCTAGACACCCAAGATGTGTCAAGCCTAGACACCCATGACCCCATTGCCACTTTTGAGGTCATCATCCTTATGTACTCAACTTCATACAAGGCCTTGTTTAACCTGCACTCAACATCCTTTTTACTAGCTACTTCAAACCCCCATGGTTATTATATGTAGGCTTCTTCTTTAAAAAATCCATTTAGGAAGGTTATTTTTGCATCCATGTGGTGAAGATTCCAATAATAACCAACAACCATGGAAAGTACACAACTGATAGTAGTATATTGAGCAACAGGTGCAAAAGTATCATCATAATCTATGTTAAGCTTTTGACTCAAAATTTTAGCAACAAATTTAGCCTTATACTTTTCAATAAACCCATGGACTTTGTGTTTGGGCTTGAATATCCATCTACTAACAACAAATTTCTTTCCTTCAAGTACTGGAACTACATCCCACACATCATTTTTCATGACACATTCATATTCTACTTGCATGGTTTCAACCCACTAATTAGAACATGAAACCTCTTGAAATGTATCAAGTTCACAATCAACTAGGTTACTCTTAAGAGCGAAAAAATTATATACATATTTTTTATTTGGGAATTTGATTCGAGTATACCTTTGAGTGGGAGTCAGTTCAGATGTATCATCAAGTTTCATACCTGACTCTTCCACCAACTTCCTTACCCACATAGGTTTCTCCCTTGCTTCTTCTTAATGTTCTTGGGGATCACTACCTCCCACTTCATCTGATTATTCCTATTTCATGTCATCTTCCATGAAATCATTATCATCTTCATCCATGGCTTCAAGGCACACTTCCATATTAAGAGCGTTAGATGTTAGCTTTAAAAACAAATCATCAAACATAACATATATACATAAAATGGTTATTATTTCGTTAGGGATGAACATTATGTATGCTTCATGATAATAACTGTACCTAGCAAATACCCATATTTTGTTGGTAGTTGTTGGTGCCCTTGTTTTGAAATTCAACAGCTTTTGAGTTGCAGCTAGTACGTGGCAGAATGCAACCACGGTAGGTAGAAAGATGTCAAGGTTGCGAAGGAGTAAAGGACAAGTGTCACGGCTATTATGGGAGCAAGCACAGATGGTGGAAGAGCATGGAAGGAAACAAGCAGTAGAACTCTCGACTAACAAAAAGAAACAGAAGACAACCGAGCGAGAAGAAAGGAGAACAGCTGAGCAGAGCAACAGAAAAATAGGCGAAATTTCAGCTGTGCTATGAAGGAAGGGTCGTCGTGACACGGGACTGTGCAATAGGGAGTCACATGAGAAACCAAGAGCTTCCGTCTATGTTGTCTATGTTGTACTATTCTCCATTCCTCTGTATTTCTGTATTTCTCTCTGTCCAATTGGACTTCTTGTATTCTATTCTGTTCATGCTCATGTAGTTGAGCTCTGTAATAACAATGACCGATCCTTAATACAATCAGAAGTGTTGTTTTGGATGTCTGTTATGGTCTTGAATGAATGGTTTTGCAAGCACTCTTAAAATTTTATTTACTGCAAGTCTGAATGCATTTCCGATAGATATATATCATGGAACATTGTGTTGCAGTTGTTAAGACTTTTAACATAACTTCGATTTACTCGGATCCATGTTGTTGGGTTGATACCGATCGACTCCCTACCTTAGTAAGGTCACGACATGCCTCAGGTGAGACTCTCAACTCTTCAGAGTTGGGTGAAAATGCTGGCATGAAGCTAGACTACGACGGAAAACCTTGTTGGCCTTTAACCTGAACTCGGGTCTTCTCCGCGAGACTTGTTCTCTCGCCAACAAATGGTTCCGTTGCTGTGTCCCGAAATCTCATTTGGGAGCTAGATCATGGTATCTCGGATCTTCGAAAGAGAAATACAAAGTTGGTGGGATAACCACCTGGATCAATTCATTGCTTAGCAAGCTGAACTGAGGGGATAGAAGGAGAAAACGATTAAAAACCTGGTTCTATTCTCCGACTCTGCTAGTGATACCTACAACAAATTTTGGGGGAAGTTCTCGGAAGAACTCTATAACTGGTTGCGGAGGCTTCAGACCAAGGCCGTCAAAGAAAAGTCGCGGAAGATCAATCGCAAGTGGGTGAATGAGGATCTGGTGGCCCTTCATCGGTTAAACACCGATCTGACCCGAGCTGTAGATTTTTGGGTGGAATTTAACTTGGATGGATACATAGTGGAGTTTGCAGCGAAGTGCTACCAGTCTTTCTCGAGAGCAGAAGATACGTTCAGATCTGGATTAAGGGGGAAGTTGCTGAAGGAGATCCCATTGTGGATTAAAGCATTGATGGTAGATGAAGGACTAATGGAGTTCCAAAAAGAAGAGATGGAAGCGTAAAACCTCTGGTGCCGGGGGAAGGGATTAAGGGAGAGATGCTACAAGAAAAATGAAAAAGGGGAGTAGGATTATGGATGTCGAGACCGCCAATAGGCTCAGGGAGCGATGAGCACATTGGAGGGTGCAAATCGCAAATAGGTGGCGAGAGAGGGTGATAAAGGAGTTGAAGGGACAAGAAAGTGGTCGAAAGTACAAAGAGGAGGTGCCTTAGATGATGAAGGAAATGGAAAGTCAGGTGGGTCCCCACGATATAGGAGGGGCCGTTAAAGAAGTGCGGTAGGTGTATAGGAGACCAGCCTAGATGGAGAAAGGAAAGAAGTCTAACGGAGAAGGTACAGACGCACGCCCGGAGGAGGTGTCTAATGCGGAGATACACGTTGCAATGGAGCAACTATTTCAAGAAGGGCCGACGTCCATATCTCAAGGTATTCCTATTCCCCACAGTTCAAGTAGGTCTAGTCCCAACCTTCCCCTGGTGCTCTATAAACCCCTAAGTGAAATTTTTGTTAAGTTGCGTGAATTAAGTAAGTTGCACAATATTCAGTCCCCAACAGTAATACATACTAGTAAAAGGATTGCTAGTGGTACAATATCACAGCCACGAACCAACGGCTTCATTTTAGTGACGCCTACTCAAGTGAACATGGCGGGATCACTTACCCGGTATCCAGAGTTCTCTGGGAAGGGGAACGACAACGTCGAACAACACTGGTACCTCTGCGAGGCCATATGGAGGGCACGACAGACACCAGATGTTGGGA
The DNA here is from genome assembly GCA_034641835.2 of Pinus albicaulis. NCBI lineage: Eukaryota > Viridiplantae > Streptophyta > Pinopsida > Pinales > Pinaceae > Pinus > Pinus albicaulis. Next base: position 412,080,147 of record CM076580.1, read on the forward strand.
AGTTGATATAATTTTAGACCAACCTTAGGGAGAGATCCCTATGCTGGTTTATGAAATGGTCGAAAGCTCATCCCAATCCAGCGATGGCAGATGTGAAGAGGGATTTCATTAAGGAGTTCAAACTGCCCCAAACAGACCAACAAGGCCTGTCAGAGATGTGGGAAATCAAACAACGAGAAGGAGAGAATGCTTGGGATTTGATGCGGAGATTCAAGGACACAATCAGAAAACTCAGCTATCCAATTGATCCAAATCATCAGAGGGATTGGTTCATTAAAGCTCTATTACCTTTGACTCGAACTCCATTAACTCAACAAAGGATTGAGACGTTGCAAGATGCATTAGAGCAGGCGATGAAGATAGAAGCTATGGCGGGTTACCCACAAGATTTTAAGGGAGGAGCAACGATATAGGACCCCTCTTTCATGGGTCTGCAACATCAAATAGAAATTTTGACAGAGAAACTCAAGGAAATTCAACCAATGTGACCGGCAAGATCGAATGTATGGTGCACACATTGTCTCATGGAGGGACATGTGGCAACTGAATGCCCATGGTTGCGAGGGTAGAATGGGGGGACATCGACTGCAAGGTCACAGGGGGCTCCACCATTAGGAGGGGTTGTGCAAATAAACACCCAAGGAACATATCCAATGCAACAGCAATACACAGGGTTCCCTGCACTACAAAGTCTGGCCACTAATGAGTACTGTGAAATATGTAAGAATATGGGCCATCAACCTCACCTGTGTCCGATCTTACAAAAGTATTCCAAAGTTCCGAATAGTATATACTATGAGTTCTGTGCCTCAACAAAACACGGCACAGAGCAGTTCCGAGCACTGGATGCATTGAAAAAACAACTGGACTGGCCTTCATACAGAGTGAACGAAGCTCCCCGAGGAAGAGGAGGAGGCATGAGAGGAGGCCGAGCAAGAGGTAGAGGTCCAGTAAGATGCTACAACTGTGACCAGGAAGGACATGTAGCTAGGGAATGTCCCCTACCTAGAAGACCTTGGTGTTCCTACTGCCGGGTTAACACACACACAACAGAAGATTCCCCAAAGCTTATCAAAAGATGGGAGAAAAGAGCTAGACAAAGAGGGACATATTTAGTAAATGCAAAACCTAGGTTAATGGGAACTCAGACAATGCAAAACGTGGCCATAGTAACAAGAGGAGGAAAAAGAACAGGGGAATATGCATGTACTACAGACCCAATAAAATTGATCAGGCCAACATCCCCAAAACTCCTGATCAAACCAGAATGACAGAAATAACTTTTTCAGGAGGTAGCAGAAACGTTTTCCCAAGTCGAGGGAAACAAAGGAATTGAGTTACAGAAAACTCAGGAAGACAATGAAACACAAAGTATTTATGAAGGTTTAATCCAGCAGTGGCTCCATTTATTCTTGAAAATTGTTAGCAACGCACAAATGCTATAACAGCTAAACCAGAACCTGGAAGCGGTGTTGAAGAAGAACACCGGAGCAAGAGAATCAGCAGAGGCAAACCAGAAGTAAGTACAAAGAGTAAAGAGAAATAAACAAAGAATGGGAAAGGAATTCTGAGTGAACATACAAGTTTCCGGTTTCCAGACTAAATACACCATGCTTGATTTGGGATCTGATGTCAACATCTTGCCAAGAAAGACTTGGGAAGCATTAGGAAGGCCAAGATTGACATCTTCACCGATTCAACTTCAGATGGCGAACCACTATTGCATTGTTCCCATCGACAGACTGGAGGAGGTTGAAGTTGACATTGCAAGAGTAAAAACATTTACGGACTTTGAGGTCATTGACATCATGAGAGATAAACATCCCTATCCTGCACTACTATGAATTGATTGGGCCTTTGAAAATTATGCAATAATAGATCTAAAGAAAGAAATGATGATCTTCGAGGATGGGGAGATCAGAGTCACTCAACCACTCGACCCATACCAGGGACCGAGATATAAAGAAATTGTGGATAACAGAGAAGATGCTCAACTTCTGGACCATCTCTATCAAATGACCGCAGGGAGAAGAGAAGATTACATTAACCCAACAGCAGAAGGATCGGTAAACTGGAGGAGCATCCAAAGTTTAGAATTGGGATCAGAAATAGCTTGAGATGATTGGCAGCAAGGAGGGTATGAAACAAATACAAGGAAATCCACCAATATTGGAAGAATAATTTGGATCAGGGCCGAGGTTCGGGAATACCCAATCTTATCCGATATGAAGGAGGTAAGCCTTTTCATAGCTAAGATAGAAAACAAGGTACTAGAAAGTCAAAGAGTACCATTAATGGACATGACATTGCAGTCCACATCCGCGAGATGGTGGAGTAATCATCGCAACTCATTGACACAATGGGATGAAGTTGCGGAAGCACTAAAAGCCATATTTAAGGAAGAGGAAGGACCCAAGAGTAAGGAAAAGTACCAAGGGGACTCAGAACCTAGAAACCATCTGGAGAAATGTGAAGCACAATGGAGAACTGATGGATATCCAGAAGGACTGTGAGTCCACCGGTTTATCCACTCTCTGGACGTAATTACAAATGCCTGGTACCTGATGGAGGAAAAAATAAGAGGGACCAGCAAATTGCAGGAAGTTTCGAAAAAATTCACACAATGTTTATCGTTTGAAGGAAAGACAGAGCCGGTAACATAAGCTTTGCAGGCTATCAAGAAAATACTGTTCTTCCTGGATATTCAAGAGAGAGATGAGTAGTCACTTCAGTACCAAGGGGTCAAACAAAAGATGGCATGTCAAAAGATAAACAAAGAAATGGATGACAACAATATGGAGGATCTCAGGCACCTATATTTTGATGAAATAGAGGGGGAGAGGGACATCAAAGAAGAACCAATGACAAAAGGGATCCATTTGCTACCCATAAGAACCAAGAAAGTAAATATTGGAACAGAAGACAAGCCTAAACTAGCGACAATTGGAGACTACTGGGATGAACAAACAACTAAGGAAATATTCAGTCTACTCAAGGAATATGAGGACTTGTTTCCTTCATCAATAGCAGATCTAAAGGGCATAAAAGGGGAGATGGGATGGCCATATCATCTGAACCCAAGAGTAAAGGAAAAGGTGAAGGTAGAGATCGACAAGATGTTAAAAGCAGGATTAATATTCCTTGTAGAGGAAGTAGAATGGGTAAGTCCAATAGTTATACCGAGAAAAAAGGAGAAATATGAGATACGAGTTTGTGTAGATTACAGAAGCTTAAACAATGCTTGTATCCATGATCCGTTTCCCACTCAATTTAGTGACGAAGTTCTAGACAATGTTGCGGGGAACGAGGCATACTCATTCACCGATGGATTCTCGAGATACCATCAGGTGAGAATAGTGGAGGAAGACAAGAAAAAGACAACATTCACCACCGAATGGGGCTCTTTCGCATACGATGTTATGCCGTTCGGATTGAAAAATGCACCAGCAGTCTTCTCTTGCATTGTGATAGCCGCCTTCCGGGAATACATCCACAAGTTCTTAGAGGTCTACATGGACGACTAGACTGTCTATATCATACTAAAAGATCATGCGAGCCTATTAAGAGTAATGTTTGATCGATGTCGACAACTACAGATCTCGTTGAACCTAAAGAAGTGTATATTTGCGGTGCCATTTGGAACACTGCTAGGACACGTGGTATGTAACCAAGGTGTCTGCGTAGACCTGGCCAAAGTAGCAGTAATAGTCAATATGGAGGCACCGGAAATATTAAAACAACTAAGATCATTGTTGGGCCACACAGGTTACTACCAACGTTTCATTCACAACTACGCGAAGATAACAGCGCCATTAGAAGAGCTACTGAAGAAGTTGGAATAGTTCCAGTGGACAGACAGTTGCAAGACAGCCCTAGATACCTAAAGGAAAAGCTGGCGAGTGTGCCAATTTTAGTTCACCCAGACTGCGACAAACACTTTCATGTACACATTGATGCTTCCAGCATTGCGCTCAGAGCGGTGTTGGCTCAACCTGGAGACACTTCAGTCGATCATTTGGTATATTTTTCTAGTCGCAAGTTGTCCACAACAGAACAGAACTACACAACAACAGAGCGGGAGGCATTGGAAATGGTGTACTCTCTCAATAAATTCTGCCACTACCTATTGGGAGGTAAGTTCAAATTTTTCACAGATCACTCAGCCTTGAAATATTTAGTAAACAAATCGGTCTTAGAAGGGAGAATCTACAGATGGATCCTACTATTTGAGGAGTTCACCTTCAAGGTAATTGTAAAGCCTGGAAGACTGAACGTAGGATGTAATCACCTATCCCGACTAGAGAATGGAGAAAATGGAGGATCTCTAGATGATCAATTACCAGATGCTGATCTTTTCAGAGTAGAAGCCATCCCAGACTACCTGAACGAGATAGCAGCATACCTCACGACAGGACAGTGTCCGCAGGAGTATACTTCAACACAAAAAATCACCTGGTAGTTCGAGCTGCAGAGTATCAGCTAATTGCAGGACACTTATACAAGATGGGGCTAGAACAGATTCTTCGAAGATGTGTCCTGGACCATGAAAGGGAAACCGTTCTATGGGAAAGCCACAGTGGTGTTGTGCGAGGACATGTGGGAGCTAAACCGACAGCACGCAAGGTACTACAAGTAGGCTTATGGTGGCCAACCCTGCATAAGGACAACAAAGCATTTGTTCAAAAATGTGACATTTGCCAGCAGACAGGACAACCATCCCACAGAGATGAGCTACCACTTCATCCGATAAAAGTACCGTAGCCATTCGAAAAGTGGGCAGTTGATTTTGTAGGACCAATTACACCACCTGCAAGGTACTCAAAGGCAAGATACATAATAACAGCAACCGACTATCTGATGAGATGGGCAAAAGAAATGCCAGTGAGGAAATATATGACAGAGACTGGTGCTAGATTCATATTTGAAAATATAATCAGCCGATTTGGCTGTCCAAAAATCCTGACCAGTGACCAGGGTACCCACTTCATTAATGACACCATCAAATCCTTGCTAGAGTGCTTCATGATATAACACCATAAAATCAGTCCGTATCATCCGCAAGTAAATGGTACAGTAGAGGCCTTCAACAAGATATTGGAGAAAGGCCTCACGAAGATATGCAATGTGCAGCGCGATGACTGGGATGAGCGGATACCAACAACACTATGGGCATACCGAACAAAGGTAAAATGACTAAACAATCAAACGCCATTCCAGCTAGTCTACGGGAGAGAAGCAGTGGTCCTAGTGGAATTCATCATACCAAGCCTTCGAATTGTGACAACACTGCAGTTATCTGAAGAAGAATCACTAAAGGAGTGATTGCAGGAACTGCAAGAACTTGAAGAAGGACGATTTCTTGCGGAATTTCACCAGACGGTGCAAAAGGAGAGGAAGAAAGCTTGGCATGACTGGCATATCAAGCACAAGAATTTTCCGGTCGGGGATAAGGTTCTACTATATGATAGTAAATACCAGAAATTCCCAGGGAAGCTGTAGATGCATTGGCTAGGGCCATTTCATGTCATAGAAATCAAAGATTTAGGAGCAGTTCGATTGGCACAACTGAATGATCAAGTTCTACAGGGATGGGTCAACGACACATGCCTGAAGCCCTACCAAGAGTATGTTAATCATTTCATTTCCAATAACTCTCGCAACCGAGAGAAGTCAGTAGGGTATAATAGCTTCAATAACTCTCTCACACTCGAGATGAGCATAGATAGGTTCCCACTTTACCAAAACCAGAAATAAGAAGGGTAACTACAGTTGTGTTGCGGAGACCGCAATGAAACCAATTGCGGCCAGGGAGGGATAGTGTCCAGCGTGTCATCCACGTCAGATAGAAAAGCATACCGAACATCAGCCTATCATCATTATGCGTAGTACTAGTGTCAGTCCGTAGGATTACCAATATTTGGAAATAATTGCCATAATTAGCATCACCCATACCGTAATAAATTTTCCATAATTAGACATAACCACCAGCCATCGCGTCTGCCCAAATCCAAAAAGCACAGTCAGCAATGTCAGAGCCCACCTCAGCAACTAACTAATCGCATGATTGTAGCCGCGGGAGAAGCCAGGGAAAAATTAATTAGTTATGGGGTCTCATCAACCTCACTCGTGCCAGTTACTTACATAACCCGCATGCAGAGAAGCAAGAGAATGCCGGAAAAATCCGAGTTAGAATTAGAAACATCCAAAAGAGAAGGGGAAGCCAAACTAGAACCAGAACAAAGAAGGCATCCGGAAGAAGGAATTCAAGAGAAGAGAGAGAGAACTGTTCTACAGGTATACCAGCGATGAGCCAGGATGACCAAAGTAAGCCCAGCGGTTGTGAAGCAAGAGATTGACAGCAGAATTCAAAATATGGAGTCCCTTGTGGGAAAGTATGATAGTGCAACCTTGATTGGCACAGACCTTATAGATTCTTTCAAGTTTCTAGCGCTGAAGAGGTAGGTGTAGATAGAGAATTATGCAACGGAAGCAGGGCGGGAAAAATCAAGAGTTCTGCCAGAGTTCAGGGGCATCCAACAATCCACGATACTGAACTTGATGAATTTACCAGTGTTTGGGATTACAGGCACTGTAATGCAGTGCACAAAATTTTTATTAAGAAGGATCCAGAATGGTTCTCTATGGCTGGGAAAGGAAATGCCAATTCATGCAAAAGACATCCACATATTAACTAAACTGTCGCAGGAGGGAAGGGATGTATCATCAGTGTTCCAAACTGTATCTAAGAGGGTGAAGAAGTCTGGAGACATGGACTACTACGTCAATTATGGCACTCGAAGGGGAGGGAAAGGAGCAAAGGTCGAATTGATCAACAGACCGGAGGTCAAGTTCACTTGCTACCTAATTGCTAGCAAAACAATGAGACACTATACCAAAGGAGAGTGCACCTTGGATACAATTTCAGTTGTGGAGCATTGTGTCCAAGGGACAAGGCTGAATTGGTGCTCCTTCCTCCTAAAAGAATTGTTTGAAGCTTGCGAGGACAATTACAAGAGAGCGACCGGGTTTATTTATGGATACTTGATTATGGCGCTGGCCATGTGAAAATGGACCTTCCCAAGTATCCGGGTACCAGTTGAGATAGCAGAAGACCAACCTGTGGCAATGAAGTTTGTGCCTTGGAAAGTGTCCAGGGACCCCAGCACAAAAGAAGTGAATGCAAAAGATTTCAGAGTCTGGTATGGCCAGATGGTTGACGTTGTGATGAGTCAACAAAGAATTCCAAGAAGTCTATTAGATGGATACAACGAGCAGGTATGGTTTGGGGTAACCCACAAGAAGAATTTTCTCAGGCCTATATGTGTACCGGGAACAACGTTCAATATGAGGCCCTTGAAGTTCCAGATTGACGAGGCAGACTTCCACACAGAGTTCTGTTCATGGCCAGGAGTGGTGATGGAGGTTAGGGATGGAGTCTACACGTATTTCTTTGACAGAATGCTGCCAAACCTGCTGCCGGGAGAAACTTCGGAGGAAGCAGCGACTAGGATGTCAAACCTAAAACTCTTCCCTATTATTCAGCAGCTAAACACCAAGGTAAAAAGCTTTAATAGAGTAGTTCAAGCACTAGAAAGTGATGCCACTCCATTTCCAACATTTTCAGAATTTCAGGCATCCCATTCTAATCCATCTTTCAGCACGACCTCCGTTTTTGCACCAATACCCAATGTTTTGTTTAATTCACCTCCCCCAGCGACTACAAAGTTGGTTGGAAAGAGTAAAGCTGCGAAACCAGCAGCGACACCGAAGGCAAAAAGGGCCAAGGTTGCAGGATCTAGCCCAGTGGTCGACCTCACAGGGGAGGATCCACCTCGAAAGTTGAGTGTAGGGGTACAAATCTGAGAAGAGCTGACAGTTGAGCCCAAAGAGGCCAGAGTATTACCACCCCACAACCCCATATCCCCCCTTGATTTCTTAAACATCCGCACATCACCACCTCGCACCCACCAACTACCACCCACCACCTCAACCATCTCCCGGGAACCCCACAACTCTGCACCATCCACTTCATCAACCACCATGTCTGATCCAGTTGTCAGAAGAATAAAAAATGGGGGCCAAGGAATGGAAGTTAACTCGAGTATAGAGGAGGTACCCCCAGTTAACCCAACCCTGATCCCGCCTACTACTTTTACTGAGCTCATTAATCAGTTAGAATAGTCAATGGAAGAAACAACTGGGTCAATCCCCGAGAAGACTCTGCTCCACCCAGCTGACCTAGCAAGTCAACAAGGGCAACAATATCTACAGATAGCAAACTCCAGCAACTGGCTACAACACCAAACACCGCCACAATCACCGCAGGACTAGTCAGCGAGATCTCTCGCCAGCAGACAGCCACTCCATGGACGAATGCCAGATCAGGGTGCCTCCAGTACATAAAGCATGGAAACTTGGGGGACAACCTAGCTATACCATTTCATTCAGAGAGTGGCCCAACAAGCCGAGAGACTCCACTCGGAGCTCCAACAGAAATGCGAGCAGCAACAACAGCAGATAAGCACGCTTACTGAAGAGCGTGAACAGTTGAATACGGAAAAGGGATAGTTACAGGAACAAATGGAGACAGTAACTAGAGTATTCAGGGATGTTTGGCCTACAGTAACGGCTAGCAGTAGCCAAATACCAGAAGATATGCAGGAAATCGATGCAGTCGGGCAGGAGGTCTACCTCAAGGTAGCCTATTCAAATCTCCAGCAGGAAAATGTAGAACTCAAGGTAGCATTGGCAGCCCAACCCACGTTACCCGACCCAGTGGTGGTGTACTTGACACATATTTCAAAAAGATAGGGCCAAGTAATGAAAATGCAGGAAGTTCTGAGTACTACAACAAAAGAAGCATTCAACCTACTGAAGGGTCTACAAGAATGCTCGACAGCCCCTACTCTGAAGGCACAACCGGTCTCGCTATAGCTACAACAGATATCAAGAGAAATCCAAGAAGCCATGGACTCGATTGGACTTGACCAACTCTATGCACAGGCAGACGTTTTGGAAGTCCAGATACAGCAAATAGAGTAGAACTCAACGGCGGCCAAACAAGCCATCCGGGAGCTTCGGCAGCCGGTAAAAATCAGTGCACGGACAATGCAGCAAGTGGCCTCCGAGGCCAACACTTAGATCAACACCATGTTTGGTGCCTTGCCACCGAATGTAGGGGAAGAGGTTGTCACGAAGATCACAGCCAAGACCGAGGAGCTAATGCAAGGATGGTAGCAGGCCTTGACAACCTTCCAAGAACTCAAGGAATCAGCTCTAACCAAGGTCCCAGAGTTGGGGCCCTTGTTTGGACATTTGGGAGAAGGAAGGCAGGCAGAGCAAGGCACAGCGCCGAGCAAACTCATGGAAGTAGAGACAATACAGATCAATTGACTCGGGGCAAGTCAATAGGATGTGGTCGGGGCCTGTTGGGGCCCTTGTTTTGAAATTCAACAGCTTTTGAGTCATGGCTAGTATGTGGCAGAATGCAGCCATGGTAGGAAGAAATATGTCAAGGTTGCGAAGGAGTAAAGGACAGGTGTCACAGCTGTTGCGGGAGCAAGCACAAATGGCGAAAGAGCGCAGAAGGAAACGAGCAGTAGAACTCCCGACTAATAGAAAGAAACAGAAGACATCCTAGAGAGAAGAAAGGAGGAATGGTCAGTCACGTTGGAAGCAGAAAAAATAGGCAGCCGACCAGCGTGAGGAAAGGGTTGGTGCAGACGGGACCAAGCAATAGGGAGCCACAGGAGATCTCTTTCTATGTTGTACTTTTCTCCATTCCTCTGTATTTTTGTATTTCTCTCTGTCCAATTGGAATTCTTGTATTATGTTCTGTTCATGCTCATGTAGTTGAGCTCTGTAATAGCTTGTCACTGATAGTCGATGCTTAATACAATAAGAAGTGTTGTTTTGGATGTCTGTTATGGTCTTGAATGAATGGTTTTGCAAGCATTCTTAAAATTTTATTTACTGTAAGTGAATGTATTTCCGATAGCTATATGTCATGGAACATTGTGTTGCGGTTGTTTAGACTTTTAACATAACTTCGATTTACTCGGATCCATGTTGTTGGGTTGATACCGATTGACTCCCTACCTTAGTAAGGTCGCGGCATGCCTCGGGTGAGACTCTCAGCTCTTCAGAGCTGGGTGAAAATGCCGGCGTGAAGCTAGACTATGGCGGAAAACCTTTTTGGCCCTTAACTTGAACTCGGGTCTTCTCCACGAGACCTGTTCTCTCGCCAACAGTAGCTCCTATTTTTTTTCATAGATAAGAAGATAGATAAGCATATGTACGTGAACCAAACACTCTGAAGTGATCAACAATTTTTTTTTTCCTAAAAAATTGTCCTTAAGTGTAACATCCCTCAATGAATTATGAGGAAATCTATTCAATTTATTTACAACAATTCGACATGCATTAAATCAAAGTAGTTGATGCATACCAAATATTTTGAATGTGAATCTTATTTTTTGGAAAATGAAGCTCATGTTCTTTCTCTCAGCGAAGCCATTCTTCTTAGGAGTATAAGGAACACTAAACTCCATCTTGATCCCAAATCACTTGCAAAAATAAATGAACTCATTATATTTGTATTCTCTACCATCATCACTTCTCAATATTTTGATGTTGTGACCCATTTGATTTTATACAAGTGATTTGAACTCACAAAACTTATCAAACACTTCACTTTTATGCTTCATGAAATAAATACAACATTTTTTGGTAGCATCATCTTTGAAAGTAACAATGTAGAAGTATCCAATGATAGAAGGAGTTCATAGGTCCACATACATCAGAAGGAAGAAAATTAAAAGGTTTCCTTATAGGTGTTCCATAATTTCTAAGAAAATGATCCCTATGATGCTTTCCCATGGCATGTGAATTACATACACTTCCTTTTATTACATCAAATTGTGGAATGACTCTTACCATATTTTAGAATTTCTTTAGGATGTTTAGATTTACATGGCCAACTCTTCTATAGCACAATTCCATAAGTGTTCAATCATGATGCATTAATTCTCTTTAATCTGTTAGCCACCTATAATATTTTGTTGTACCAAAAGGTGGCTAAGACCTTTTTGAGCCTCCAAGGAACAAATTTTATCACTAAAAATTGTTGGCTCTTGAAGACTCCTTGAAGGCCTCATGCCTCTGTCCGAAATCTTCATTTACTATTTCCATTTCATGCTATGAAATTCTGCTAATTTCATAAGAAAAGACTGTTGAAGAACCATCATTTTCGCCCTTCTCCCACTCAAAACTAACCTTCATCTGCTCCCCTTTTCCTCCATAAAATCCCCTTTGTTTTCATGATTTCTTCTCTTTCCCTCATGAAAAAACACTTTTACAAAGTTAAAAGGCTCACTCTTTAGCTTTGCCATAACCCCCATTTCCATTGAAAAACCATGAAAAATGCATAGAAAACCAAGCGCTAACTCTAGGAGCGCTAATCGCAAATTTCTGAAATGTGATCCAGCGCAGATCGCAAACCGCAAATTTCAGTTTTCATTTAAAATGCCCATCGCGTTTTCCATTTTTGCGATTTGCGATCAGTCTCCGTCACATAATCCGCCATTGCGTTTTCCACTTTTGCGATTTTGCGCCATCGCAAATATTTACGCTGCGATCCATCGCAGTTTCCGCACATCGCAATATCACATAACCGCAATATCGCATTTTCTCTCTGTCACATAATCCGCCATCGCGTTTTCCATTTTTGCGATTTGCGATCAGTCCCGCCGGACCCACCATATGATACCCCCGCCTTTCATACAAAAACGCTTTTTTCCTTTTTAAAGTCGAAAATGATATATTTTTTGGTTTACAAAGGTTTTGCCCATTACATCCCGCCGTTGCATTTCCGCCGTCAATCTGCACCCTCGCTCCATGATCTAACGGTTACGCTCCTTCCCCGCCTCCGAAGCAGTTTAAACCTAAAACGCAAGATTTCTTAATCATTTTTGTGTTTTGCAGGTGTTTTAATGGTTTTCCATTTGTATAATGAAAGAGAGCAGAGGGCCGGGAAAGACGTTTCCTGCGCCTCTGAGCTGTTAAAGAGAACCATCTGCGGGGTTTTCGCTCCATTGTTTTCTCAATGCTTCATGGGCATTGATGCCTTTAAAAGCCCAGTGCGGCCCTGCACATCGACAAGACACTATTTTATTCAAAAGAACAGTTAAAGAGTATCAGTTTTGAAGACAAAACATAGCAGATGAAGATTGAGGACAATTTTTACGGGGATTACGGCTAAGACAATTATCAAAATCCTAATTCCCGATTTAAAAACACGATTTAAAGAAAACTTAAAGTGTTTATCAGACAGAAAGGACCTTCACCACCATACTTGAGGCGCATTGATTCCTCAACCACTACAGTGCCACCTATTGTCTCAAGACGCTCAATCAGAGGCTGAATTTATTGAACAAGATCAGATCTCTGCCTCGGAACAGCTGAAGAGTTATTTCTGCCAAGAATTTAATGAAAGAATGTCCGCAAAATAACCTTAACACCGCGCAGAGCCTCAAAGGTCAACAAAAGCTCCCTCCGAGCTTACTTCATAAGTGTAAACCCATTAATGCAGCAGGACAACTGTATGATTTCTTCATCGAGCCTCCAAGAGCCAGGAAGACACTAATTCTGCATTAATTGTATCTGAGATCTTTTCATCAGATCTCACCTCCTCATCCTTCTATAAATACTTCAGTAGAGGATGAGTGAGAGGTTGGATTGGTTGGTTGTTAATGTAATTGCTGAAGTATTGTAACTGCCTCTGAGCAGAAAAGTCTTGATTGTAGATAGGCTTTCACGGGCTCTTGGAGCTCTGCTTGTAACATATAGGTTAGGTTGTGAAGAGAGATGGATTAAAACACTGGATCTGAAGATTGTAACTGGTTTGAAGCATCAATACAAGCTGATTTATGGGATCCTGGTCTATGCTGATGGTGATGTGATTCTCACTATAACTTGTATTTTGTTTCTGTTTTCAATTTGTTTCATTTTCCACTATAAAGAAAAGTTTAAACAGGGTTAGGACCTACTGTATATCAGTAAACTTCTCTGGCTGAGAAATCTTTATTTAAATGTGTTCTTTCAACTGTGTTATTTGAAAATGATTTAATTCAGTGTAAGTACAGGGATGCTGGCGTTCCCTCATCTTTTGTCATAGCTGAATGTTATTTTTAAATGTTACGTTCAATATATATTGTGTGAAGATGAATTGAGGAAATCAAGGTTAGCCCTCAGTCCCTTTCTTGTTTGCTCAAATATTTGATTGTTTACCTTAGGATGTGTTAAAAGCTGACTAGTTTCGAAGTACTTATCAGATCTTAGACCATTCTGTGTGATCTTTGTGTTTCCCTTTGTTTTTATATGTTTTCTATTAGAAGTGTATCAAAGGATGGATAGTTTCAAAGCACTTACCAGATCCTAGTTTGCTTCTATGTTTCTCTTAAGTGCCTGGTCAAAGGCTGGCTAGTTTCAAAGTACTTACCAGATCCTGGGCTGCTCTTTGCTCTGCATCTGTCTTTTCCCCTTTCTTATTGTATCACTCCATTCCATAAATCAAACTTTAAAGAGATCCTTAGGCATAGATGACTTGCCCCATATACCACTCTTGAACATGATTGTTTCAATTAAATCCTCTTATGACTCCATAGCCCAATGGACTAAAAACCCGCCATCATCTTCTCTTCTTGATCAAATCTTATTCTGGTACTTGAAACTTCTCACCTTTGAACCTATTCGCATATAGATATTTCCGCCTCAGACAACAGCTATGTTCAACCATCCGGAAAAACCAAACAAAACCCTTGGTCTTCATAACTAGCCTAATATCATTACCTCAAGCTTTCAAAGAGAATATCCATCTTTGTGCATATTGGAGAGATCCCTCTCCGGATTCAGGAGGGCTAGATCCTAGGATCCCAAAGTTGGTTGAAACGATGTTGTTTCTGTAATTGGACTCTGCCAATCTTGCTAATAAATTACAAAGACCTAACATTTCTGGCGACTCCACTGGGGACTCTGTGGGTTTTTAATACCTTTTAGAGACCTCAGAAAACCCTTAATTCAACAAAAAATTTGTGAGTAAAAAGCAGCCTTTTCAAGCACTACCACAAAAATGGTAATCATGATAAAACTTGTTTGAATCAGTGAAAATCTAGGTCAACCCTAGGATTCTCATAAAACTTTATCTAACCTTGAAAAATCAGCTAGCTTAGCCATAAGAGTAGACGGCCTTTGTCTCACAACCTTAGCTAAGTTTTGAAACAGAGTTAGGATATTCTTAAAAACCACACAACTGAAAAATGACTCAGAAAAACTAAAAATATTTTAGATTGGTACATGGTGGTGGACCATAAAACATTTTACCTCCAAAAAAGAGCTAAAAACTTCCACCTGGTGACTCCACACTCTGAAACTCCCAGAAGACCAAATGACTCCACTAGTAGAAGACCCTGAACTGATTGACCAGACACAGTGACCTCTTTCTTGATTTACAATTATGATTCCAAGAATACAACGAAGATATGCCCCAATGAGTAGAGATCATATCCCTAGGTTTCCACATAAGATGCCCCAGGTGAATTGGGATGACAACCTGCCTCTTTTTCAAGGCGAAAAGTTTGATGACCCTCTATTACATCTCATCAAATTTCATATACATGTATGGAGGTTGAGAGTTGAATGGCATGAAGACTGCCTAATGAAAATGTTCATGTTAACATTAGAAGGAAAAGCTAGGGATTGGTATGAATGCTTAAGATCTAGTAGTTTGTTTTCCTTAAGAGACCTTGAATATGTGTTCTATGAGAACTATGAAGAAAACGCTACATCATTATCATGGGGTGCAATATATTATGATCCATCACAAAACATCACCCAACACATTATAGATAATGAGGAAGCTTTGGAAGAGATGCATCCTGAAGATATTTTAACAACCATTCATGACTTTAATCTCCTATTGAAAATTTTTAAGAACATAGATGAATCAGTTGAGGAAGAGATGATCCAAGAAATAATGGACGTTCCTCAAGATATCCCTGAAAACTCAAATATTGATTCATCATCCCTTATATATGAGGCTCAAGAAGACATCCAGCCTCAAAATCAGTCTTCACAAGAGACAGAGAATTGCTGTACTTCTGTGCAAAGGGACATGAAAACATTTTCCCCTTTGACAGAGAAGGAAATATAACAGACTATTTATAAACAGCCAGTCTCTGAAACTTTTTGCAAAACAAACACTCTTGCCCATTCGCATAGAGAACTTTGTTGTACAGATTTAGAAAATTCTTTTGTAAATCATAATGAAGAGAGACCTGCTGATAACCCAATATGTTCGACTGATGAAATTGTTTATTCCGATGATTTTCCAAATTTCGATCAGTCTGATGATGATGATGAGTTTCAAGAAAAAATGAATCACGCAGGGCAACCTGCGTTCGATTGGTGTTATGAGTTTCACCATCATCAACTTGAAAGCAGAAATCACCCATTTCAATCCATCACAAATCGCTTTCGCATAATTGGGAGTCAAGAGCTTTTCAACTCAAAAGGTGAAGAGAAGAACAATGAAGAAATTTTTGAGCAAGAGGAAACCATTGAATACACCCCTGCTCAAGAATATAATAACCTCTTCATAGAATTTAGTCCACTGAATACGAGCATACAAGGGCCACAAGAGGACAACACTGTCAAATATGATGAGTCCTCCAGTTCAAAAGATGAGGAAGATGAAGGAGAAAAACAAATAGAAGACTATCCTGCTGTGGATATATCATCTTCTCAAGAAGAAAATTCTCCCTTCACTGATATTAGTCCGTCATTTAAAGAGCCTGAATTTATATCAGAAGCAAGCATAGATTCAAAGAAAGAAGATATTTCACTGTTTGCTATTTTGCAGGTTAAGAATGATGATACTTCCAAGTTACATACTGAAGAGATAGTCCTCAAAGCTGATGTCTTGGAAGTAGATGATCTACCAATTGTGGAGGACCAAAAAGAAGAGAACCTTCACCTTTTCTCTGTTGATCCTATGGAAAAGTGTGTGGAAATCCAAACTGGCTCAAATTATCAAGCATTGATCCTTTGCAAGAGCCAGAGACATGAAAAGCTGTCACCTTCTGTGATAGCCTCGGTTTTGAAGATTAATCTTCAAAATATACTATGGATACCTCTGACAAGCAGCCAGAGTTTCTTCTTCTTCTTAACATTACTCAGCTGGCTGCATTGGCACTTTTGTATCATATGAATATGTAAATACTCCATGTTTAGAATAGGTTAGATAGGAATGTCAATAAAGCTCACTTCTGGGCATGTAGTTGTTGTTTTTCTACGTTGAAGAAAAATAAAAAATTCAAAAGTACAAAAACAAAGAAAAGAAAGAAAAGAGGGCAGATTGACGAAACAATAAAGGTACAGCCCCATACCAAAAAGAGAAATAAATCTGAAAGTGTGCAAGCTCAAATGCCACTCCTCAAAACACACTTCTAGTTAGTTAAACTGCCTAATCTTGACTAATTAGCTTTAAATTTTCTGCTGATAGGATAGTGAATTCGATTTGCCAAATTGTTCAATCTTGGCTTATCAGTAGATACATTAGGATAGAAATGAAGGTTCAAACAAACTCAAAATCTGAACCAAAATTTCCAAAGAGAGATGACTCAAAACTGTTTTATTTTCTGAGTCATAAAAGAGAAGAACTGGTTCTAATTTGTCCAAAATCTGAATCAGATATCAAGGAAGAGGCAGCTCAAACAAAAGCAAAAACAGAGCTGAGAAGAAAAGAGAAGGCCATGATGAGAAACTTTCAGATCTTGAGCCTTCCATTTTGATTTTTAATTTTCTGCAAATAATAATCTATGTGCAGATTGTTCTTATGCCATAGATCACAGCAAGTCAAATAGCTTAATCTTGACTTGACTGTTTTTAAATTTTTGTTGTAGAATTTAAGAATGAAAGTCTGTTGGACAGTTTAATCCCAACAGACAGTAGATTAGGTAGAGAAATATCTGAGCTCAACTGTTTAATCTGAGTCCAGGGAGAAATAAGGAGTAGAAGTAGATTAGTTTTTATGCTTTCAAAAGAATAAAATGTTGTGAAAAGAGCTTGCCAATCCAAGTGCACTCTGATGAAGGAAAAATTCTAGATCAGTAGGATTGGGTAGGTAAAAAGTTTGTATTGACGAAGGACCATTGTTTTCATGGCTGCTAAATATGTTTGCAAACAAGATCATCCAGCAAAAGAAGGGCAGCTCAATGGATCAGGCACAGATCAGCCTCCCAGAGAATGCAAGTCTGAAGTTCTTGATGCCTTGAAGAAGGCACATCCCCAAGTGGAGCCACTGTTAGCCACCTATAATATTTTGTTATACCAAAAGGTGGCTAAGACCTTTTTGAACCTCCAAGGAACAAATTTTATCACTAAAAATTGTTGGCTCTTGAAGACTCCTTGAAGGCCTCATGCCTCTGTCTGAAATCTTCATTTACTATTTCCATTTCATGCTTTGAAATTCTGCTAATTTCATAAGAAAAGACTGCTGAAGAACCATCATTTTCGCCCTTCTCCCACTCAAAACTAACCTTCATCTGCTCCCCTTTTCCTCCATAAAATCCCCTTTGTTTTCATGATTTATTCTCTTTCCCTCATGAAAAAACACTTTTACAAAGTTAAAAGACTCACTCTTTAGCTTTGCCATAACCCCCATTTCCATTGAAAAACCATGAAAAATGCATAAAAAACCAAGCGCTAACTCTAGGAGCGCTCATCGCAAATTTCTGAAATGTGATCCAGCACAGATCGCAAACCGCAAATTTCAGTTTTCATTTAAAATGCCCATCGTGTTTTCCATTTTTGTGATTTGTGATCAGTCTCCGTCACATAATCCGCCATTGCGTTTTCCACTTTTGCGATTTTGCGCAATCGCAAATATTTGCGTTGCGATCCATCGCAGTTTCCGCACATCGCAATATCGCATAACCGCAATATCGCATTTTCTCTCCGTCACATAATCCGCCATCGCGTTTTCCATTTTTTCGATTTGCGATCAGTCCCGCCGGACCCACCATATGATACCCCCGCCTTTCATACAAAACGCTTTTTTCCTTTGTAAAGTCGAAAATGATATATTTTTTGATTTACAAAGGTTTTTCCCATTACATCTCGCCGTTGCATTTCCGCCGTCAATCTGCACCCCCGCTCCATGATCCAATGGTTACGCTCCTTCCCCGCCTCCGAAGCAGTTTAAACCTAAAACGCAGGATTTCTTAATCATTTTTGTGTTTTGCAGGTGTTTTAATGGTTTTCCATTTGTATAATGAAAGAGAGCAGAGGGCCAGGAAAGACGTTTCCTGCGCCTCTGAGCTGTTAAAGAGAACCATCTGCGGGGTTTTCGCTCCATTGTTTTCTCAATGCTTCATGGGCATTGATGCCTTTAAAAGTCCAGTGCGGCCCTGCACATCGACAAGACACTATTTTATTCAAAAGAACAGTTAAAGAGTATCATTTTTGAAGACAAAACACAACAGATGAAGATTGAAGATAGTTTTTACAGGGATTACGGCTAAGACAGTTATCAAAAGCCTAATCCCCAATTTAAAAACACGATTTAAAGAAAACCTAAAGTGTTTATCAGACAGAAAGGACCTCCACCGCCATACTTGAGGCGCATTGATTCCTCACCACTACAAGCACTCATTGTCTCAAGACGCTCAATCGCAGGCCGAATTTATTGAACAAGATCGTATCTTCCGTCGGAACAACGAAGTATTATTTCTCGCTGTGAATTTAATGAAAGAATGTCCGCGTAACAACTCTTAATAATCGCGCAGCCTCAAAGGTCAAACAACAAAAGCTCCCCTCCGAGCTTACTTCATAAGTGTAAACCCATTAATGCAACAGGACACCTCCGTATGATTTCTTCTTCATCGAGCCTCCAAGGGCCAGGAAGACACTAACTCGCATTAATTGTATCTCGAGGATTGATTCACGTATCTTCACCTCCTCATTCTTCTCTATAACACGCAGAGGATGAGTGAGAGGTTGGATTGGTTGGTTGTTACTCTAATTGTTTAAGTATTGTAAATCGGGCCTTTGTGAAAAGTCTTGATTGTAGATAGGTCACTGCTCTTGAGCTCGTCATATCGTAGGTTAAGTTGTGAAGAGAGATGGATTAAAACACTGGATCTGAAGATTGTAACTGGTTTGAAGCATCAATACAAGTTGATTTATGGGATCCTAGTCTATGCTGATGGTGATGTTATTCTGACTGTAACTTGTATTTTGTTTCTATTTTCAATTTGTTTCATTTTCCACTATAAATAATAGTTTAAACAGGGTTAGGACCTACTATATATCAGTAACCTTCTCTGGCTGAAAAATTTTTATTTAAATGTATATTTCAATCATATTTGAAAATGATTTAATTCAGTCTAAGTACATGGATGCTGGCGTTCCCTCATCTTATTGTCACAGCTGAATGTTATTTTTAAATGTTACTTTCAATATATATTGTGTGAAGATGAATTGAGGAAATCAAGGTTAGCCCTGAGTCCCTTTCTTGTTTGCTCAACTATTTGATTGTTTTCCTTAGGATGTGTTAAAAGCTGACTAGTTTCGAAGTACTTATTAGATCTTAGACCATTCTATGTGATCTTTGTGTTTCCCTTTGTTTTTATATGTTTTCTATTAGAAGTGTATCAAAGGCTGGATAGTTTCAAAGCACTTACCAGATCCTAGTTTGCTTCTATGTTTTTCTTAAGTGCCTGGTCAAAGGCTGGCTAGTTTCAAAGTACTTACCGCATCCCTGGGTCGCTCTTTGCTCGCATCCGTCTTTTCCCCTTTCTTATTGTATCACTCCATTCCATAAATCAAACTTTAAAGAGATCCTTAGGCATAGATGACATGCCCCATAGACCACTCTTGAACATGATTGTTTCAATTAAATCCTCTTATGACTCCTTGATCTCTATGAAATCCTTTTATCCGGATACATGTGCCTACTTTAACTTGAATAAATATATCAAACATCTTTGCAAGAAGTAGTAAATGAAAGAGAAAAAAGTAAGGAAAAATATTCTAACCTATTTGGTAACTTATAGACCCTGTCAACGGAATTATCTTAATGAGATTGATCCTTACCATTGGTTTGAAAATATCATTTTTTATTTGGTTTTTTCTTGAAGTTATCTCTTGCCATATGACGCTTTTTTTTGCAACATTTTTTAACAAGGCCATAGTTTTTCTCGAATGACCATTTTTTTACCGGAATCCGATGAGAAATTCTTCCATAAATTTGATTGTAGGAGTGATTGAACCATTTTTTTGATGGTGGAAATGGATTCAACACCATGAAGAATATTTTGGCACCCAAAATCCCAAAGCTTGACCACCGTAACCTAGATTTCCAAAAAATTCTGTTGTATTTTCTCAAAATCGTGCCAAAATTCCTAGTGTTTTATAAGAAAAAACATGGCTTATTTAGATTATGCATTTTTTTGAAAATAAATCATCTTCACTTGGAAAGAGTTCTATTTGATGAATAAGTGTCACCATCATTAAATGTACTACGTAATTGTTCCCTTCTTTCCTCTTAGGCCATTTCTTATTGTTTTTCTTTATTTTTTATAGTAAGTAACACCATCTTAAAATTTGTAATTCTTTTTCTTCTTTTTTATCTCATCCAAAAAAAATACCTATAAATTTTCAAATAAGACTATTTTTTTCTCCTCTTACAACACTACTAACAAACTCATCAAAATAATTAAAAAAAATTATAATCATCATTTCTTCATTTGTAATTTTATCTCATGCATCATGTCATACAAGGATATGGGAAGACACTTTTCTCCCTTTGCTATTTTACATACATTCAATTTGTTTTAAGTAATATCCTCACTCCTCTATATTTATATAGAAACTCAATCTTGTCCCATAACTCGTTAGTTTGCATGAAACCTTTAACCTACGTAACCATTATGTTAAATGAGATAATAATGCGAGATTTAACATCCTTCTTATTCCATTTAGTCAACTCATCCAAATTATTTATTGGTCATGCATTTGTTCCATTAACTATAGAATAAACACTCCTTTCTATTAAGACGAGCCCCATAAAATATTCCATGATGAGCGGTTAGAGATGCCTTCAAGTTTTTCAAAATCATTAAGTTTTATGTTTTCCATAATCTTGAATTTAGTGAAAATGTTGAGTCTAAGCTTAATTGAGCTAGCAGATAATTTGAGTGTAGCTCCTAGCCACATCTCCTCATGCTTTAGGTCCATGCCACAGGTCACACTAAGCTCCATGCACTAGCTCATGTTGCTAGGTCCATCCACTCAACTCACATTTCCAGGTTCACGACCTCACTCAAACTGCCAGGTCTATCAACTCAACTATGCAATACCTAGCATAAATATTTGCATGCACTCATCTTTACGTAGGCTCTAAAATAATACACTATAACATCACGTGCCAATCTCCTGTAACATACTACCATACTCATAAAAAAAATTTACTTTACAATATTACATTCCACTATATTTGATTTAATCACCTACCTATAACCAAACCCACTTATTACTTATGCGATAGACATACCATTTCGTATATTAGCAGTACAATACATTGGACAAGACACATATTTATTTATTACTGCCTCATAAAAGTTAAGTTACTCTTTGTAGGTTTACGAGGAGTGCACCTGTCATTGTATATGGCATTGGTTTTTTTGTGATTGTCTGTCCTATTTTTTTACTACGAAAGGATCTGAATTTAATTGACAAGAGCTTTACCTTCATAGCCCACATTATGATTTTTGATTACGAATGTCCTGTTGTGTTTACTAGTACAATGAAAAACTTTGCAATGGTCGGATCGATTTATTTAACTTGCACAACCTAGCATGCACTCCGTAGGAGAATAGCTATGAACCCTCTTCCACTGTTGATTTGCGTAGGCCCAGGATCTATGGTCATAATTGTTTTAGGGTTTGTTTCATTAGGGTAATGACTACCCTAACCCTAACCGTTTTCACATTAATTTGTGAGACTCCACCACAGAGCTTTGCAATTCTGTCTCGTTGCCGCAGCGACATGGCTCTAACAAGGTTCTCCTCAGATTCGTTCTGGGTTTCTTCGCTGACGGTAGGTAACTCATTCCAGTTTGTCCCATTTCCATGAATCTCTGGTGTATTTTCTGTTGGATGGTTTTTATTTCTGAGACTCAAATGGGATTCCTCCTCCGCACCGTTTATCGTTTTCTTGTTAGCATCGATCTCCATTTTTCTTCGCTTCCTATTTCACTATTCTTCTCTAAGATCTATTTTTTGTTTTCTTTGTCCGTAGCGGAAGTTTGAGCTCATCCCTCTACGTGAAGCAACACAGTTTCTCTAATACACCCTCATGTGAATCTCACAGGTAGGTTGGGGCTAGTTTGTTATGTGTGTGGTAATTTACTAGCTTGCGTTTCACTATTCCATCTGAATGCAACCTATTGACCCATCTTCATGGTTGATTTGCAGGTTAGTTTTGCGCTCCTCCGCAAAGTAGTTTCCATAGGTAAGGCTACATAAATTTTGTTATTTCCTGTACCCTCCATAAATATCGGTTAACAAGGTCTCAGCCTTAGTTTTCTGATGGTTTTCTCATCTTGTTTTTATGTGCAAGTAATCTCTGTAGCCCAACGTTGTAGTTCAATTCCCTTGATATGCTCGATATCGGTCCTCCACTGACTCGGCTTACCTTCCCCACCAGGTATCTTCCTCTGTTGTAGGTTTTGGTACGGGTTTCCGGTTGCAACGAGCCCTGATTCAACGTCGAAGCTCGGGTTTTCCTATGAGGCTTCACGCCACCATTCTATTTTTGTTTTACTCTTGTTTGAGTTTCATGGGCATTTCCCAGTTTGTGGATACTGTAGAAGAATATAAAAATTATGAATTTTTTATAGTTCATTCCTAAGTAATTTTTATCTAGCCACTAGGGCACTTAATTCTAATTCATAGTGTTTGATCTATGACTTGTTTAATTAGCCTTTGGTGCTATCACTCTCTAAGTGAGGCGAACCTTTAGTGTATAATTTCTTTCTACATGTATATATATATATATATATATATATATATATATATATATATATATATATATATATATATATATATATATATATATATTCCTGCATACTTGGGTGAATCTCTTTTTCTTTTCCAAATTATGCAAATTGGAAATAGGAATATAGTATTTTCGGTATACGGTTTACAAACACATTTATGCTAATTATAGAATAAAGTTACAGTTGCCTTTCCAATATTCTATTACTCATTCAGTTTCATTTTTTCGAGAATAGAGATAAAGATGCAGTATAAAGCTTTTTCAATATTAGTACAACTGTCTCTTTTCCTTTATTCTGTTTACTGTCTTTTGTTCCAATAAATTTGTTTACATATATATTTAAACAATTCAAAGATGGTTTTAACAATAGTTTCAGTTCTTGAGTTTGCATGTATCTTTCACACATCTCTATTTCTATGATAAAATTCTCTATATGATGCCCACTCTCTGAGGCATCCTATTTGTCTAGAATTCTTTATGTATGTTTTAGCTTGTTCAACAATTGTCTACAGATTCTTCTTTCCTGTGGTTTAAGGGTCTGAATTTACTTTTATTTCAGTTTTAGATGAATGTTCGGACCATTTTGTCCATGTTTATCATAGTTTCAGAGAAAAACCAACTCGAAGCCTTCATCTCCAATGATCTACGTGAACAGTTCTCTGTTTTTAGTTGCCAAGAAAGTTATTTTATAACTTCATTTGATATCTGGGTTTGCTTAATTCTAGTCATGCCTTTGTTTACCACATGCTCTGAATATCTTAAGAAAAATTGTCTGGCAGTCTTGTTTATTTAAAGAGAATACTTAGAGGGTTCCTCATTTCATAAATAAAATATAGTAACAACTACAAACCATTAAATATAACTAATTATTCATTCACAATCCAAAAATCAGTTTCCTAATGACTGGTATACTTATCTGTCTTCCAGATAATGCTGATGTTGTCCTCCCTACCTTGAGGGAGGCAATTATGTCCTTGTCTCTCCCCCGTGCTCTACACCTGAGTTAAGTGAGTTGACAGAGGTTCCGGAAGAGACCTCGGGACTCCTAGTCTAGTCTTCTATTCCAGGAATTTCAGGAATTTGAGTAATTCCATTGGTCACCACCAACTTAGGAATTCTTCACTTTATTTACTCTCCACAACTACCGAACAAAACCTGTCTTCCTCACTGGGATGTACTTTTATCCTCAGAGGAAAGGGTAACTGTCTGAACTATTTTTTGTTCAACTACTTCTCAGTTATTGGAATATTTTTACCATCAAACTTTTACTTTCTATGGAAGCACTTTCCATAGCTAATTTTTATTTAATCAAACCAAAATTAATTTATGTTCATCAAGTAATATTTCTCAAGAAATAAATAAATGTTTTATTTTCTTAGCATAAAATAACATAACCATTAGTTGGCACTTAAGCCAGCTATCACAACTTCCCCCTTGGAAGTAAACGTCGTCCTCGGTTTTTTAATATAGTTCAGCAAACAGTTCTGGGTAAGCATCCCAAACAAATCCTTCATCCTCCCAGGTAGCCTCGTCCACGCTGAAGTGCTTCCACTGCACTTTAACCTGGGTGATGGCTCGCCTCTGGAACATCATTTCTCTCCAATCTATTATACGCTGAGGCTCAACCAGGAACTCGTCATCTAGCTCGACATGCAGTCAACAAACTTTGAGTTAATTTTCTTATAACTTTTAGTATTTCCAAGACAGGATTCTTATTCATAAGCTACCTAAATGCTTTGTCAGTGGATTACGTGCTTTGGGTCATGCACATATCATTTTAGTAAGGAAAAATGAAACAAATTGTGCACCCGAATATGGCTGGGTAAGGCCAGTCGGTATGCCACAAGTCCCACCCCTTCCAATATCTAGAAAGGTCCACAGAACCTGGGAGCCAACTTGGCACAAGAGGCCCACCTTAGTGTGCTCTTCTTTGGTTCAATCCTTAAATACACATGATCACCCACTTCAAATTCACGATAGGTCCTTTTCTTATTTGCATACATTTTCTGTCGATCTTGAGCTACCTTTAGATTTTTCTTGATCTTTCTTACTTCTGATTCCATCACTACTAACATTTCCGGTCCAAGCATCAACTTGGTTTCAGGGCTGCTCCAATTAATTGGAGTACGACACTGTCGTCTGTATAATGCTTTGAAAGGACTCATCTTAAGATATTCATAATAACCATTTCTGTACGCAAACTTTAATAAATGCAAATATTCTTCCCATCTTGTTGGCTGCTGCATTACGTACATTCGTAATAGATCCTCAAAGATATGATTCAACCGCTCAGTTTTTCCATCTGTCTGTGGATGGTAAGTAGTGTTGAAATGTATTTGGGTTCCCAAACCTGTAAATAACATTTTCCAAAATGTTTAAGTAAGCTTCACATCCCTTTCTGATATGATAGTTTTCATAATTCCATGTAACCTAAATATTTCTCGCATAAATATGTCTGCTATTTGCATCATTTTATAAGTAGACTGTACTGGTATGAAATGTGTTGCCTTTCTTAACCGATCAACCACCACCATAATGGAGTCATTATGCTTCTTTTATTTTGGTAAACCAATAATAAAGTCTAAAGATATAACCTCCCACTTCCATTCAGGTACTAGTATAGGCTGCATCAATCCGGCTGGATGTCGATGCTCCACCTTCACCTGCTGGCACTCCAAACATTTGTTCAAATATTCTACAATATCTCTTAGCATACCTGGCTAGAAATAGTTCTTTCTGATTTCTGTTAGCATTTTCTGATACCCTGGGTGTCCTGAGTAATTACTCAGATGGTATTCATTCAGGATCAGCTCCTTCAATTCCATTCGATTTGGAACATATATGTTTTCCTTAAAATTTAATAACTAATCTTTGTTGAATCCATAATCATAATATTTTTCTTGTCTTCTAGCCTCTTCTGCTTGTTGCCACAGGAATTTGTATTCAGGATCCTTCTCGGCTTCTGTTTTTATTTGATCTAGAAACTTGCATTCAATCTGGTTGTAGTACAATTCATAAACACCATGCAACTTTCTATTCAAAGAATCTGTCGCTCTATTTTCCTTACCCTTCACATGCTTCATATCAATGTCAAACTCGCTTAGGAAGGCATTCCATATTTCCTGGTGAGAGTTAAGGTCATCTTGCTTAAAGTAACTCGTTAATATGCTATGGTCGGTTTTTAGTACAAATATCTTTCCAAGCAAGTAGTTCCTCCATACTCAGAGTGCATGCACTACCGCTGTTAGCTCCAGACCATAAGCTGAGTATCGATGTTCATGCTCTTTTAGCTTCAGTGATTCATAAGCAACTACTTTACCCTCTTCCAACAAGATTTCACCAACTCTTTCCTTACATGCATCCGTACAAACTTTAAACTCTTTATTGGGGTCACCTACTCTCAATAATGGTGTAGCAGTCAATAGAAGCTTTAATTTTTCAGAACAGTTTTGACATTCATTAGTCCATTTAAATACTTTTGCCTTCCTTTGTACGGAGGTAATTGGAAAAGAAATATTTGAGAATCCTTCAATGAAACATCGATAATATCCAGCCAATCCCATAAAGGATCAGATGTCTGCCACATTTTGGGGTACCCTCCATTCTATAATTGTCTTAATTTTCCCTGGATCAATTGCTATTCCCTCAACAGAAATAACGTGGCCTAGGTAGTGAATTTCTTCTTTGAAGAAATCACACTTGCTAAACTTAGCATACAAATGATGCTTTCGTAACATCTCCAACAATATCCTTAAATGCTCCTTGTGCTCGTCCAAATTATTCGAATAAATTAAGATGTCGTCAATAAATATCAACACAAAACTATCCAGAAAAGAGTTAAATATACCATGCATTAGCCTCATAAATGTTGTTGGTGCATTAGTCAATTCGAATAGTAACATCACAAATTCATAGCGCTCGTACCTATTATGGAAAGTAGTTTTGTATATGTCTTCATATTTTATCCAGATCTGGTGGTATCTTGACCTTAAGTCTATCTTTGAAAATACAGTGGCCCCCTTCACCCGATCAAATAAATCATCAATCCGTGGTAGTGGGTATTTATTATTGATGGTCAACTTATTGAGCTATCGATAGTCCATGCACATTCACATGGTTCTGTCCTTTTTTTTTACAAACAACACTGGTGCTCCGCAAGGGGACACACTTGGTTGGATATACCCTTTATCCAAAAATTCTTGTAACTGCATCTTCAGTTCAGTCAACTCTGGTACACTCATTCGGTAAGGTGCCCTTGAAATCCGTGATGCTCCAGGCATCAACTCGATAGTAAAATCAATGTCCCTTCTTGGTGGAAAACCCGATACATCCTCTGGAAACACGTCCATAAAATATTGCACTACCAGAATGTTTTCCATCATCGGAGTATTTTCTTTGGAATTAGTAAAACCCACTTAAATAGTGTATATCTGACATCCCTTCCTCATGCACTGACTCATTTGAGAGGCTGTAATAGAACGCAACTGTAGGGGTTTCTTTATTCCTTGAATCTCCTTACGATTTCCATCTTGCATTCTATAATATATAACCTTTTGTTTAAAATCCACCAATTTCCAGTGCTTCTCCAACCAATCAATGCTCAGTAGCACATCATAGGATCCCAAGGGTAATATATTCAGGTCCACAGTTAGTTGCTGTTCACTAATTTCTAGTGTACAACTTGGAATTTTGGCACAAAAGTTTCTCTTTGTTCCAGTGGCTAGCTGTACCAACCATGGATTCTTGAATTTATGACTTTGTAATTTACATATTTCTACCAATTTTGGATATACATAGCTTGAAATTGCACATGGGTCAACCAAAACAGAAACAGGTTGCGAGTGTATCTTAGCTTCCAATTATATCATCGTTGATTGGTAATTTTCCTGACAATCTTCCAATGCTGCATTAATTCTGGGTATATTTCAGGCTACATCTCCCACTGTAGAAGATTCTTGTATATTAGCAACCGTTCCACCCCTCCCCCGTTGCGTACAGTTCCTATAATAGTGAGCCTCACCACACCCCCAACATTGTAGGGGTGGTTTCTGATTTTTTCCTTGGTTTGGCTTGCTGGAAGCCTCTGTGGGTTTATCTTCTGTAGGCCACCGAGTTCTTTGATGGTTTCTACCAAACTGTTTTCTTACTGAACTCCTTGCATCATTCTTAAAATTATTGGTTCTACTTTTCTTGAAATTTGAGCTTCTTTTATGCTCTTTCTTTGATTGCCAATTTTTACCCAGCTCTCCTTTTTCCTCAGATTGCTGATAACACAATATTGCCTTTCGAATTACCTCGTAATGGTCCTTGGATTCACGAACTCAATTCATTCCTTCATGTGAGTCGGAAAACTACTTAGCAACTGCTGAACCTTAGCCTTTTCATCCCTTAGATCAGGAATGTAGCAGAGTAGGGAAGTAAACTTAGTTATGTATTCGTCCATCGTCATTTTACCCAATTTTAAATCGTGAAATTCTCTGGAATTTTAATCATAGAAGTGTTTAGTTAGGTACTTACCTTTAAAATATTGCTGAAATGTATCCCAAGTCACGTCCTGGTCTTCTATGCCATGGACATTCTTAACCTCCTCCCACCACAGTGTGGCCTTCTCCCTCAACTGATAAATGACTAATCCGGCTTTAAGATTGCTGCTACACTCGTAGAATTGAATTTACTTGTTCATATTTATCAACCATGCTTCAGCCAACTCCTCTGCTTCTCCATCAAATTTAGGTGGTTTTATCTTCCAAAACTCACCTTGTAGTTGTACTTTCTATTTCTTAATTTCTTGTTGTTCTGACAAATTACCCGACTCAACCTCATTGTAATTTCTATTTTTATTACTTTGTTGTGAATGACTTCTTTCCATTCTATTAGTGGTTTGGTCCCTTTCTTGTCGTTCATTTCCTTCCCACATGTATTTATCAGGACTGGGTTGCACCACTCCCTGATACTATTTGTCAAAAAGGCTCTTGAGTATCCTTTCTTGTTCTTGCATTAAACACTCATTTTCACTCCTGACCCAGACCATTTCTTCCTGTAGCTTCTGCATTGTGTTTAGCAGAATACTAGTCTGGTGCTGAAGTTCTTTCGGTAGTCTACTAGTTTCCTGGTGTTGATCTACACTCAATTGAATCCACATCTCAGGATTCATTTCCGATCATGGTTGGGGTACAGGTTCCCCTATGTATTGGGGTGTTTATTGCGTTGACCCCCTTCTCATACCATATCCTACTATGATTTTTCTAAGCTGTGCATCATTTACACACAGTTTGTCTTATAAGGTGACCCCTAGGGTCCCAACGTACAAATGCTGCTCTGATACCACTTGTAACATACTACCATACTCATAAAAAAAATTTACTTTACATTTTTACATTCCACTATATTTTATTTAATCACCTACCTATTAGCGAACTTGCTTATTACTTATGCAATAGACATACCATTTCATATATTAGTAGTAAAGTAATTTGGATAAAACAAATATATATTTATTACTGCCTCATAAAGGTTAAGGTACTCTTTGCAGGTTTATCAGGTGTGCACCTATCATCATATCTAGCATTGGTTTTATCGTGATTGTCTGCCCTATTTTTTCTTATTACAAAAGGATCTGAATTTAATTGACAAGCGCTTTACCTTCATAGTGCACATTATGATTTTCAATTATGAATGTCCTATTGTGTTTACTGTTACAATGAAAACCTTTGCAATGGTCGGATTGATTTATTTAACCCACATAGCTTGGCACACACTCCGTAGGCAGATAGCTGTGAGCCCCCTTCCGTTGTTGATTTGCGTAGGCCCGAGATCTATGGTCATAATTATTTTAGGGTTTGTTTCGTTAGGGTAATGACTACCCTATCCCTAACCATTTTCCCATTCATTCATGAGACTATGCTGCAGAGCTCTGCAAGTTTGTCTCATTTCCATAGCGGAGTGCCTCTAACAAGGTTCACCTCAGCTTTGTTCCAGATTTCTTCGCTGACGATAGGTAACTCATTCTGGTTTGTCCCATTTTCGTGAATCTCTGGTGTATTTGCTGTTGGATGGTTTTTATTTCTGAGACTCAAATGGGTTTCCTCCTCTACACCATTTATGTGTGTGGTAATTTTCTAGCTTGCGTTTCACTATTCCCATCCGAATGCAACCTATTGACCCATCTTCGTGGTTTATTTGTAGGTTACTTTTGTGAACCTCCACGGAGTAGTTTCCACAGGTAAGGCTACATAAATTTCATTATTTTCTGTACTCTGCATAAATATTGGTTAACAAGGTCAGATCCTCAGTTTTCTGACTGTTTTCTCATCTTGTTTTTATGCGTAGGTAATCTCCTCAGCCCGGTGCTGTAGTTGAATTCCTTTGATATGCTCGATCATACCGGCCCTCGACTGACTTGACTTACCTACCCCACCAGGTATCTTCCTCTGTTGTAGGTTTTTAAGGGTTTCTGGTTGCAACGAGCCTTGCTTCAACCTCAAAGCTCGGGTTTTTCTATGAGGCTTCATGCCACCATTCTATTTTGGTTTTACTCTTGTTTGAGTTTCACGGGCTTTGCCTAGTTTGGGGATACTGTAGACAAATATAAAAATTATGAATTTTGTACAGTTCATTCCTAAGTAATTTGTATTTTTCCACCAAGGCACTTAATTCTAATTCAAAGTGTTTGATCTATGACTTGTTTAATTAGCTTTCAGTGCTATCACTCTCTGAGTGAGGCAAACCTTTCATGTATAATTTCTTTCTAGTAATATTTTGTATATATATATATATATTCCTACATACTTGGCTGAATCTCTTTTTCTTTTCCAAAATATGAAAATCGGAAATAGGAATATAGTCTTTCCAGTATTCGGTTTACAAATACATTTATGCTAATTCTAGAATAAAGTTAGAGTTTCCTTTCCAATGTTCTATTACTCATTCAGTTTCTTTGTTTCAAGAATAGAGATAAAGATGCAGTATTAAGCTGTTTCAAGATTAGTACAACTGTCTCTTTTCCCTTATTCTGTTTACTGTCTTTTGTTCCAATAAATATGTTTACATATATATTTAAAGAATTCAGAGATGGTTTTAACAATAGTTTCAGTTCTTGAGTTTGCATGTGTCTTTCACACATCTCTATTTCTATGATAACATTCTCTATACGATGCACACTCTCTCAGGCATCCTATTTGTCTAGAATTCATTATGTATGTTTTAGCTTGTTCAACAATTGTCTACAGATTCTTCTTTCCTGTGGTTTAAAGGTCTGAATTTACTTTTCTTTCAGTTTTAGATGAATGTACGGACCATTTTGTCCATGTTTATCATAGTTGCAAAGAACAACCAACTCAGAGCCTTCATCTCGAATGCTCTACGTTAACAGTTCTCTATTTTTGGTTGCTGAAAAAGTGAGTTTATAACTTCATTCGATATCTGGGTTTGCTTAATTCTAGTCATGCCTTTTTTTACCACATGCTTTGAATATCTTAAGAAAAAATGTGTGGCAGTCCTGTTTATTTAAAGAGAATACTCAAAGGGTTCCTCATTTCATAAATAAGATACAGTAATAACTACATACCATTAAAATATAACTAATTATTCATTCACAATCCAAAACTCAGTTTCCCAATGACTGGTATACTTATCTGTCTTCGAGATTCTGTTGATGTTGTCCTCCCTACCTTGAGAGAAGCAATTACATCCTCGTCTCTCCTCCGTTCTCCACACCCGAGTTAATTGAGTTGACATACGTTCCGGAAGAGACCTCAGGACTCCTAGTCCAGTCTTCTATTCCAGGAATTTCAGGAATCTGAGTAGTTCCACTGGTCACCACCAGCTTAGGAATTCTTCGCTCTATTTCCTCTCCACAGCTACCAAACATAACCCCTCTTCCTCACTAGGATGTACTTTTATCCTCAGAGGAAAGGGTAACTATGTGAACTTTTTTCTGTTCAACCACTTCTTAGTTCTTGGAATACTTTTACCATCATACTTTTACCTTTTATGGAACCACTTTCCATAACTAATTTTTATTTAATCAAACCAAAATTAATTTCTGTTCATCAAGTAATATTTCTCAAGAAATAAATAAAAGTTTTAGTTTCTTAACATAAAATAACATAACCATTAGTTGGCACTTAAGCCAGTTGTCACATCTCCTCAAGCTTCGAACCACTTCCTCACTCAGCGGCATGCAGTTCTAGCTCAAGACTATGTAGTATGTGCTGACCTAACGTGGAATCTAGCCACAACTCACACAAGGTCAGTAATTCAAATTACCACTTTAGACTTCGCTTTCTCGCCAGAAACTTAAACGATTTCATAGCATAACTTCATAATGTTATGCTGATTGTAAGTGCATAGGTCATGACTTCCTTACACAAGTTGGTGGGCTCAGTCACGTTGGAGTGACATGCACAGTTAACTTGTATCGTTGGATAGGATTGATGCCCCTGTCATAAGAAAGGAGGGGAGGGGGTCGGAGGCGCAATGGAGGTTCAAGCTCTCTTCTCTACCTTTGGATGAGGTACCTCTCTCTTTGCAATGAGACCATGCACTCTGAATGCCAACACTATTCACTTTGTCACTCAACAGGCTCAGACCCACAATCTCATATGAAGGCGATGGTTACTTGTACATTACAATATGAAACCAAGGTATTTAAGCCATAGCAAAAATACCCTACTATCTTCGATAAAGTCCGAGATTTCCCATCAGTGAAGCATATCCCAACAAACAAGAGGTTGGCTCCCTTGTATATTGACGAGGATCTTTCATCAATGGCTTTAGTCACAAGCTATCCCTGGGCCTACAGTTGGTGTTGTCTCTCTTTGTCGTCAAATCCATGTTTAGAACCTAGAAACCTAATGCAGAGGATTAAGTTTGGACTACGTCATTAGGGTCTGCAAACTATCAGTTCACCCATAATTAAAAACAAATTTCTTGCTCTCTTCAAGAATCCAGTGATTTCTTGCTCAAGCTCCAACCAATTTAAGTCTAGTAATTATAACACAGGAAACCAATATCGAACGTCCCTAATTCAACCTTCAAAAAGGATTCACGCATCTCTTTATAGGGATCTCATTTCTGGTAGCCATTGAAAACACATAGCCATTGTAAATCCTTTCTTTCTCTTTATTACAAGAATTACACATACGCAATTTCATGCACTAGAAACCTAAATTTCCATTCACATTAAAAAAAGACAGAGTATGGGAAACATGCCTTTTATTAGTCATATTTTTAGTATACAACTTCTCATGGCCTAATCACACCATATTAGCATCCTCCGCCATGGCCCTTCCTCTTCTCT
The DNA here is from genome assembly GCA_034641835.2 of Pinus albicaulis. Classification (NCBI taxonomy): domain Eukaryota; kingdom Viridiplantae; phylum Streptophyta; class Pinopsida; order Pinales; family Pinaceae; genus Pinus; species Pinus albicaulis. The sequence continues at coordinate 412,113,562 of CM076580.1, forward strand.
TCCTCTTGCTATACACCACTCTACCTTTTCTCATTACTTTTATGCTCTATATGTATACACATATATAATGTCCTATTGGTTGAAATAATCAATAATATAATATAACACAAAAAAATTAGACATCTGTCAAACCTAGAAAAATTTGTAGCACCTCAGCTTAACCCCTATTATTTTGTAAAAGGACAATTTGGCCAAAACATCAGCTCATCAAAATAGCCTAACCACCAAGATTCTTCTAGAGTTTGGACACTTACATATTTACATCGAAATTCCCTTATTCATAATTTTTTACAAATCACATTTGCGAGGAATTTATTCCCTTTTGAAATTCCATGACCCCCTATGGCCTCATAAAAAAATGGATGGCCTAAGAGCACTCTCTAAGTAGAAATTTTATGACCTCCTAGTCATATTTCTTCACTTTTTTGAGCCTCCTAAATCCCAGAATTTGTGTTTTTGTTTCCCATTCATCCATCCATGTTTTTTTCCATTTTCCACCCTTGTCCCTCGAGGGTCCTATGTTTCGTTTTTTGTTTCATTCCTCTTGTTATGTTAATGTAGTCTCTTATAATCAACCAAGTCCTGCTGCTTGCTGCTTACTGTCTCTTCCCTTTCACTATGCCATTTATTATGTTTTTGCTTCATCAACTTCCACAATTATTCAATTTCAGTGGCCTAGCTCATTCTCTTGCTAGAACAAACTACTAACTCTACTTATTTGCAACAATACCTCCAAAAATTTCATGGCTTCAAGTGCCACTTCATCACCAGACATTTGAAAAATGTAAAGAAATTTTGAAAACCTTCCATATGGTTGTTCTATGAAAGATAGACTCCCATTTTCTACACGTGAAATGAACCTATTACAACAATTATTTTGTTTACTTTTGGTCATGAGGTGGATTGTTTTTGTTCCGACATTATTTTCCACTAAATGATATGCAAATTCATTATTTGCGGGATGTTGGTTATTTTCCAGTATAGGTATTTTCTCCATATTCCTTGGCTAAAATTGAAATAAAATTTCATCTTGATGAGATAGAATTATCTTATCTTCCCCTTTCTCTCCTCTTGAAAGCATTTGTTGTCCTTTCTTGGCATAATTTTTTTTTTCAGCTGTGGTTCACAATCATTGAGTGGCTGCTACATCCACGGGTAATAATCCGGTAGATCCACCTGAAGGGATCAGCCGTCGGCTTTAATTTCGGGGCCTAACCCCAAGGGCATCGAGGAGATTTGACCCTGTGACCTTCCATATGGCAAGGTACTTTAGCAACATGAACTCGACCGTTTGAGCTATCCCTTGGGGCTTCTTTCTTGGCATACTTATCTATAATCCCAAAAAAATTTGTATCATGCAATTAAATATTCATATATCAATATGCTTTAAGCATCTTTGTCTCTTCTTGCTTCTTGTCTACATTCTTTATGCAATAATCTTCCTTTATAAATTGCAATTCTTTTCCATATTCTAATAGCATAAATTTGTATGTTTTCCTCTTTCTTCTATGAGGTTAGCCTCAAAATGTACTCCCTTATATTTACTTCTTTTTGTAACAGTTTTTGTTGGTTGTCCTTCACCTTCAACATGTCTACAAGCAACTTGTTCTCATTTTTTTGTCAAGAAAACCCTTGTCATTTGTTTGCAAGGTTGCTTGCTCAATCTTATTTCTTCATGCCTTTTATTTTGAGGATCCATTCACATCCTTTCTTCTTCTAGGAAAATCCTTAAGGACTATTTATCCTTTGATGATTCCTCTTGTTTTCGTCTTCTTACAGAAAATATTCCTTCCATAGTATTACAAACTAGCCAGTTTGAACCAATAAATCATCAAACGGACCTGTTCATAAGCCAACTGATTCAAAATGGTAGAAAAACCCAGTTAAGGGAGACATTTCTCCAAAAAATCATAAAAACCGGTGCTAACGAGATAGTTTATGATAGAACCAATCGATTTATGGTCAAACTAGTCGATTTCATCCTAAGCTGGTCGGTTAACTACGAAGGCCACGACGGAACCACCATATGCAGTTTAGGAAGGTTCCAGGTGGTTTTGGAGGAAAAACAAGAGTTGTTTCCCTCCAAAAACACCCCCTCCAATCCTTTAAAAGGAGTTACCACTCTCATTCGTGTCACACATCTCATTTGGAGCTTTTGTGAGTTTTATTGGGAGCTTGGAGAGTGTTGTGTTTTTGCTGGAGTAGTGAAACAATAGAGAGTTAGAGCTAAGTAGTTTCCATCATGCCTCCAAAATCCAAGGATATTGCATGGGCTCATTGTGATATGATTGATGGAAAAATGATTTGCAAATATTGCCAAAAATATATTGCAGGAGGGGGTATTTACAAGTTCAAACAACACTTGTCTAGGATAGGAGGCCATGTAAAGCCATGTGGAGTACCAAATGAAGTAATGTGACGTATTAGGGCATAATAACTTTAGAAGTTTGAAACTCAAGTCATTGAACCAATAGAGAAGTTTGTGACTCGAGCAGTTGCAAAATTTGGGAGTCAAGACTCAACCAACTGAGTTTGATCATGATGAGAAGTTTTAAGTGACAATGTTGGTCACTAATTTCATATATGCAGATTTGTAGTAGGCCAATGGCCCCATAGTTTTTAGGATTTTTTTAAAACTCTAGAGGCCATTTAGAGCCTCATTGATTATATATTTTGTTGCTGATATGTATTGCACTTGGTGCCATTTTGATATATTCACCTTTACATGGTATATATATGAAAAAACTTCGCATATTTTGTGTCTATTGGTTTGGAATCATGGTTTTAAAACTAAAAAAATGTTTTTTTCCATTAAAAATGAATTATTTCATGTGCTTTTTTAAAAATGGTTCATTGATATCTAATGAACCTTGGTTTGACCGGTTCCAGTTTTTAATACTATGCTTCTTTCTCTTCTTCCTTTCGAACAATTTGTCCGTGCTCCTTAATTCAAAATTGTGCGTTCACATACAATTTATTAGTTTTAAAAACATGAGGCATTCTAGCCTCTTCAACTATCTTCATCATCGATTCCTCCTATTGTGTATGGATCTCCCTTTTATTTCTTGTATGAGACAATATTGTCTCATATTATTTTATGACATATTTTAAATTATGTCTTTCTCTATTGTTTTGAAAAATCATTCCTTCATTCCCTTGTATCTTTATGAGAGTTATAGTTGGTTTTCCTTCTTTTTCATTGTTGTGACCTACAACCATACATAAAACATTTATATCAAAATCATAAGGCTCTATAGACCCATTTTGTCCCTCCTCTTTCAAATTCTCATGCCAATCCGAAATTCCCACATGGTTTTTGAGACTCTTGCTGGATATCTTTGTAACATTTTCCTCTTCATCTTCTCCAAGGAATACTCTTTTCTCTAGTTCATAATAGTGAACTTCTTCCTCCTCACACTAAGTTGCTCTGAGCTCTCCATCTCTCGATTGAGCATTCAATAGGTGCCTTAGCTTCCTTCTTAGCTTCCTTCTCATCTTCCTAGCATATAGTTGTTTAATAAGTCACTTGACCATTTTCTTCAAGGTCCTTTGACACCTCTGGTCTTTGTTCTCCTTTCCTTGTAGTTGCATATTCATCACACTAAGTCTTTTCTTTAACTCAATCATCTCTTTGTCAAACTCCTCTTGGCTAATTTTAATTTTCCCAATTCCATCTAGTTTGGGGTCTTTCTCCATTCTCTTGTGGCTTTCACTCAAACCATTTTCATGACTCTAATTGGTCATCTCTTTCTTCTTCTCTATGAGCTTCCCCATGCTCACTATGAGCTACGAATAAGCCTTCAAAAGAAACCACACCAAGATTTTCTCCTTCGGGGTATCCCTTTTCGTATCAAAGGTTCTCCTCATTTGGAACCTCTTGTTTTTCCTTTGCTCCTTTCGCTATTGCACTATTCTCACCTCTCGAGGAATTCCTTTATCCTATTTAGTTTTTTTCAACGTTGGCTCGAGAAAATTCTCCTTTGCAGCTTCCTGGCTACAAGGGTTATCTGTCACAACTCTCTTCCTCCTATTCCTACCTTGGAGTATTTATCCCACTTCTCTTTCCTTACCTTCAAGAATCCTCTTTAACCAGATCTTGATAGACACTACAGGAATCAAGAAATAATCACCAAGATACCATTTCTCTACCATAATTCTCTACTATTTTACCAAATATGAATTTCATCTCCAGATTACTACGAGATGGTTCAATCATTAAGGTCGCCTATGTTATAGTGAATTTTCTAGCATTCACAAGATCAACCTAGAAATGTTAGTTCCACTCTATTTATGCACTTACATACTATAGGTATACATCCACAATTTATGAATCTACATTCAAATTAGTAAGAAATAAATAATACGTAACCATAAGTGTATTGATGTTAGTTCCACTCTATTTATGCACTTACATACTATAGGTATACATCCGCAATTTATAAATCTACATACAAATTACTAATAAATCAATAATACTTAACCATGAGTGTATTAATGTTAGTTCCATTTTATTTATGCACTTACATACTATAGGTATAGATCTGCAATTTATAAATCTACATAAAAATTACTAAGAAATGAATAATACGTAACCATGAGTGTATTAATGTATTACTTTCACTAGGATATGGACATAATTCACCATTTAAATTTACTGTACACTAGGTATATTGCCAAACAAATCATTCCACAAATTTAATACACTGCAACTGAATATTAGTGCAATTCATGATTGACTTTAAGCTGGCACACTTACTATCCATAATCTGATGAATCTCCATTAATTTGGTCTCAACATAGTATTGCCATTCAACGACTCTTTTCCTCTGGAATGTCAACAATGATTTGAAGTGGTCATTCAAATTCTCGCTCAAATTATATCAACTTAAATATTGGAATCATAGCACAAACTGTCCTCACTGTTCAACATAATAATATTTCCTTATGGTTTTGCAATTATTCCAATATCAATTGTATCCATCATTTGAAGTGTTTAACAAAAGACAAAAAAAAAAAAATTCCCACACTTTCCAAAAATAAATTCAATAGTACAATTGAAAGCTTATCCAACTCATTTAAGCTTGGTCTTCTAGTGGTCTCGATTCTCCCAGAAATTGAGTTCCAATTCATTCACAAATCTTGTTCCAATATCAATTGTATCCATCATTTGAAGTGTTCCAAAAAAAAATCCTACAATTTCCAAAAAGAAATTAAATTCAATATTACAATTGAAAGCTTACCCAACGGATTTAAGCTTGGTTTTCCAGTGATCTCGATTTTCCAAGAAATTGAGTCCCCAATCCATTCACAAATCTTGGACATTGTGCACTGTACCGTTAGCTGGGTGCTTTTAGTCTAAGGATGTGGTCCAATTATTTGTTTGTGAAGAGATTTAGTCTTATAAGTTTTATGATCCCATAAGTTTTGTGATCTAATCACAAGAAAATTATATATACCTAAAAAGCTACTCCAAACATAATTTCTTCATTTGAATAAAAACTCACGCTAACCCTCGCATTCACAGTTACAATCAAACATGAAAATCAATGATGCTGGTAAACCGCGTGGGCTCCCTGTGACGTCAACCGAGAGAGGGGGTGGGTTCCTCAATTGAAATCTGGCGTAACCCTCGCATTCGTAGTTACAATCAAACGTGAAAATCAATGGTGCTGGTAAATTGCGTGGGCTCCCTGGGACGTCAACCGAGAGAGCAGGTGGGTTCCTCAATTGAAATCTGGCGTAACCCTCGCATTCACAGTTACAATCAAACATGAAAATCAATGGTGCTGGTAAATGGTAAATTGCGTGGGCTTCCTGTGATATCAACCGAGAGAGGGGGTGGGTTCCTCAATTGAAATCTGGTCCACTAAGAATCAGATTGCATGAAATCAGTGGGCAAGATCCTCGGTGTTCATGGACTGCAAGGGGGAGTCATCCCCTAACGTAAGCTAGGAGGGGAAGCGTGCAATATCGGAGGTTCCGTCTCTCTTCTTTCCCTTTGGACAAGGTTAATTTTGCTCTCCTCTTTGCAAAGAGAACATGCACTCTTAATGCTGACACTGATCACTTTGTCACTAACCAGGCCGAGACCCAGAAACCCATATGAAGGCAATGGTTACTCGTACATTACGATTTGGAACCCAGATATTTAAGCCATAGGAAAAATACCCTGCCACGATCTCTTGTCAGCGAAAGATAGCCCAACAAACCAGAGTTTGGCTCCATTGTATATTGATGTTATCCTTCATCAATGGCTGGATCATGCTTTAGTCACAAGTTATTCCTTGGCCTACAGTTGGTGTTGTCTCTCTCTCGTCACATCCATGTCCAGAACTTAGTAACCCAATGGAGATGATTCGTTTTGGGCTACATCTTTCGGTTCTGTCACTATCAATTCCCCATAATTATGATAAATATCGTGCCTCCTTCAGGAATCCAACAAATACTTGCTGGAGCTATGTGGATCTCTTAATGCCCTCCAACCTATTTAAATACAGTAATTATAAGATAGGAAACCGATATCGAACGTTCCTAATTCAATCTTCGAAAGTCTTTCTCACCTCTCTCTATAGGGATCCCATTTCCGGTACCCATTGAAAACGCACAGCCACCGTAAATTCTTTCACTCTTTATGGTAGGAAAAACACACGCAATTTCATGCACTAAGACACCCAAATTTCCATTCACATTAACAGAGATAGAATAGCGGAAATATTGCTTTATTAGTCAAATTCTAACATAAAAAATTTCACGCCTTGCCCATACCATATGGGGATCCTCTACCTTGGCCCTTTCTTTTCTCTAACCCTCACTCTCCACCAATCAGGCTTTTCCTACTGCTTTTCTCCTCTATCTCTCCACCATGCTTCCTTTTCCCACTGCTTTTCTGCTCTACTCTATCTATGTACATATAAACAATCTCCTATTACCTAACAAATATGTCTTAATAGAACAAGAAAAATTAGACATCTATTAATTTTATAAAAGTGCTTAATATACGTAGCTTAACACTTAATTGTTTTGACAAAATTTTATTGAGTCAAAACACTAGCTCATTAAAATAACCTAACCATCTAAATTATAGAATAATCTAGACACCTATATTTATATCAAAATTCCCTTATTCTTACTTTTGATACAAATTACATTTAAGAGATTTTTTTTTTTTTAAAGAAATTCCATAACCCCTTTGGCCTAATAAAGAATGGATTGCTTAAAATTGATGCTCTTCATCATTACTTTTACACATCATCCATATCTTTGGAATTTAAAATTGGTTTATTTCTCAATCACAACAATCCCAAATAAAAATTCTATTATTTTTTATTTTCTTGATTATTTAACTTTATATATAAATTTATTAATAAAATTTATGATTTCAAATATTACTTTATAAAAAAAATTTATTATAAATAATTTTCAACATTACTTTATAACATGATTTTTTTAACGAATCTAAAGCATATTTGACTTTTCTTAATATCTCTAATATGGTAGTTTATATACCCTCTAACTCCAAAAATTAAACAAAGTGACCTTCCTCAAAACTAAACTACATATGAGGATCCGTTTCATTATTACTCGATAGAATGTATACAAACCTCATTGATGCTGTGAGATGATAGACTCTTTTGAAAATTTTGATTTATCTTCCTCCCACATAACTACATTACTAAATTCCTCTCCTTTTTTTTCCTTATTCAAAATTATAAAAATCCCATAACCACCTCCTGAACACAAAGTTTTATCTTTTCTAATCAAATTTCGAAAATAAAAAATGTCAAACTTTATAACTATTTAAAATTTCATTTTTTCCATATCAATATTTTTTATTAATTACACTATTTTAAAGATAATTTTAATATCTTTTCGAAAATAGAATAAATTATATAAATTTAAAATAAATTATTCATATTTTTGGATTAAGAGATACTCTCTAATACAATATAAAAGAAATGTTGTAATATCTTGTCATATTTGAAAGAGATGTTGGAATATCTTGTCTTATTTGAAAGAGATGTTGTAATATCTTATTACGTTCTATTAAAAATTTTGATTTAGTAGAATTACATAATAATAATAATAATAATAATAATAAATAGTTATTAATTAATTATTAATAAAACATTTTCACTCAATGAAATTACATTAAAAAAAATAATAATTATAATTACAATTATAATTAATTTATTATGAATAATTTAAATCATCTTATATTCATCTTAATTTTGGAGCAATCTAGTGCATAGAGAGATTAAATCTCCTGAGGCTCAATCCTCTTTCAAAATGAAAAAAACGGTGATCATCTTTTAGAATGCAGTAAGTAGATCTAGAGTTAAAATGGATCTAGAATAATTTACAAATAATTTAAACACATATTTTTACCTAAAAAAATATAAAATTTGAAATTTATATGATATATTTAAATTTTTTATTGAAATTTATATTATTTATTTAATATTTATAATAATTTATTTAATGATTATATAAATAATTTTATTAATTTAAAATATGTTGTAATATCCCCAACCAATTGACCCAGTTGGACCCAGTTATTATAAAAAGAAAAAGAAGATAAATAAATAAATAAGTGGCCCAAAGCACATGGTTTTGTCCGGAGGTAACTCCCAACCAAGGTTTGAACTGTGAAATTGGCATCAGGAAGCAACATCCATGATCCTAGTTAAAATTAAGCACATACACTAGGTGGGCCCACACAGACTATTTTTATGTGGATGTCTATTTATATATGCATGATCAAATTCTATTTATAGATGCATGTCTCTATATAGATGTATGTGCAAGTTCTATTTATAGGTTGCCTGTCTATTTATAGATTCATGTCGACTATTATTATCCCTTAATATTAGTTGGATAATAAACATTACTCTATTCTTAATGAGCACTTGGAAATAGCTAATTGAAGTGGAAAATCAATTAGCTAGGTGAATTTCGAGTTAAGAGGTTGGTTGGTGGGACATGCAGAGTGACTTTAATTATAACAGAGTGATTCTAGTTGTAATAGAGATGGAAGTGCATTGGTGCATTAGTTAATGCAAGTTGTAAATCAGTTTAACTTAGTTAAAAGTGAGTTAAAGTCAGTTATGCTAGTTGTAATTGCAGATACACTAGTGAGAGATCAAGTGAATTAAATATTAATTAATTCAAATGTAGTGATCTCACATGCAACTTATGTTTTTAATATTATTAGTTTCACGCATGTCAGTTCCAGTGGAGACCCAGTTGAGATCTAGGTGAAAGGGAAGTGCAACTATCAGTTATGATATTAGCAGGCTAGCCAGGCATAGTTAAAGCAGCACAGGATTCCCATGATACTCAGCGCAGTGGAGGAAGGATGAAATTCTTTGTGATTAAGGATTGCATTCATCAGTAACCGAGTGAGCAAGAAAAGCTGTTTGGAGACAGTAAATTGGGTAAGGAACTTGTCAATTTTTGTATGACAGTGTGAGACAATTGGCTGATGTACTGAGAGTTCTTGTGAAAAGAGTTTTGTATGTAAGTGTTTCATGATTCCTTGTGGAATATACAATATATGATAGAGGGGTTTTGAGCAGTAAGCTTTCCCTGGGAATATCTGGTGTTGTGGTTTTGATCTATTTTTCTTTGCTTCATGTGATTGGAAATTGTGTTGTTTTTAATTCCACGAAGTTTTGTAGAAGCGATTAAGTATTTAACTTTAGTACATTGTTAGATCAGGTGAATCCAAGATATACATGCATTTTGTATAATTTCTATAAGGTTTTCTTCAAGTAATTTAGATTTGAAAGCATGGAATTTGGATCTTCTTCATTGGTATTTTGAGAGCTCAAACGAGTTTTCAAGTGAAGGTTTCAGGTGAGATTCTCAACCTATCTTCAGTGGAATTCAATCTCACTCTAGATGACAACCCAACTTCGGTAGTCCCTTCGATCAACCTAGCAAGTCCAATTTTATTTTATTTCAATTTGAAATTGTTTCAAGCATATATTATCTTCTAAATTGAGGGCATGGGCTCGGTATTTTATCTACAAGTCATCTTAACCATTGTTGGTAGCACTAGGTTGATTAAAGTATCTCTCCATTAAACATAAGTCCTTCTTGGGTTCATGCTGTGAGATTCACGCATCATAGAGGGAGGATACTGGGAGTGGGAGTGCTCAAGAAGGGTCAATGTAGTATCACATGAGCCATTTATTATAAATTAAATGGGAGACGGGGTGACCACAAGAGTCAGCCTCATTACAGGCACTATCACAACAACACCCTGGGTGCGGAGAAGGGCTGAGCAATGAACTAGTTAGTTGATAGCCTTATCGCATAGTCTTCCATGATGAGCGTTGGCCTCATTTCCGAAGCACTGTCATAGCAACACCCTGAGCATGGAGAAGGGCCAAGTGATGGGGTATTTATTTCTTGAATTCATCGGTTGCAACGTAATAGTCGATAAACTCATCGCAGAGTCTGCACATGACTTCACTCAATAAATCTATAACATATGATGTGCGATCATATTATATTAAAAAATACCCTTAATATTGAGTACATATGGAAAATACCTCTAAAAATCACATTATTTAACCCCCTACCAATATAAACCAAATACACCTTCCCAACTTAAAAAGCCCCTACTTTCACTATATTGTAGGTGTCTATTTTGTATACCCCTTTATATTGTTTCATTAACTTTGAGCTGCATTTTTTATACCTGCTAATTTAAAAACCCTTTACCCCCTATATATCCCACAATATATTATGCCATTTTTTTCCTCATCATATATCCCCCAATACGAACACACGTGCTATGGTATTTCTCCCACAGTGAAGCCCCTGTGAGAGTATGCCACCTACGATTTCTAAAGGACCACGGTCGCAGAGCCACTAAAATCACGCCATTTATCTTCATTGTGTCGTCGAGTCCCAACTCCTCAATATGAGAAATCGTCTGAATATAATTCATCAATGTTGACTCACAAATAATTGGTGGAAGGAGTAATGAATTAAACAATGGTGAAACTATTTTAAACTTTCCTCATTTAATATCTTGAGCATGGTATATTAACATAATTATATATTTTATTTTTGGCTTGGTTTAATTTGACATTGGGTATGGATATTGGTAGGGAAATGTATTAAATATCCTGAATGGTGTTATGAATAACAACTCAAAGGTATTCATAATATTCATGTGTTCATGTATGGTGCTTGGATATTTTTAATATAAAGTATATTACAGTGATATCAAGGCCACAATCTTGGCCCACTGTGGGATTCCAAGAAAAGAAAAGAAAAAATGGTTTAATATCAATTGGAAAGTAAGAAAGGCTAGAAGTCAAGAATGAAAACAACAAAGAGATAATGATTAAGGACCAGGAAAAGTCGGAAGAGTTAGAGGAACCGATGGGCAATCACGAAAGTACCAAACTTGAAAATGCATTACAAAATATCGTCGCCAGTCAAGACACAATTGTGGAACTTATCAAATTGCATATAGAGTAACCTAACTTGCAAAGAAATAATGGGGAAGGTGGCTCTCGTTCAAGCGGGGACAATTCATCACGTGAGCATTGAAACATTCCAAGCATCCCATTCAACACAAAAAATATGCCTCCATTTTGGGATTGTTCCTCTAGGGAGTAAGACTGTCCTTCGCCAATTGCGAAGAGAGTTGCACCTTGGATGAAGGAATATGATACATTGCCACCCAAAGTGAAAGAAAATGTAACCATCAATGACTATTATAACTCATGAGGAGAAAACAACAAAGGAAGGAAACAACATATGGGGGCCCTCAGCCAAACGAGGATCTGTAAAAGGTTGTGAGGAAAGTAATTCTTCATTGCTTTGATGGATCAATGAAGTGTTCTACAAGATCATGGGTGTAGAAGTTGGATACATATTTCCAGCTTAATCCCATGCATGAGAGAGATGCCGTTAAATATTCCATACTTCATCTTCATGGAGAAGCACATGAATGGTGTCAACATGGGATGATCACTCTAGGACATGCAAACATAATCTCTTTTACATAATGCATGCAGACATTGATAGAGAGATTTTATAGGAAAGACCCTAATTTCAACTTTCAAGAGCTAACCCAACTCTGATAGATAGGAAGTGTTGAATCTTATATTGCAGAGTTCTATAGGCTTGTAGTAATGGTCACCAACCTATAAATGGCTCGGATGGTCATGTTGCTCATAGAAGGGTTGTCAGAACCCCTGCGTGGTTGGGTAAGAGCGTACCAATCTGTGAATTTAAAATATGAAATTAGCAGAGCAAGGGATATGAAATATGAGATATCCAAGGCTATATTCGTACCCAAACCAACTATTCCTCAAAGAGGAAAGGAAGTGAGGCAACAACAAATGGAGTCGTCAAGGAAGAGAAAGTTGGATGATGAAACCAAGAAATATCTTAGGAGGAGAAGGTTATGCTTCTCTTATCAGTAACCTTGAGCACCAGGGAATCAGTGTACTAAGGGAAAACCCCATTGTATTGAAGTATTTTTTTTAAGTGAAGACGAAGAAGAGGAGCCAGAGATGGATTAGGGAGAATCACATGGTATGGGGGTAGTACAGGAGGAGACCTAGGAAGACATTATTTCTTATCTTCGAGTCACGGGCACCATACAAGGACAAAAGGTGACATTCTAATTGATGGCGGGGCCTCCCACAACTTCATTGATGTAGAATTTGTATCTAGAAGAGGATTAAGAAATTAACAATCTGAAGGATTTGTAGTTTTGATTCTTGGGAAGAAGGAGCACAACCACATGCCATGCACTAAAACAATCCCTAATATGAGTCTAACAATGGGAAACTACATAGTAACATATAATTTTTTGTTGTGGATTGTCTAGATCCCATGTAGTATTAGGGGTTCAATGGCTATATTCAATTGGGAATCATACAATGAACTATCAAGACTTTGAATTTGAAATTACAACTCCAGATGTTAAGAAGGTGATGTTGAGAGGGATGCATGCATACCCACCCAATATTATGACATCCAACAAGATGGAGGCAGATCTTCGACATGGGGGTATTATATGGGTTGTGGAGTGTTAAATCATGGAGAAGAAACCAAAAAAATAACATAAGGAGTATGTCCCTGATATCATGGCATTGCTGCAGAAGCACCAAAAGGATTTTGGAGATATACCACTAGGATGACAACCAGATAGGGGATTTGAGCACATCATTGGACTAGAGGAAGGGGTCCAACCTGTCATCACTACTGCTTATCGAAATCCAAAATCATATAAGGATGAGATAGAGAAGGAAATAGAGGACTTGTTGGCATTAGGACACATTCGACCAAGCTCAAGCCCTTTTGCTTCGTATGTGGTTTTGGTCAAGAAGAAGGATGGGTTGCTAAGGATGTCCATAGAATATAGGGAACTAAAGAAAAATACCATCAAAAATTGATATCCTATCCCCAGGATTGAAAAGCTAATGGATGAGTTGAACAGGGCCAAGTACTTCTCAAAGATTTACCTTCGCTCAAGTTATCACCATATGAGATTTCTAGATCAGGACATTCCAAAGACAACTTTTAGATGCTTCTATGGACACTATGAGTTCCTAGTGATGCATTTTTGATTGATTGATGCCCTTACGACATTTCAGTCATGTATGAATCATGTGTTTAACATGAAACTACACAAATTTATGTTGGTATTCTTCGACGACATCTTGATTTACATTCAAACATGGGAGGAGCATCTACAACACTTGGATGAGGTTTTGGGAATACTAGAGGCACAACAATTCTATGCAAAAATCTCCAAATGTGAGTTTGGCATGACATAAATGTTATATCTGGCTAACATAATCAGAGATGAAGGCATTAAAGTGCATTAGGAGAAGATTGAAGCCATTCTCAATTGGCCCACTGCCAAAAATGTAACAGAATTAAGGGTCTTCTTGGGTATTTGTACTTATTATAGAAGATTTGTTAAGGGATATTCACAACTGGTAGCACCTCTTACAGACTTGACTAAAAGGGGAGATTTTGTATGGACAAAGAAAACACATGAGACATTTGAGCGAAAGAATGAAGTGATGAGTTCATGCCTTGTTCTAGCCTTGTCGGACTTCTCCCAACCATTCGTGTTGGAGTGTGATGCTTTTGGGGAAGGAATTGGGGTTGTTTTAACACAAAATCAGGATCATGAGCACTCTTAGTCCATTTATTACGAAGAAATGCTAGCAATTATTCATGCGTTGGCCATGTTTGGGCCATATCTGGTGGCGAATAGGTTCAAGGTCAAAACTGATCATAATAGTCTCAAGTACTTCCGGGGTCAGAATTAATTGAACGAGAGGCAAAAAAATGGGTTAGCAAGATCAAGCCTATGACTTCGAGATAAAATATTTCAAAGGAAAAAACAATGCAGTAGCATATGCCTTATCCAGGAGAATGACTACCTTCTCCCTCATAGACATTGTGGAAGACTTGAAGTCCCATCTTTGGGTGGAATGCTCAAAGAACCAATAAGCTTGTGATATTCTTGATGTACAATCATCAGAAAACTGATATAGTGTTGTCAAAGACGTTATCTATTATTATTATCAAATCTATCTAGTACGATAGTCCCAACTAAAGATGAAGATCATACAAGCAAGCCACGACTCCCCTTTAGTAGGACATCTAGGATTTTTGAAGACTTATAGGACCATTAAGGAGAGGTTCACATGGAAGGGAATCAAGAGGGACATTATCAAATATGTTGAGGAATGTGGGACCTGTTAGAGCAATAAGGTTGAACATACACACCCGAAAGGTTTGTTACAACCGATGCCCATTCTGTAACAAAAATGGTAGAACGTCTCCATGGATTTCATTACAGGGCTACCCTCATCCCAAGGTAAAGATTGTATCTGCGTGGTGGTAGATCGTCTCACCAAATATGCCCACTTATTTTTGATTTACTCCATAAGATCTACATCTCAGATAACATTAATGTTATTCTAAGGAGTATTCCATCTACATGGTTTGCCCAAGGCCATTGTCAATGACCGTGATAGTAGGTTAATGGGAGCCTTTTGGCAGGAGTTATTTAGGTTAGCAGGCACAAAACTCACTCCCAGTACAAGTTACCACCCAGGAACAAATGGAAAGATAGAAGCAGTAAATAAATGGGTGGAAGTTTACATATGAAACTATGTCACAAGGAAAGAAAGAGAATGGGCCAAGTCATTGTATCTAGGAGAATATTGCTACAAGACAACTTATCACATGTCCATAGGGATGTCACCTTTCCGAGCCTTATATGGATATTAGGCACTCTCTTTCACAAACACAACATTAGGAGATAGCAGAGCACCATTGGCGAAGGATTGGATCCATGGATGTCAGAATATTCTCTAGGCACTCAAGGATGACCTACAGAAAGCAAAGAATCGACAAAATTTATATGCAGATAGAAAAAGGCTAGAAAGGAGCTTCAAAGTGGGAGAAATAGTTTACCTCCAACTACAACTATAAAAATAGTCTACCTTGAAGCAGAAAGGAGAAGAAATATTAAATCCACAGTGATACAGGCCCTAACGAGTTATTCAAAAAATAGGAGAGGTGGCATGTGAATTAGAGCTTCGAGCAGAGAGCATAATTTAGAACATATTTCTTGTTTCTTGTTTGAAGAAGGCACTATGGGAGAACATCAAATCATCACCTGATTTGCCCCCATTAGATGAGGAGGGACATCTTAACTAGTTCCAAAGGAGGTGTTGGGGTTCGAGAAAGGAAGCTTTTAAGAAGGACCATCCAATAATATTTGGTACGATGGAAATAATTGTCAGTCGAAGACACCACTGGGGAAGGAGCACACATATTGAGCATCCAACATTGAAATTGCTTGAGAGAAAGCAATTTCGAGCAAGAGAACTGTAATATCCCAACCAATTGAACCAGTTGTAAAAAAATAAAAACATAAATAGATAAGTGTCGTAGAGAACATGGTTTTGTCCCATGTAACTCTCAACCAAGGTAATTTCTCATGGTTTCCTTAGAGCATTCGGGCTTTAGACTAGACGGAAGAAAAACAAGAGCAACGAAATTTGGATCTTCTTCTTTGGTATTTTGAGAGCTCAGACGATTTTTCGATCAATGGTTTCAGCTAAGATCTCTAACCTATATTCGGTGGAATTCGGTCTCACCCTAGTTGGAAACCCAACTTCGGTCGTCCCTTCGATCATCCTATCCTAACTTGTCGAGTTTTATTTTATTTCAAATTGAAAGGGTACTTTAGTGTATCTATTGTCTTCTAGATTGAGGGTATGTGCTTGGGATTTTCATTGCAAGTTATCTTAATGGTTATTGGTAGCACTAGGTTGATTAAAGGGTCTCTACACTGAACACTAGTCCTGCTTGGGTTCATGCAGTGAGATTCACGTGGCCTGGGGGGAGGATATAGGGAGTGGGACCACTCCAGAAGGGCCAATATAGTATCGCGCGAGCCATTGATTATCAATTAAATAGAAGACATGGTGACCATGAGTGTCAACCTCATTACATGCACTATGACAACATCACCGTGGTCGTGGAGAAGGGCTGAGCGATGAGATGGTTGGTTGACAACCTTATCGCAATATCTATGACCACGAGCGTCAGCCTCATTGCTGAAGCATTGTCATAGTAGCACCCTCCACGTAGAGAAGGGCCGAGTGATGGGTTGGTTATTGCTTGAAGCCATCGGCTGTAGTGGAATAGTTGACAGCCTCATGACAGAGTTTGCCACTTGCGATTTGTAAAAGGACCACGACGGCGGAGCCACTAAAATCATGCCATTTATCTTCATCGTGTCGATGAGTCTGAGGTCCTCAGTATGCATAATCGGCTGAATATAATTCATCAATGTTAACCAACAACTAATTGCTGGAAGGCATAGTGAATTAAATAATCGTGAAACTATTGTAAACTTCCCTCATTTAATACCTTGGGCTTGGTATATTAATATGGCCTGGTATATTAATATAATTTTTGTTTTTGTTTTTGTAAATTTAGTAGTGCCTTTCTATTTTCATATTTTAAACAAGCAATTTTCTATACATACTATATCGTTTGTTGTAGCCTCAACCTGCCCGAAGGAAACCATGTCTATTGGCCACTGCATAGAATTAAAAGCCAACCAAAACTAAAATTGTCTTTTCCTTCTAGTTACTACTTTTATCGCTTTAGTATGTCCATAACATTTACAGTTAAAACAGAAGCTATATCTACTATTTGCCAAAAACATGCAAAAACATCTATAGTATAAACAGAAATCCCATCAGAAGAGTCCACCTGGGCTGGGTCCTTTGCTGTAGAACCTAACAATTCCTTTTGCTCCATGCTGTGAAGCTGTTGCTCTATCTTTCCAATTCTTTTACTAACTTGAATATGAAATTTCACCACATTATGAATTTCTTGTTTGATTTGATTAAGTTCAAAGAGCATTGATGAGTTTTCTTCCTTCACTTCCATGTTAGCCATTGCCTTGGCCAAAACACATTTCCTTTTCTAGTAAGTTTTAATAGATTGTTGGAACATCGATACACGACCTCTTGTACTACCAGGATATGAATTGAAGGCCATTTTAGCCTCATGTTCCTTCATGTCTTCATCTTCAATATCATTTTGTCTTTCCCAACCATGTATTGTATTACGTATATGAACAAAATTCCCATATTCATAAACATTAGGAATATTTTCCAGAATTTGTTTGTTTGTCTTCTGCCCTCTTTTACTTGGTCCAATATTCTGGTTGATACGTTGATTGCCTTTTCCTCTACCATTTTTTACTTTCAACATGATGATTATAAAGTACTGAATGCCCAAAAACCTGAATATAATTCTCGTGTATAGAGAAATATTAGTATGTTGATCCAAATTTAATCTGTTAGTTGCCTCTTGAAGCCCCAAAATCTCCATAGTCAAACTGAACAGACGTTTACCAGTATCGAGAACAAGGGTTTGTTTAACCTCATCCTGCTGATGCATTTTCCAGAGAAAAAATTGGCAATGGGAGGTGTAAAACAACCAGACAGTATAAGACAACCATTGATAAACAAAACCCCAAGTACTATCCTTAACCCGACTGAGAAAGGTATAAGACGACCATTCATAAAAAAAACTTCAAGTACTATCCTTAAACCAACTGAGAAAGACACAACAGAGATCCAGACCCTTTGTATGAAACAGTTTATTAGAAAACATCTAAGGATACTTGTGACTTAGCATTTACAAAATATGTGGCACTGGCGAATTATGCCGGCTAAAAACCAAAGTGCATAGACTATCCTACATATTTTCAACAAAGCGGAACCGAAACCTAAATGCATGTAGAGCATCATACATTTTTGAAAAATCATCAGCTCAGAATTGAACAGAGAGGGAGCCAGCACCTGAATATTTCTAACGACCCAAAGAAAATACCCAGAAATATACAAAGACATATAATGATTATACCAAGACAGATAATGAGTATAACCCGGAGGACTATGAAAGCACGCCTCAATTTTTATACAGACAACCTCATCTCTTCTAAAACTTTCAGAACAGGGATTCGCCATGAAATTATCAAAGGCAACAAAATAACCATCATCATTGTTTTTCAGAACAACAAATTTGGAAAAGAAGATCGGTATAACCATTACATACCCAGTTAAAATCCAACGCCGAAGTTACCCATAGTTTGCCTCCTGCAAGATCTCATGCGCAGAGCGAACCGAGATACCATGCTCTGCGACACTGGTTTTACCTGACAGGAAACTAAGCTTTTTACCAAAACAACCCCCCCACTACCGGCGTAAATATCGAATTTGGTCTGACATCACTTCATGCTTCACTGCTGGCCTGTTAATGTGCATTGATGGAGCATGATGGCAAGGACCGCCACCATCTCGCATTATAAAACATCCTGCAGGCTTCATCCACTACGTGGATTGATATGATTGCCATCAATGCTCTCTTGGCACCCCGATCGGGGTTGAGATATATATTTTTCTAATATAATCTGTAATGAGTTAAGTTCCACATTCCAAACCTTATGATTTTGATTTACATCCAAGTGATGATCTTCATTCTTGCATGCCCAATTAGCTAAATAATCAGCTGCTTCATTACCTTCTTAGTGCACATGATTAGGAATAACATATCCTATTTGGTGGAGTAGATGGCCAACTTCTTCAATTAATCTGGTTGTTCTCCAAATTTTACTGATCTTTGCCCATTGAGTTCCTTGTTGGATTTTTTTAAGGATTCCTATTGTCATTGCAGAATCCCTTTCTACTATGATTCTTTGGTAGTTTTCCCTTAATAAAACCCTTTTTGACCGCCATTAATTTTGCTTCATTATTTGTGGCAAATCCTATTTGAAATGAATATATTCTTGAAACATTTCCTTGAGAGGTTCTGAATATATGACCTATCCCTGCCTGTCCTGGGTTTCCTTTAGAGGCATCATCAAAGTTGAGTTTCAAAAATCCCAGTGGAGGTGGTTGGAAAATAGTCACTATATTCTGCTGATTTGGTCTGCACTTCCATAATGATAGAGTTAACATTTGAGGTTTTAAATTAAATTTAGCTAGGATTCTAACCTCCCTAGCCTCGCCTGCCCAATCTTCATCCAACCAACATTCTACCAATATGGATTCCTGAATATTTTCCACTATTACTTTCCATATGTGGTGTATTTTCTTCTCTTCCCCTCGAAAAATTTGATGGTTTCGTTCTTTCCATATTCCCCAAAGAATGAATCCTATAGATAATTTCCAAGCACGATTAAAAACTTCACTCTTATATCCTCTTTTTCTCCATTTACAGATGGTTGTATTGATGCTGGTATTATCCCTATCTGTTTGTTCACACAATGTTTCATTAAGCTTCCAAATATCATTTGCAAAGGTACATTTGTTAAATAAATGTTCAATATTTTCCTTCTCCATTTTTCACATTACAAAATGTGATGGTCCTTGAATACCTCTATGTTGTGGATGATCCCATGTTAAAGTTTTCTTATGACTTAATAGCCACATCAAATATTCAACTCTAGGCCAGAATTTCGCACTCCAAATTTTATTCCAAATTGGGCCTGCAATTTCCTGATGATTATTTGACTTGAGATAATAAGCTTCTTCAATTCTGAACATACCTTCCCATCTACAGCCCCATCTTACAATATCTTCCCCATTTGTAGAAAACAATGTTCTAGTTTTCAATTCTTTGTCCAAATTGTTCCATTGTGCCATTTGTGGAGCATTTCTCCACTACTCTTTTCTTTTCCAGATTCGCCATCAACCTTCCTTTTCACTATTCTAGTATTTGTGTATTGATATTGGTTTGGGAAGTTTGTAAATAAAAAAAATTCTGCTAAATCTAGCCGTCTGAAGAGTTTCTCTCGCTGCTGCCATGAATCCTCCCAAAACAATGTTGTTCTTCCTCCTCGTACTTCCCAAAAACTATGATGTCTTATTAATTCTCTGTTATTAGCTGATAAATTCCATATATTTGATCCTTTAGGGGTGATGTATACTTTCAATTTTCCCACAATTGTTTTAGGCATTTCATATTTATTTTCCCAAATAATTTTCTAGAGGTCCGTACCTCCTTGAATCCATCTCCACCATAACTTAGCTCCCATTACTTGATTGAGTACATAAGGATCATGAAGACCTAATCCCCCTGTTTTTTTTGTTTTTATAAGTTTCTCCCAGGATAAGAGTGCCCATTTACTCATGTCTTGCGCTCCCTGCCAGAGGAATTTTTTGAATATTTTAACCATATTATTACAAAATGTCTTCGAGGCTGCTCTGCCTGAAAACTGGTAGATTGGTATTGTTTGAAGAACAGATTTAAGAAAAATGACTCTAATTGGAGAATTGAGTGCTCCGAGGGCCCAGTTCTGAAGGCGTTTATAAATATTATTGATAAGATCCGACCACCCTGCAATCTTGAGTGAAGATTGATTCATTGGGAACCCCAGGTATTTCATTGGAAACATTCCAATTTGGAACCAGAGTCCTTGCTATGAATTTTTGAGTGGCATTGGTGGTATTAAAAAAAAATACATTGGATTTGTCATTATAAATCATCATTCTAGAAGCTTTCATAAATACCTTAATAATTCTTAGAATAGCTTTTGATTCCGATAAGGAGACTTGGCAGAATAACATAATATCATCAACAAATTATTTATGCAAGAGATTAAGATTCCTACCCCATAAATTCAAGCCTTTCAAGAAATTTGTTGTAATTTGGGCTTTTATAAGACGACCAAGCCCTTCAATAGCTATAATAAAAAGAAACGGGGAAATGGGATCACCTTGACGCAGGCCGTGGGTTGCATTAAATGGCTGGCTTGGAGCTCCATTTACTAGGATAGAATAATTCGGGGTTGATATACAAGACAAAAGCCACTGCGTCCATCTAGCATCAAAACCAAAAGCTAATAATATTTCTTTCAAATAATACCAACTTAATCGATCATAGGCTTTTGAGAGATCTAGTTTTATCAACATACCTTTCACTTTTTGTGCTTTCAAAGAATGCATTGCCTCTTGTACCATTACAATTCCATCCAATATCTGCCTGCCTTTTACGAATCCAGTTTGTTCTGGTGAAATAATATTGTGCAGAATAGGTTTCAACTGGTTAACCATGATTGTTGACAATATTTTGTATATGACATTAAACAAGGCTATAGGACGAAAACCCGCTAGAGTGTCTGTTTGGGACTGATTTGGTATTAAAGTAATGAGCGTAGAGTTCAAAGCTGGATATACATTCCTTGTGCGACTTGATTCTTCTAACATCTCCCAGATTTCTTTCCCCATAAATGACCAGGTAGCCTGATAAAATTCTGCTGTAAAACTGTCTGGTCCTGGAGCTTTCTATTTTGGAAGAGTTTTAACTAGCTCTTCCACTTCTTCTAATGTGATCTCCCTCATTAATGCTAAGTTCTGATCCCTACTTACTTTAGACGGGATATGGGTAGTGATTCTCTGGATGTCTGCTTCTCTGTTATGGTTAGGTTCAGTGACCATATTCTTGAAATGCCTTACCAACATATCTTCCATTTCATTATGCTAGTAAATTCTATTTCCATTTTCATCCTTTAATGAGAAAATCCTATTATGTTGTCTTCTTTGAATTAAATATTTATGAAAAAAACTTGTATTTTTTCCCCTTCTTTTAGCCACTGTACCTGTGAATTCTATTTCCATAATATATGTTCCTGTTTTCTCCTTTCCTCTAGTTCACTAAGAATGTTGCCTTCTTGTTCTGCAAGAGCTTCTGATTGGACCTGTAAAATCATCTCCTGTTGGTTTTGTTTCATTATCTTTTGAAGAGAAAGCATTGTAGCCTGAATATTGCCAAATTGAGTTTTATTCCAAGTTTTTATTTCTTTTTTTAACTTCTTCAAATGCAACTGGAAGGTATGCATTCTGTTTCTTCCTTGTATATTGATAGATTGCCACCATTGTTTAAATTTTTCTAGGAAAGTAGGATCCCTTAACTAGAATAATTCAAATCAAAAGGGCCTATTTTTTGGAACTTCTTTAATATTGATTTCCAATTGAATAGGCTAGTGATCAGAGCCTAGGGATGGTAAGATTGCTGCTTCATAAAAAACATATAAGCTCAACAAATCTTCCGAAATGAGGAATCTATCAAGTCTAGATGCTATCTAGTGTCTTTCCCCCCCTCAGTTATTCCAAGTAAATATTCCATTAACAGTGGGGATATATACTAATTTTAAGTCTGTTAGAAGGCCTCTAAAAGATTCCATTTCAGGATCCTCTCTTCTAAGTCCTCCTTTCTTTTCTGTAAGATTCAGTATCATATTAAAATCCCCTCCTATCATGCAATATTTCTCATTATGCAGAGTTCTCAAAGTTCTAATACTATTTAGGAAATCTTCTTTCTCTCCTTGAATATGAGGCCCATAAACTGCCGTGATCATTAACATTTCCCAAGTGCCTACTTGTCTAAACCGTCCAAAAAGGCTGCATGGTAGACCTATCCATTCATCTGCTTCTACTTCTGTTGGGTTCCATATGATTTCTATTCCACCTGCTGTGCCTCTAGCATCATTAGCCATAATTTTGTAATGTGGTTTAAAAGACTGTAGTATTGATTCCAGTTTAGTTGCTGAAACCTTCGTTTCTTGAATGAGCATTATTTGTGGTTTTTCCATTTTTAATTTTTCTTTTAATTACCTTTGTTTTCCTTGGCTTTTTATGCCCCTTATGTTCCAAGAGAGGACTTTAATTGAGAAAATTTTGGAGTTTGTTGGAATATTGTTGTTAACGGTATTATCTTCCCTGTATTTATCAACATTTCTCCCACTAATTGGATTGATCCTTGTAGAGTTTTTCTTCCTTTTTTCTTGCCTGTTTTTGTTGGAGGATTTACTGCTTTATTAGCATTAGATTCTAAAGTACTTGTTTTTTTTCCTGCTCTGTTAGGTAATGCTCAAAAGTTTCCTTGTACAAAGTCTTTTGGTCTTCTGGTATGAATCTATCATCCAAATTTCTCCATTCATGCTATAAATACTTCATAACCTGCTCCTCTGCACATAGATCATCTTTCTGCATTTCAGTCTCCATTGCCATTTGTTCCTCACATGTCTTTTCCTCTAGTTCCATTTGTTCAACAATTGCTTTCGTCTTTCCTGCTGTATTTTTCTAAGGGATGCTTGTCGAACTTGGAGCGAACATTTCTTCCATCTCTTTCGATGATTCCCCTTCTTCTTGTAAGACTTCAAAAGGGTTTTGAGATGAGCGATACTTATTTCCAGTGGCCTGATTTGTCTGTGTTCTGGTAGTTTTTTTTTTACTACTGACAGTTACAAAACCTTCCTCTATTTCTTGTCTTGTATCTTTATTGTTTGGGGCCTTTCTTGGTTGTTTTTCTACAATATTCTGAGGGAAAGTTTTATACAAGTGCCCATATTCATGAAAATGACGGCAGTGGAAAGGAATATTCTCATAGTCAAGGGTTTGTTGCCAGATCTTACCTTCATATTCAAGTTCTATGGATTCAGGAAGAGGTTTAGAAATGTTCATGTAAACACAAATATGAGAAAAAGATGTATATCTTCCTCTACAGGTTGTCTCTGAAATTTTTACAAAGCTTCCTAAAGAATTTCTAATCCCTTCTAAGATGTCTGGGTCCCAAAATCCATGGGTAATTCAAAAAATCTAACCCAGACTGGTGCAGCCAAAAATTGTTCCTCATCGGGGTTATAAAATTCCTCCCATTACCTAAGAAAAAGGCCTGCATTATTAAAAAAATATGGGCCACCTTCAAATATTCTTTCTTTATCTAATAAATTTGTAAAGATTACGGTAAAAAATCCTCTTGGGCCAAACTTGAGATCCAAACGTCCTTTCGGTTGCCATTTAGTCTGAATCCACTTTAGTAGATCCTTCTCAGTTGGCCAAATACCTATAAATTTACATATAAGAGCATGATCTTTCATATACCCCCTATATTCATCCACTTTATTTGGTGGTATAACAAACCTGGGTTTCTTCAATGCCCGAGGAAGACATTGTGACCTGGTTTTTGCTTGCCATTCTACCCCTAAAACTGGTCCTCCTTTCTAATTTCCTCCTCCCATCCTTGGTTTTTCTCTGCTCTTATGCTCACTCGCAGTTAAATTTCTGTAGGAGGGAGTTGACCCCCCTCCCGGGGCCACTGCCATGCTGCCCTCGATGTCAGTCAGATTGCTAATGCCCGCACACACTCATGGCCTGGTTCAGCAAAACACCGAACCTCCTCCCAATGCTTTCGTTACTAACTGTCTGGTGTTTCTTAGAGCTCCTTCTCCATCGATGTTTAGTTTATAACCATTATATAATCATATATTAAATTATATATTTGGTTCTTGGCTTGGTTTACTTTTACGTTGGGTATGGCTATTAGTATGGAAATGTATTAAATATCCTCACTAGTGTTACTAATAATAACTCAAAGGTATTCATAATATTCATGTGTTCGTATATGATGCTGGGATATTTTTAATATTGAGTTTATTATACAGGTATAAATATGATAATGATGACTATTAACGTTACGTTTATTGAAATCAATCAAATATTTTTAAAATTATATTTATATAATGAAATAGAAGAGACAAAAACGTGTATTGAAATCAATAGTTCATTGGACATTAAGAAAAAAATATTAATCGAGGCTTTTTAAAAATATATTTATATGATGAAATAGAAGAGACAAAAGCCTCGATAATTATAGTTCTTCTACGTGAATATATCAAGAAAATTGGTAGTGTGGCATATATTTTGGAAAAGAAAATGGATATGGATGAGTGCCAAACAAATTTATAATTATAATTATTTATTCAATGTATAATTTCAATTATTTATATTATTTATAGAAAAATTTCAAATAAAATTAAAAGAAAAATTAACATAATAAATTATTGTGAAAGTTTACACTATTTTATTAAAAAATTAAATTTTTAGGCAAATATCTTTAACATCGTTTTAATGAAATTGTTTTAGTTTGTTTTATATATAATGGACCATATCTCCCCATGTAATTTGTAAAGCACCGCACCTAGCATCTTCTCACTCAATGATTTAATGAGAAAGTGACTGAAAGCTGTAAGTGCATGCAGTTGCATTGAGAAATAGAAAGGTGGTCATATTTAGTGGAAGACATGTATGACGACGGCAGTGGAATATTTCTGACCTACTATAGCTTAAATTAAAACTTAGGGAGTGAAACATTAAGTCGGTAACATAATATTCAAATATATTATCATCCTTATGTTGTATATATAATATCTTGGTCGATTGGCTGCCTACTGTAGAGTTGCAATTTGGATGCAGGAATATGATACATTTTCACTCAACATGAAAGAAAATTTAACCATCAATAACTATTATTTCATGAGGATCAAACAATAAAGTAAGGAAAGATCATATTGGGGACCTTCGCCAAACCAGTATCTGCAAAAGGTTGTGGGGAAAGTAACTCTTCCTTACTTTGATGGATGAATGAAATGTTCTGCAAGATCATGTGTGCAGAAGTTGGATACATATTTTCAGCTTAATCCCATGTCTGATAGAGATGAAATTAAATATGCCATGCTTCATCTTGATGGAGAAGAACACGAATGGTGGAAACACGAGATGATCACTCCAGGACATGTAAACATAATCTCTTATACATAATTCAAGTAGAGATTGATAGAGAGGTTTGATAGGAAATACCCTTAGTTGAACTAGCGGGAGCTAATCCAACTTCGACACACACAAAGTGTTGAATCTTATATCGCAAAGTTCGAGAGGCTTGCAATAATGGTCACCCACCTTTCAATGGCTCAAATGGTCATGTTGTTGATGGAATGGTTGTCAGAACCCCTGCGTGGTTGAGTAAGAGCCTACCAATTCGTGACCTTGCAAGACACAATTAGCAGAGAAATGGATATGCAATATGTAGTACCCAAGGCTAGATTCCTACCCAAACCAACTATTCCTTAAAGGGGAAAGGAAGTCAGCCATCAACAAAGGGAGTCGTTAGGGAAGAGCAAGTTGAATGATGAAACCAAGAAATATCTCAGGAGGAGAAGGATATTATTCTCTTGTAAGGAACCTTGGGCACCAGAGAATCAAAGTGCTAAGGGAAAATCCCACTATATTGAAGTATTTTCTGAAATCGAATACGAAGAAGAGGATTTAGAGCTAGATCCAGGATAATCACAAGGTATGGGGGCAGTATAGGAGGAGACCTGGGAAGGGATTATTTATTCTCTTACAGGGGTCCCACGATACCACACTCTTCGATTCAAGGAAACCACACAAGGAAAAAAAGGTGAATATTATTATTGATAGTGGGGCTTCCCACAACTTCATTGATGTAGAAATTGTAGCTAGAAGAGGATTGACAACTAAAGAATTTGGAGGATTTACAGTTTTGATTCCTAGGAAGAAGGAGCTCAACTGCATGTCATGCACTAAAATGGTCCCTAATATTATTCTAACTATGGTGAACTACACAGTTAAAGACAACCCTTTTGTTTTAGATTGTCTAAACTCTCATGTAGTATTAGGGGTTCAAGGGCTATATTCAATTGGGAATCATACAATGAACTATCAAGACTTGTAATTTTCATTTACAGATATAGATGTTAAGAATGTGACGTTGAGAGGAATGTATGCATGCCCTCCCAAGATTGTGACATCCAATAGGATGGAGGCAGATCTTCAACATGGGGAATTTATATGGCTTTTGGAGTGTCGAATCATGGTGAAGAAACTAGTAGAACAACATAAGGAGTATCCCTCTGATATCATGGCATTGTTGCAAAAGCACCAAAAGGTTTTTTGATATATACTACTAGGATGACTACCACTGTAGGGGATTTGAGCACATCATTGAACTAGAGGAAGGGGTCAAAGATGTCATCACTACCCCTTACCGACATCCCAAACCATATAAGAATGAAATAGAGAAGGAAATATAAGAGTTGTTGGCATTAGGACACATTCGACATAGCTCAAGCCATTTTTACTCATCTGTGGTTTTGGTCAAGAAGAATGATGAGTCCCTAAGGATGTGCATAGACTATCGGGCACTAAGAAAAAATACCATTAAAATTTGATATTCTATCCCTAGGATAGACAAGATGATGGATGAGCTAAAGGGGGCTAAGTAATTATCAAAGATTGACCTATGCTCAAGCTATCACCAGGTTAGAGTTTGAGATTAGGACATTCCAAAGAAAACTTATAGATGCCACTATGGACACTGTGAGTTCCTAGTGATGCCTTTTGGATTGAATAATGCCCCTTCAACATTTCAATCATGTATGAACCATGTGTTGAACAAGAAACTACACAAATTTATGTTGGTGTTCTTCGATGGCATCCCGATTTAGATTCGAACATGGGAGGAACATATAAAACACTTGGACAATGTTTTGGGAATACTAGAGGCACAAAAATTCTATGCCAAATTATCCAAATGTGAGTTTGGCATGACAAAATTTTTATATTTGGGTCACATAATGAGATGCCAAGGCATCAAAGTGCACCAAAAGAATATTGAAGCCATTCTTAATTAGCACACTCCCAAAAACATAGTATAATTAAGGAGCTTCTTGGGTATTTGTACTTATTATAAAAGATTTTTAAGGGATATTCAAAACTAGAAACACCTCTTACTAACTTGACTGAAAAAGGGGAGTCTTTTTATGGACGAAGACAACATAGTAGAAATTTAAGCTAATGAAGGAAGTGATGAGTTCATGCCCCATTCTAGCCTTGTCAAAATTATCCCAACCATTCGTGTTGGAGTGTTATGCTTTTGGGGAAGAGATTGGGGTTGTTTTAACACAAAATCATCATCAAATTGCTTTTGAGAGTAGGAACCTTCAAGATTATGATGGCTCCTATTCCATTTATGACAAAGAAATCCTAGAAATTATGCATGCGCTAGCCATGTTTCAGCCATATCTAGTGGGCAATAGTTCCAAGGTAAAAAATGATCCTAATAGTCTCAAACACTTCCTGGATCAGAAGGGATTGAACGAGAGGCAAAAAAGTGGGTTAGCAAGATCCAATCCTATGACTTCGAGATCAAATATGTCAAAGGAAAAAACAATGCAGTAGCATATGCCTTATCTAGGAGACCAAATACCTTCTCCCTCATAAAAAATATTGAAGACTAGAGGTCCTATATTTGGTGGAATACTCGAAGAACGAGTCAGCCTATGAGATTCTTGATGTACAATAATCATACAACCAATATAGAGTTGTCAATGACATGATCTATTATAAGGACCGAATCTATCTAGTACCAAATTTCGAGCTAAAGATGAAGATGATATAAGCAGCCCACGACACCCCTCTAGCCGGACATCTGGGATTTTTGAAGACTTACAGGACCATTAGGAAGAGCTTCACATGGAAGGGAATCAAGAGGGACATTATCAAATAAGTCCACGAATATGGGACTTGTAACGACAATAAGGTTTAACATAAACATCCGGCAGGTTTGTTAGAGCCGTTGCCCATTCTGTAACAAAAAAGGGAGAGTGTCTCCATGGATTTCATTACAAGGATGCCCTCATCCCAAGGAAAATATTGTATCTTCTTCGTGGTATATCGTTTAACCAAATATGCCCACTTCTTTGTGATTTCATCCATAAGCTCTATATCTTAGATAACAAAAATATTCTTCCAAGGAGTATTTTGTCTACATGGTTTTCCCAAAACCATTGTCATTGAACATGATAGTAGGGTCATGGGAGCGTTGTGGCAGGAGTTATTTAGGTTAGCAGACACAAAAATCTCTCCTAATACAAGCTACCACTCGTAGACATATGTATTGTTGTGTAACCAGCTCCAAAAATAGAATGAAAGAGATATCAACGCCTTATAAATGAGCCACTTTGAGGGGGAAACCTCCAATAAATTACATAAATGAAAAATTCTTGGATGATACAATTTACAAAACCTCCTTTCTATATATAGGAGTCCATGTGGCCATAATGTAATCCTAGTGGGCCACAATGTAATTTTAGCCGACCTAACAATAATAATTTAAGGGCGCAATAATAACAAAATGGGGGTTACAAGGGTACAATAATAACAATAAGCGGGTTACACTAATAACAATAAGGGACTGTATTGGTAATATAGGGACCTAACATGCCCCTCTCCTTCAAAAAAGTGTTGTCCTCAATGCTTGAGTAGCTCTGGGTGCTTCTGTATAAAGTTCTCATCCTCCCATGTAAAATATTCAGTGGGTAAGTTCTTCCACTTGATGAGATACTCTGAAATTGATCGATTCCGTAGCTATCGAGTTCTTGTTTCCGTGACTGCTTCAGGTTCCAATATGACTTTTCCTTCCTCATCAAGTTCTGGAAATATTGTTTGAACTGGAAGATTTTCACCTATAACCTTTTTTAAGCATGAAACATGGAAAACTGGATGCACTTGCGAAGAAGCAGGAAGCTCCAATTTGTATGCCATAGTACCAATCTTTTGCAACACCTTGTAAGGACCATTGCTTTGGCGATAATTATTATCCTTCTTAGCTTGCTTGAGGGACATTTTTTTGTATGGTTGTAGGCACAATAAAAATACCAATCTCCTACATCAAAACTTCTCTCGCTGCAATGTTGATATGCTTGTTGTTTCATTCGATTTTGTGCCAAATTTAGGTTATCCTTTAAGAGTTGGAGAACTTCTTGCTGATGCTCGATGTGATCTTTCACTGCTTGAACCTTCGAATTTTCCCTTAAATATGATGTGATAGATGGTGGATGTATCCATAAAGTGCCATAAATGGGGTCATCTTTTTTGCAGTATGGAAGGAAGTGTTATACCACCATTCAGCGAGAGGTAACCACTTGACCCATTGTGCTTGTTTATTAGATACAAAAAAATGAAGATAACCTTCCAAACATTTATTTACTATCTCAATTTGACCATCAGCTTGAGGATGATAAGATGAGCTATGAGCTAATTGAGTACCCAAACAAGAAAATAACTCTGTCCAAAAATTTCCAGTAAAAATGGGATCTTTGTCACTCACAATAACCCTTGGGTTTCCATGTAGCTTTTGAATTGTGTCCAGAAATGTAGTAGCAACTTTACTTACTTTAAATGGATGAGATAATGCACAAAAGTGTGCACACTTGGTAAGTCTATCAACTACCACCATGATGACACTCTTTCCTTTGGACTTAGGTAAGCTTGTGATAAAATCCATTGAAATCTCCTCCCAATGTTGACTTGGAATGGAAAAAGGTTGTAGAAGACCCGGGGTCTTAATTGTCTCAACTTCATTTTGCTGGAAAACCAAACATTCCACCACAAAATTTTGAATATCGAATTTAAGGCCATCCCAAAAAAATTGTTTCTTCACCTTGTGGTAAGTTTTTAAAAATCACGAGTGTCCTCCTAAAGGAGAAGTGTGCAATTCCAAAAGAATCTTTTGTTTTAGTTGGGAATTATTGCAAATATATAAGCGATCTTTGTATCATAAGGAATCATTTTTCCAACTAAATGTGTTAGATGTACTAGGATCTTGCTGCAACTTTTGAATGGTTCCCCTACATATTTGTCCTTCTTCCATTCATCTCTTGCTTCGGTTATCCAATCTAGTTGGATAATAGAAATGGCACAAAGAAATGCTTCCACCTCTTCATTCTTTCTTGAGAGTGCATCTGCAACAAGATTAAGCTTTCCTTTTTGTAGATTATTTCAAAGTCATAACCAAACATCTTTGTGACCCATTTTTTCTGCTCTTCTGACGACATTATTTGTTCCAAAAAGTGTTTAAGACTATCATGATCAGTTTTTACCTTGAAGTGTCTTCCTATTAGGTATGTTCGACATTTCTTTAGTGCATGCGGTATTGCTAACATTTCCTTCTCATAAATAGGTTTCTGTAAATACTTTCCTTTGATTGGACGACTTTCAAAAGCAATGGGTATACCTTCTTGCATTAAAACCGCACCAATTCCATTTCCTGAGGCATCACATTCCACAATAAAGGTTTTTGTGAAGTCTGGTGTAGCTAAGACCGGTCTTCAGCACATTGCCTCTTTAAGATGTTGAAAGGCCTTAGTTATAACCAGGGGTCAGTAAAATGCATCTTTCTTCAATAATTTTGTTAGAGGTGCGCTGTTCCCATAATTCTTAACAAACTTGCGATAATACCATCTTCACAGAAATCCCTGCATAAGCGACTGCGCGGTTGTAGAGGGACTTTCCATTCCTTAATGGCTTTAATTTTGTTAGGGTCTGCTAACACCCTCTGAGATATGATATGACCGGATAATCCCACCTCTTATACTCGAAAGAAACATTTGAATATTTTTGGATATAATTGTTTCTCTTGCAATAGTTTGACCACCTATTGACATGTTCCACATGATCCTTCCAGAGACTGCTATAGATTAGTATATCATCAAAAAATACTAGCACAATTTTCTAAGGAAGGGTTTGAAAATGGAATTCATCAACCCTTGAAATGTAGAAGGTGCATTGGTAAGTCCAAAAGGCATGACCAAAAATTCATAATGACCCTCATGAGTTTGAAATGTTGTTTTCGGAATATCTTCAGTCTTCATTCTAATTTGATGATATCCTGAACAAAGGTCCAACTTGGTAAAATAAATTGCTCCATGTAATTCATCCAGTAATTCATCAATCACAGGAATGGTAAATTAATCTTTAATGGTAAGCTTATTGAGCTCCCTATAATCTGGACACATGCGCCATGATCCATCCTTCTTGTGCACCAACACTACTGGAGCAGAGAAGGAACTTTGACTAGGTTGAATTATATCAGCCTCTAACATTTCTGCAATCATATGTTCAATTTCGCTCTTTTGGACATAAGGATATCTATAAGGCCTGATGTTTGGAGGAATGCTTCCTGGAGTCAAATGAATAGCATGATCATGATCACGAATAGGTGGGATTCCTTTGGGAGTTTCAAACACCTTAGAATGATTGTCCAAGAATTTTTGGAGATCTGAAGAAATAGATGATTTTGATGTTGGAAATTCTAGTTAGCATAATTGTGAAATTACGCCTTTTTGTTACTTATTCATAAGATTTTTCATGACATTATAGATTATTATCTTTCTCGGCTTCCATGCGATACCCTGTAATTCGACTTCCTTTCCTTCTGAAAAAAATTTCTTGAAAATTTCTTGAAAATTAAAGCTACCGTCCCCAAAGATTGTAACCATTGTACTCCTAGTACAACATCAGCACCTCCCATAGGAATGGAAAGCATTGGGCTAGTCAATACATATTCCCCCATGGTTAGCTTAATATTATGGCATTTTCCAGAGCAATTTATAGTTCCTCCATTTGCCACCATCACTTGACATTCTGGTGCTGGCTATAGGAAACAATTTAATTCCTTGGCTACCTTACAATGAATAAAATTATGGGTGCTACATGAATCAATCAACACTATTACCTTTTTCTTCTTGATATGTCCTTCTATCTTGAGAGTTTGAGGAGTGGTAATTCCTGCCAGTGCATTACACGATATGGTTGGATTCATTTCTTCCTCTTCTAGGGTTGGTTCTGGTGTATATCCTCTTCTTGTTCATTTTCTTCTTCCTCTTCACAATCTATGTAAAATAATTTCTTCTCAGCACACTTATGACCTTTAGTGTATTTGCTATCACAACTGTAGCAAAGCCCTTTTTCTCTTTTTTCTTCCAATTGTTGTGGTGTCAACCTTGTAGGTTGTGGAAATCTAGCTGTAGCAACACTTCCCTCTTTATAGAAGTGAGTGGTAGGCTTCCTTGTCGCCATAATTTTACTTTCAATTTTTCTTGCCAACCTAAATGCCTTCTCCAATGAATCAGGTTCAAAAACACAAACTTCATGTTGGATGTTATCCTTTAAAGTACCTATGAAGAGATCAATTTTGTGTTCCTATGGAATGTCAGCTACCCTTATATTCAATTTTGGAAGTACTCAATGTGCTCCCCCACTGAACACTTTTGTTTGAGATTTATCAATTGGCTAAAGAAAGTGTTGCTCTTTGTATCCTCATAATGTGCTATCATTTCCTCGATAAAAATTGACCCAGTGACAATTTTTTTATGGGAGAAAAGCCATCGATACCATACAAATGTATTTTGTTCTAAATGTAAAGTTTCAATGCTTACCTTTTGTGGGTTTTGCACATTATGGAGATAAAAATATTGCTCCATCTGTAGTATCCATGTTCTAGGGATCCTTTCCATCGAGCTTGCTATTATCCATTTGGAATATGGTGGTTCTTCCTTTAACATTAGATTTATGAAATCACGATTAACATTTATTTTGTTCATCACTTGATTTTCCTCTACTATCTTTTCACCATTAGGAAACATTTCTTGTATCAACTTTGTCAAACCTTCTATGTCTACTTTTAGATCATTCTTCATGTTTTCCATTTTAGATTCCATGTCAGCTTCCATGTCATCTATCTTAGATTCCACATCTTTCTTCAAACAATCCATATTATTCTTCACACCATCCATATTTGCTTCCACGCCCTTCTTCAAAAATTCCATTTCATTTTTTGCTGCTCTTTGCGAGAGCGAAATTTGGTGCACTTGCTCTTGTAATTTTGATAGGTCATGTTGCAATTCTTCATCTTCATGAGTCACAATAGAGCCTTCTAAAGGCTTAATGGGTGTTGAATTATTTTTACGGGGAATTTTTTAGAACCCAATACTGATATCTATTCTACAATATTCCCTTGGAATCAATTCAAATTGATTTTTCAAACAAGACTTATGCAATTCGGGAAAAAAATACACACTTTTTTCTTTCTTTTGACGAGATCGATATTGAAATTTGATTATCTATGTGATTGCGGCTCTTAAATATCTGAAATTCAGCACTGAAGTAGCCCTATGAATTCTCTTTTGAATGCCACAGGTCTGACCTGATTTTGATTCTCCAAGACAAAGTTATGTCCAATCTCCCACAATGACCTAATTATGGACTGGTTCAGTAGAGCGAACTTGTACGACTTGCCACGTGTCATTGTTTCATCCTTCGCCTCTAAAATTGATAGCCAAGAAACTACAATCCGTGTAATGACAACCACTTTTTACAGCACTCCAGTTCGATGCCCAGAGAGAGAGTTATTGAACTTTTCCCACGATCACCTCTTTGAGATGAAATTCAGAAGCCTGAAACAACACCACCTTCCACAGATCATATCTACAAAAACACTGCGAATAAAAATCTGAAATTTTTTGACGAGTTTCCTCAGGATATCATATTCGCACCCTAAAAATTTCAGATTCTGAACATTCGTAGAAAAAAATTTATAGCGCAAATTCCATGATGACCTATTTAGGAGCCTAAAATACATATAATTTCCAGATCATATCTCCAAAATATTGCAATCAGTTTAAATTTAGACAATTTCCTGATTTTGTACTCTTCGAATCCTAAAATTTCAAATACGAAACTTCATAGAAAAATTTATAGCGAAAATTACACGATGACCTATTTGGAGCATCGAAACCCTAGAATCCAAAGCTCTGATACCAAATGTTGTGTAACCAGCTCCAAAAATAGAAGAAAAGAGATATCAACGCCTTAGAAATGAGCCACTTCGAGGGGGAAACCTCCAATACATTACATAAATGAAAAATTCTTGGATGATACAATACACAAAACCTCCTTTCTATATATAGGAGTCCATGGGGCCATAATGTAATCCTAGTGGGCCACAATGTAATCCTAGCTGACCTAACAATAATAATTTAAGGGCACAATAATAACAAAATGGGGGTTACAAGGGTACAATAATAATAGTAAGCGGGTTACACTAATAACAACAAGGGACTATACTGGTAATATAGGGACCTAACATGTATAGACATAAGCAATAAATAAATCAGTGGAAGGTTACTTACGAAACTATGTTACAGGGAAACAAAGAGCATGGGACAAGTGGTTGTATTTAGGAGAATATTTCTATAACACAACTCATCACATGTCCATAGGGATGTCACCTTTCCGAGCCTTATATGGATATGAGGAACTATCTTTCGCACACTCAACATTTGTAGATAGCAGGGCACCATCAGCGAAGGATTGGATGCAGGGATGTTATAATATTCTCCACGCACTCAAGGATAACCTACAAACATATCAGAATCGAAGAAAGTTATATGCAGATCGACAAAGGCTAGAAAGAAGTTTTTAAGTGGGAGATGTAGTTTACCTCTGACTACAAATGTACATACACTCTATCTTGAAACAGAAAGGAGTAGAAAAGTTAAAGCCATGGTTCTACGAGCCTTATCGAGTTATTCAAAAAGTAGGAGAGGTGGCATATGAATTAGAGCTTCTAGCAGAGAGCAAAATTCATAACATATTTAATTTTTCTTGTTTGAAGAAGGCAGTAGGGGAGAACGTCAAATCATCACCTGATCTACCCCATTAGATGAGTAGAGACATCTTCAACTAGTTCCAGAGGAGATGCTGGAGGTTTGAGAAAGGAAGCTTCAAAGCAGGACCATCTGAGAATATTTGGTACAATGGAAATAATTTCCCGTCGAAGACACCACCTAGGAAGCAGAGAACATATTACAGCATCCAACATTGAAATTGCTTGAGGGCAAGCAATTTCGGGAAGGGGGTGGTGTAATATCTCCAACCAATTGACCTAGTTGGACTAAGTCATTAAAATAAATAAATAAATAAATAAGTGGCGTACAGAACGTGGTTTTGTCCCCTACTAACTCTTAACCAAGGTAATTTCCCGCGGTTTCCTTCAAGCAATCGAGCTTTAAAAGGGAAGGAGGAGAAACAAGAGAAACCATGGAATTTGGATGTTCTTTATTGGTATTTTGAGAGCTTAGGCAAGTTTTAGAGTGAGGGTTTCACTTGAGATCGCCAGCCTATCTTCAGTGGGATTCGATCTCACCCTAGTTGGTAACCCAACTTTGGTGGGCTCTTCGATCACCCTAATTGGTTTAGTTTTATTTTATTTCGATTTGAAATGGTTTCATGGATCCATTGTCTTCTAGATTAAGGATATGGGCTTGGGATTTTCTGTATAGGTCGTCTTAGTAGTTGTTTGTAATACCAAGTTTATTAAAGGGTCTCTACACTGAACACTATTCCTACTTGGGTTGATACAGTGAGATTCATGCACCTTAGAGGGAGGATAGTAGGAGTGGGAGCACTCGATAAGGGACAATCCAGTATTGCATGGGCCATTGATTATTACTTAAATAGGAGACAGGGTAACTACGAGCGTCAACATCATTACAAGCATTGTCACAACAACACCCTCGGCACAGAAAAGGGTCGAGTGACGGGTTGGTTAGTTGATAGCCTTATCACAGAGTCTATGACCACGAGTGGCGACCCCATTGTCGAAGGACTGTCATAGCAACACCTTGGGTGCAGAGAAGGCCCAAGTGATGGGCTAGTTATTTGATGTAGGTGCTTCTAACTTAGGTCAATTATTTACTAGATGAGTTAGTTTGTGAAATTGGGATTTAATTAATTAATGCATTTTTCCTAAAGATTTTAGGAGAGAATGAAGATTATTATAAATAGGATAATATTCGAAAGGATTGTGGAAGGTTTGAGAAGATCATGGATTAGTTAGCTCTTATCTAGTGATAAGGGATTGAATGAGAGATTTTAGAGATTAGATGAGAGATCTTAGGTATTAGGAAAGATAATTTGGGTGTTAGCTTAGGATTTATAACTTCATTGGGTTCTAATCCAATGGTATAGATAGAGGTGAGCTAATGAAGCATGAGGCATGTAATAAAAGGGTGTGTAGAGTTTGGGAGTAAGTGTGAGGAATGATGGTTGAGCATGAAGCCAATAGTTCTTTGTAAATATTTTATTTATTGATTAATTAATTCAGAGATTGAGTGTGCATTTGATTTGATTTTTATTTTATGTGTGTGTTTGTTTGTTAAGTGGAAACCCTATAAACTGCACTATCATTTGGTATCAAAGCACACAGTTTTCTCTTGGGATTAAGAGGACGAGAAGGTCTATTTGCAACTTTGTTTTTGAGTGTGAATTGAGCTTATACGAAATTCAAAAAATGAACTCAGCGCTGAAACTTCGTTTTTTAGTGTGAATTGAGCTGAGACGAAATTCAAAAAATGAACCCAGCACAATGAAGGGAATGAATATGTCCATTACTTTATCGTGCGAGGGAATTGAGCATAGCAGGACACATCGTGGAAGAATCTGTGAAAAGCTCGGCTAGTCGACTGCTTAATGGGTTATTTGATGCATCTCATTACTGGTTCTAGACGGTTTCAAGGAGCATATTGGCTATGCGATTGTTCGAGGCTTGTATGGAGAGAATGGGTATGAGTAAAACATCATAATTATTCCTTCCTTGATGTTTTTGTAATACAGTGTTGCGTGCTGTCTCATTCATTCCGTGTGTTAGTTTTAATGCGTGGAATTATGCGTGTTGGTTTAATACGCTTTATTGCACGTTGGCTCTAAAGATAATTGTTGATAAGAACGCTATTGTTTTGAAGCTGTGAAGATAAGCCCTGTACCTATAAATATGCTGTGTGGGGGACAATAAAGAGTTAAATCCATAGTGGTAGATTTTTCTTTTACACATGTATAGAGTGTTTTTGTGGCCAACAAGATTTCTGAAGGCGTGAATCTCCAACGTTATGTTTGTGGATGTGCCAGTGAATTTTCAAGGTTGGGTACCTTTATTGGAAGCTTTAGAGACCGTGGTTTTACTTTTGGATGGAAATCACTATGACCTTTTGACTTTGAGCCTACTTTAAATTCGTTGTGATAAAAGTGTTCAAATTGGAGGAATTTCTAGCACGGAGGATCAATTTTTACGCCGAGGGGCGTATTCTACAGCCGAATATGCCCTCGATGTGTAAGTGTGTCGGAAGCTAAAATAATTAATTTTTTTTTTTAAATAAAATATAAATAATAGAGGCTTTAAAAATAACTTACATAACCATATAAATAAACAATTAAAAATAAATTTACAATACGAAGAGTTTTAAGGAGAAACCATATATGGTAAATAAATAAAAATATAAATAAACCAGAGGTATTTTAAATAAAACCAACCTCTTTTTATACTTACTCTGGAGGTTTGATAAATAAATATAAATATAAATAAACTAGAGCTATGGAAAATAAATAAAGCCTCTTTTATATTTACAAAACTCAAAAAGAAGTTTTAATTAGGACTAAAAATACTATGGGCCTAATACCATAGGCCAAATACTATATTTATAAAGAGGTATAAAAAAGTAAGGTAAATAAATAAAAATATATCAAATAGGAGTATCAATCAACATCTCGTTATATTTGAAGCCTCGGGACCAATACCATGGACCAAATTAATAATAATACCATGCAAAAAAATAAATTATTAACCCTAACATTAATATTATTATTATTATTATTACTATATCTAATATTGATATTAATATATTATATATTAAAATTATTAAATTTAATAACTTTGTATTAATACAACATTATATATATATATATATATATATATATATATATATATATATATAATCTAGATATATATGGGAGGGATTAACAAAGACATATGATAGAGGTGGAGAAATAGAGGGAGTGACAAGGAAGAGATTGAGATAAAGTGAAGGAGAGGGGAGAGGAGGAATGAAGAGAGAGAGAGAGGAAGAGGAGTGAGAGAGGTAGAGAAGGGTAAGAGAGGGGGTGGGAGACATAAAGATGGAGGTGGGAGAGAGAGAGAGAGAGAAATGGGAAGAGTGAGGGAGGTAGGAGAGAAAGGGAGAGAAAGGAAGGATGAGCGGGCAATAGAGGGAGGGATAGCGAGACAAAGTTGGAGGGGGAGATAAGAAGAAAGACATAGAGAGTGAGAAGTGTAGAGAAAGGGAGTGACAGGGGAGAGATGGAGAGAGAGTGTGTATGTTTAGGGGTGAGATAAAGAGACATAGAAGGAGTGATGGAGACAATGTGGAAGAGAAGGAGAGAGAAGAAAAAAGGGAGAGATATAGTAACATAGTTGGAGAGAGAGATAAAGTGATGGGGGAAGAGAGAGGATTTGAGGGCAGAGAGAGAGAGAGACAGCGGGCGGGGGAGTGAATATAGAGGGAGGGAGGCGATAAAGGGAGAGAGAGGAAGGAAGAAAGAGTGGAAGAGAGTGATGGGGGAATATAGAGGATTGTAGGGGAGAGAGAGAGAGAGAGAGAGAGAGGAGTGAGTGATGGGGGAAGAGAGAGGGAGGTAGGAGAGAAAGGGAGGGAGATGGAGGAAAAGAGAGGGGACTTGAGAGAGAGGAGGAGAGAGGGAGGGATAGAGAGATGAATTTGTAGGGGAGAGAAGAGGGATAGAGAGACGGAGCTGGATGAGGAGAGACATAGGGATAGAGAGATGAATTTGTAGGAGAGAGAGGAGGGATAGAGAAATGGAGCTGGATGGGGAGAGACATAGGGATAGAAATATGGAGTTAGATGGAGGGAGAGGGATGGATAGAGAGATGGAGTCGAATGGGGAGAGAGGGAGGGAAGAGTAAACACATAGAGAGTAAAAGGTGGAGAGATTGGGGGATTGACAAGGGAGAAATAGACAAATAGTGTGTATGTTTGGGGGTGAGATAAAGAGACAAGGAAAAAGAGATTGAGAGAATGGGGGAGAGAAGGAGAGAGAGAGAGGCATATAGTGACAAAGTTATAAGGTGAAGAGAGAGAGAGAGAGAGGTGGGAGAGAAAGGAAGAGAAAGAGTGGAGAGAGGTAGGGAAAGAGAGATGGATATGGAGGGGGAGAGGGAGGGAGGTAAGAATAAATTCATAGAGCGTAAAATTTGAAGAGAGAGAGAGAGAGAGGAGTGGTAATGAAGATGGAGGGATAGTGAAAGAGGATAGCAAGAGTGAAGAGAGATAGAAGCAAGGAGAGGAAGCGAAGGGGAAGAGAGAGAGAGGGAGGGAGAGGAAGAGGGAATGATAAATAGATAGATTGGAGAAAGAGAGTATATGTTTTGTGGTTGATATAGAGAGAAAAAGGGAGATAGAGATATAGATGGAAGGTGAAGAGAAAGAAGAGATGGATGGATACAGGGAGGGAGGGACAAAGAGATTGATAAATATGGAGTGAGAGTGTCTGTTTGTTTGTGGGGGTGAGATAAAGAGACAAAGAAGGAGAGATGGAGGGGCATATAGATATATATGGAGGATGGAGAGAGCGGAGAATATTTCTTACAACAGATGCATTAATTTAAGTGTAGATGGTGATTTCTAATCCTATTTTATTTCTTGCACTAGATGCATTGATTTTAGTGTAGATTTTGATTTCTAATGATATTTGATTACTTTCACTAGATGCATTGATTTAAATGTAGATGATTTCTAATTCTACTTCATTTCTTGCACTAAATGCATTGATTTCAGTGTAGATGGTGATTTCTAATCATATTTGATTGCTTGCACTAGATGCATTAATTTCAATGTCGATGTTAATTTATAATTATATTTGATTTCTTACTCTATATGCATTTATTTCAATATAACTGATTTCTAATCCTATTTGATTGCTTGCACTAAATGCATTCATTTAAGTGTAGATGGTGATTTATAATCCTATTTGATTGCTTTCACTAGATGCATTGATTTTAGTGTATATGTTGGTTTCTAATCCTATTTTCTTACTTGCACTAGATGCATTGATTTGAGTGTAGAGGTTGATTTCTAATCCTATTTGATTACTTGCATTAGATGCATTGATTTATGTGTATATGTTGTTTTCTAATATTATTTGATTTCTTGCATTAGATGCATTGATTCCATCATATATGTTGATTTATGATTATGTAATTGGATGTATGATGGTACATTAGTTTTAAATTCATTGGATTAATTGTGTGCATTGATTTCAGTGTAAGAACAAAAAATTATTGACAAGGTAGAACGATTTTTGTGTTATAGTAATTAAACCTAATAATATTTGAGATAAAGAGAGACAAGGTATGATGTTTACTACAAAAGCTCAAGATAAATATTTAAATGGTTTATGATTTATGATTTTTTGATATAATCGATATGGAAAGACAAAACTAACAAGGGTGATAATAAGAATAGTAGAAGAAAATAGTTTGAGATTGATCACAATGAAGACTATTTTTAATTGACTACATTCTTATTATTCACATTTTCTATCATTCAATATTATTACATTGTCACTTTTCATTCAAAAATATTATTTCATCATTAAAGTTATTTTACAATATTTATCATCTCAACAAACTGAGGTAACTAAGAAAACTTAAAATTAAAATGACTAGATAAATATCAAACATATTTAGCATATTTAAATGGTTATAATAATATTAGATGTATTTACATATTATTGATAAAATTAATTATATGTTCCTCCTATTATCCATAGATTATCCTTGGTCACACACCACTGAAACCAGCCTATATACATCTTAACTACAGATCTATTAAGCGATGAGAGGAATCAAATCTCTCGAGGTGCAAACCTTTCCTCAAATTTTGCACTCAAAAAAGAGGTTTGCACCTCTAGAGAGTTGATCCCTCGATCCCTCTCGGCTCTTGATAGATCCGTAGTTAAGATGGATCTAAGCTGGTTTATTTTCAGGCTAGTGGGTTGAAAGCATACGGAGCCTTGCAGGGAGTACTTGCCTTAA
Source organism: Pinus albicaulis (assembly GCA_034641835.2). NCBI lineage: Eukaryota > Viridiplantae > Streptophyta > Pinopsida > Pinales > Pinaceae > Pinus > Pinus albicaulis. The sequence continues at coordinate 412,155,733 of CM076580.1, forward strand.
AATTTTTGCGTTCGTAGAAGTCTGGTGAAGTTTTTGAAAAGTTTCTCCAACTAATTACTTTACTCGTGTGTATTCTTTATGCTTTTACCCGCATAAATTATAAATTTCTTCAAAAAGAAAGGTCATATCACTTTTAAATGATTTCATAATTTTTTTTAAACTAATTTTCACTGGTTATTTTTGAAATTTGTAAATTTAATGGAGAGATAAGAAGTTTTGTGGAATAATAAGGTAAAATGTTCAGGAAAGTGTAAATTTTTGTAAAGATAAAGTGTGAGGTAACTAGTAGTGGTGAAAAAAAATTAGTAGTGGTGGAAGTAAATAGTAAAAGAAAAGGTGTTGTATTAAACATGAAAGTGAATAGTAAAGGTAAAGGTGAAAGTAAATGATAAAAGTAAATTGATGGTGCAATACAAATGTTGAGTTGTTGCACACCTTTTTGAGTGGGTGACATATGGTTTCATAAAAACATGCATGTGGGTTTGAGAATGCATAGCTCCATAATGTAATTTTACCTTTTTAATTATGTGTTCCAAGTAGGAGAGTTATGAGAAAGAGGATTTATGTGGGAGTTGTAAAAGATTTATTTTCTTTGCACTTTTGATATCATAAAAGATTATTGAATTGAGTCATGAAAGGAGAGTTATGTTATAAAGAGGTAGAGTTAGAGTCAAAATTTACCATTGTAATTATTGTAATAAAGGCAACTTTTGTCAAAGGTCATAATCATAAAATCCAAGGGAGTTTATGAGTGCTCAAATGAACAAATGTCCTTGTATAAGTTAGTCTCTAAATGTAAAAATTCAATTCAAGGTCTTTTAATGAAGATTTGATGTCAAATCACAAGTTTGGATTCAAAGAGTCATAATTCGAGTCAAAGATTTGTGTCCTTGAATGTAATTGGGTGCATGATCGGTGAATCCTGACACCCAAGAGTCTAGTCATTATAAACACAGTTTGAAGAAATATTACTGTTGTTGTTTGCATCAAAGGGAGCAAAGCACAAAGGAGTGGTCCGAAGTAAGGTTCAAGTGAAGTGAACCATTGGCCAAGTTTGGGGGAGACAACTTGGTAAAGTGATTCAGTTGCATGTTACAGTGAACAAAGTGAAGTTCACAAAAGAAGAAGACTATGAAGATGAAAGATTCAAAGAAAAGTTACAAAGATGCCATAGCAATTGGCATTGATAATGAAGAGAGAGATATTGTTGAATTAAAAACACGACTGAATGTGTTTCTGGAGTTATTACAAAGGCAATGACGTGGATGGGTAATAAAGAAAACAATTAAATGGCCAATTAAACAGTTAATGGAAAGGAGACTGAAGCACAAACTTAAAGTTTTGGAAGCAAAGAAACTCCAGACAAAAGGATACATTTGTGAACCTTATAAAGGACTATTACTTGGTGATGATGATGATGATGTGGACGTGGGTTCAATCTCCACAGACGATGCTACAAATTGTTCAGAAGACCAACATGAAGACCCAGAGATAGATTCATCTGTCAAACCTTATGATTTTAAATCTAACAACTTATTTTTGGATGCAGGATATGAAATATAAAATGATCATCAAACAAATGAGTCAAATGTCAACATGGGAGATATTGCAGCAGAACTAAAGTTCCTAGAAGAATGGTTGGATAATCCGAAGCCAAAGTATGACGAGAAGCCTTTAAATCAACAAACATGGCACAACGAAAGCATAGATATGGACAACATAGATCAGCAAAGAAATAGTAATGCACAACAAAAAGAAGATAATTTGGACATAATAATTGAAGAGATTAGAAGATTGATGGTGAAAGTGTCCAAAAAGAAACATATTGCAAGAAGGAAAGAAGATGACATAAGCCTGTTGATAACAACAAAACAAACATACATCAGCCAAACAAGATGACAAATACAATATAAAGTTTAGAAGCCTCAAAGACAGAAAAGAACAACAACATAACATCAATAACATGACATAGCAACTGATATACTGCAAGTGAAAATTTGGGACCTAGAAGGATTTTATCATCACTGATGGTCGGGAGATCATGATTATTTTTTACTTGGGGAGTCTTAGGCAGGAGCATCTAACCTAGGTCAATTGTTTACTAGATGAGTTAGTTTGTGAAATTAGGATTTAATTAATTAATATATTTTTCCTAAACTTTTTAGGAGAGAATGAAAATTATTTTAAATAAGAGAAAATTCGAGAAGAGTGTGAAAGGTTTGTGAAGATCATGGATTAGTTAGCTCTTATCTAGGGATAAGGGATTGAATGACAGATTTGATAGATTAGATGAGAGATGCTAGGAATTATGAGAGATATTTTGGGGGTTAGCTTAGAATCTAGAACCTCCTTGGGTTCTAATCCAATTGTATAAATAGAGGTGAGCTTATAAGGCATGAAGCATGTAAAAAAAATGTGTGTCAAATTTGGAAGTAAGTGTGAGAAAATATAGCCAAGAGGCCAAAAATTCTTTGTAAATATTTTATTTATTGATTAATTATTTAAGAGATTGAGTGTGCATTTGATTTCAATTTTATGTGTGTTTTTATTTGTCAAGTTTAAACTGTATAATCCCCACTATCATTATTGCGTGAAGCCGTCGGCTTCAACGGAATAGTCGATAACCTAATCGCAGAGTCTGCCACCTGCTATTTGTAAAGGACCATGACCGTAGAGCCACTAAACTCATGTCATTTATCTTCATCGGGATATAATTCATCAATGTTGAACGATAGCTAATTGGTGGGAGGAGTAGTGAATTAAACAATGATGAAACAATTGTAAGCTTACCTCATTTAATACCTTGGGCCTGGTATATTAATATAACAACATATTTGATTCTTGCCTTGGTTTAATTTTACGCTGGTTATGGATATTAGTAGGTAAATGTATTAAATATCCTGAATGGTGTTACGAATAATAACTTAGTATTCATAATATTCATGTGTTCGTATATGGTGCTTGGATATTTTTAATATAGAGCGTATTATATATGTATAAATGATGATAATGATGATTATTAGCGTTGCTCATTGAGACCCATGGTTTATCATACCTTCAGAAAAAAGATTGCGGATTTCTGAAATTATATTTCTACGGTGAAATGGTCTATCATACTCTAAGAAAAAAGATTGAGGCTTTTTAAAATTATATTTTTATGGTATTTTAAGAAAAAAAAGATTAATTGATGTTTTTTAAAATTATATTTCTAAGATGAAATGAAAGAAATAGAAGCTTAGTTTTAGTAAATGAATAAGTCAAAAAAGTTGGTAATGTGGAGTAATATGGAAAATATTTTTCAATAAAAAAAAATTGATAATATGACAGATATTTTGGAAATAATAACAGATATGAGTGAATACCAAACAAATTTATAATTTCAACCATAAATAACAAAATTTCAAATACAAATAATTAAAAAATTAAGATAAAAAAATATTGTTTAAAGTTTACACTCTTTTATTAAGCAATTAAATGTTTAGTCAAATATATTTAACATGGTTTTAATGAAATTGTTTTAGTTTGTTTTAATATATAATGGGCCATATCTCCCCATGTCATGTGTAAAACACCTAGTTTCTTCCCACTCAATGATGAGAAAGTGACTGAAAGCTTGAGTGGCAGACATGTATGACAGCGGTGCTGGAAGATTGGCTGCCTACTGTAGACTAAATTAAAACTCGGAGAGTGAAACATTAAGTCGGTAACATAGCATTCAAAGATATTATCATCATTATGCTGTATATATAATATCTTGGTTGATTGCCTGCGTACATTAGCCTAAATTAAAACTCAGGGAGTGAAACATTAAGTCGGTAACGTAGTATTCAAAGATATCATCATCATTATGCTGTATATATAATATCTTGGTTGACGAGATTGTTAAGATTCGGCGTTTTTGGCTGGAGGGACTCGGCGGCTTCTTTCATTAGCGAGCAGATGAAAGGAAGACGACAATAATGAAACCTATGTGTCTTCCCTCAATTTGCCAATTTGTTTGCTCTTTGTAGTGGGCGAAGGGGCGACGATGACATCTGGGCACATCCTTCAATGGCGCTTCAAAATACCAAAAGTTTGAAAGGTGTAGAGAAACCTGCACATCATGATCAAGTAAAAGGGTAATGAAAACGGACTTATCTTTTGGGGTGGAGGGAAAGTTGGATCAGATACCATATCCATTCATGCTTTAGTGACTGAGTGAGATCCTGTCATATGATAAGAGGTGATGGATACCTGTTGAGTTCGGTTTCTTTAGGTAATGATTGTGGATGCAAACTTTTGAGTAGCACCATACCTTCTCGGCTGGGCCTTCTTGATCATTCGGGACGGCCAAGATTCGACATAGACATCATAGACATATTTTTTTTATTGCTTCACGTGTGTTTGTAAGGCGGATCACATTTATTTAAAAAATAATTGATTGTTCGGGCGACTTCTCGGAGTGAGGGTACAATGACAATGAACTACTCGAACAATATTTCCGACAGATTTACATCCGCTTATAATTATATCATATAAACTATAAAATTATTATCATATTTTAGGTTTAGTTTATAATTGATATTTTCATTGATAAGGACAACAGATTAGAGAACTTAAAAGTAACTTGGTCTGTAGAGAAAAAAACAGATCAAAATCACCAATATCACATTAATACTATCCACACCTTTGTATTTGGCAACTAAATGTGGTGAACCAGTATATGATCATGGCTAGATTTAAATTTGGTGGGCATATATTGCCCCATCGTATTTAATTCTCTATGGTTTATGATTTATGACTTTTTCTGATATCTCATTAATACTATCTATACCCTCTTCTTGATTAGCTAAAATGAGAATAATCACAGTGAAAATCACCAATATCACATTAATATTATCCATACCCTCATATCCCATTAATACTACCCACACCCTCTGGTTGATTAGCTAAAATAATCATAATAATAATAAAATTAAATTTCTAAAAAATAAAAAAAAAATAAAAATTTTAAAATTTTATTGGTTCAAAACATCAACTCAAATGAGAACACTCCCTAAAAATGAATAATTGGTTAATATCATAAAAACATATACTTTATATTTATATATTTAAAATTTATATTTTATTGATAATTTTAAATAAAATAAAATAAATAAATATATTTATAATTAATTTTAAAAACAATATGTATAAAATAAATAAATAACATTTTAAAATATATAATTTAAATAGTTATATGATAGTGATGATGATAGTTAACGTCCACTAAGACTAAACTTAACTTTGGTCTATAGAACTTAAAGAAAGGAATTATTTAGTTTGTTTTAAAATTATACTCCTATGTTCAAAGAGCTTGGAGAGAAGCGTCCCGAGCTCACTATAATTTTGACATGTTAAAAGGCTAGGAAGGTCGGTATTGCAACAAATATTTTGAAACTGAGATCTAATGTGAGTGTACTGAGCACACTCTAAGAGGAAGCGATTTTCATCATCAATGTTCATATTCTCACATAGATGGCATATACTTTCCACCCATGGTGTTTTGGGAACTGCCTAATGACCTGTTTCACTATGGATCTCATGAGAGTTCGTTCTTATCTTGGCTATATTAATTTTTTTCTTTGAGCTTATTAAAACATAGAGATACTTTTGATCTTCTAGAGTAGGGTTGATGACCTCCTTATAATATCTTAATTTTATTTTCTCTTTAAACTTAGAAGTAACAATAGCTCCATGTTTTCTCTTTAAACTTAGAAGTAAAAATATTTTTACTGTTATTAATATTTTGCAATGCAACATTTTCGTCGATCTCCCAATGATTTAACTAGGCCCTAGTATCTTTATAGCAACCTAGTTTGAGCCTTAGGTGGGTTTGGATGGAATTTAAAGCTAGCTTAGGAAGTCTATGGTCTCCCATGTTATTGATTTTGTGTTCGTACAACGGGAGCCTAGTCATAGCTAGTCTCTCGATACCAGAAAGACCCGCTTCTATAAGGAGAATAGGATAAGGTGTATTGATTTTAATTTTGAGGTTATACCTTATAAAATTATCTAGAAATAATCTGTTGTTCACTATCCTCTCTTTATGAAAATCTCCATGAGCCAGCTGATTTAAATCATCACATTCCCTCGCCCTGTCTTGCAAAACCCTTTGGTTGTCTATCGTTGCCCTCTCGGCCCTTTAAAATTATATTTTTAATTACCGGGGAATCCATGTGAAATTATATTGGGCCCAACCCCTTCTCCCTTTAGCCCCGCGCCTTTTTCTCTCCATGTGACCTCGGCCAGGTAATGAGAGCGTTTCCACTGCGGGGCTTTACTCTATGCGTAGGGTCGAACCCAGACCAAGTAGTTGACTCCTCGGGATGGGTGAAGACTTAATCTAACGGTTGCCATTCACTACGGGGGGTTGCTCCCGAAAAGTCTAGATGTCAGGTACACCTTGGCCCCCGCCGGTTCATCTCAGCCATCGATCGAAACCAATCGACGGAGCGCGGAGCGTTTCCGTGTTGGTCCACAGCGCCGCGTTCATTGTGTGAAAATCGATGGTTTCATTCCGCACCACCCATCCATAGGCGGCGGTATTTCTGCGGACCCGGCGATTCCACGCCTGTGGGTGACGCGTGTCCCGAGTGTACTATTTCGAAAACCGCCCATTTCGCGCATTATCTCTCGGGGCCAGCTAGGGTAGCGGAGTCCCCTGGGCATTGATCTTGGGGACCCTCGCGATTCCCGCCTCCCGGTGCGATGATTAGTGTCCATGTAAAATGCCCCAGGGCCCGCCATTACATCATCCTCCGGTCCCCATTTTGGCCGTTGATATTGTGTGATGATCGTATGGCCTAGAATTATTTTGCGTACGTGACCAAGTCGCCACATCTCCACGTCACGGCGTCCAAGTGTCATCTAGTGTTCCCCTCCACCATTTACATATTTCATTTACGTGTCATATTCTTGTGTTTACATTACATATCTCCCCCTCATGCATTCATCATCGTTTCCCCATATTTCACCGTCGCCACGAATATCCTCGCCATTTCTCAGTCCACATCATCATCCCGAGTGGTCATGGTCCCATTCGCCACCCCGATTAATGCGGTTTACTTTAATGTGTTTGTGGATTTTTGTAGGTGTTCGTTCTTTGGAGAGCCATTATAATTTGGGATTTGCATCACGGAGGACGAGTGCATTTCAAAGAGCCTTCAACAGTGTTGGATGATGAAACAAAGATCAGGAAATATTGTTGACAAGACTTTTATTTAATGGAAGGCCGGGGCTAGAATTTATCAAACCCTTCGGAGCAATACAAAAGGTAGCTTGGTAGATGAAGACATTTATTTCACGGCATAAGGATATCGGTGAAAGATCGAGAAATGCAACACCACGTAGGAAGTCAGGATTTCATTCAAGTTAGGCAGAAGTTGCATAATCCATGACAATCTCAAGGTTTCATGGTAGCGGATGTTTCCCTTTTTTAGACAAAAGTAAAATTAATATTTTTGTGTACAATATTTATAAGAGTTTTCATTCTTTGTTGCAGGGATGAATTAAAAAAAGTTAATTATTTAGTCATTCACGGTGTAGGCGCGAATGTTTTCCACCATTTTATTCAAATCGAGATCATTAAATGTGTCACCTACCTCATTCTCTAGAGTTTTTCTCCTTCTCCTATAAAAACTAGAAAGAAAGACATTGTAAGGGTTCCGGATTTCTGTCGCTTGTCTGCGGTGAAAGGCTTTTAATACATCTTGTAAAGTTTTTGTATGAAGGCTCGAGCCGTAGGGTCTCGGTTAGGAGGACTTATAAACGCAATGAGGATTAGTCTTTGGTATCCCCCACAGTATGTAAATGTTTTTGTTTCTTGTCTTTGTATATTTGTACTATTTATCTTGTATCATGTTCTAGAATGCGAGTGGCTCCTTTGTCTTAAGTAAGGATTCATCTAGTTGGTGCCCATACTTGGATTGAGTCGGCTTGCTAAATAGGCCTAGTCATGATATCTTGTTCCATGTTCATTTCATCCATATTTACTACTGCTATATTAGTTACTTGAGGAGGGTGCTTTAAAAACGCCATTGTCATATATGGATTCTTAGTTGGATAAACCCATATGTGGTTTTGTTGTGTATGCAGGTATCGGCCACCTCATGCTAACTAGTATCTTCTTCATATTTCTTCAACTTTGCATCCACTTTTACGATATTTGATTTAAGTTGGCATATTATTTGAGCCTTCTTTGCGGTAAGTTTGTCTCTTAACTATACGATGCTTTTGTATTGGAGTTTTGCATCTTGTTCCTACATTATTATTATCTTTATGTCATTGAGAGAGTTTGGTTCCATTTCGCTAATTTCCTTGTTTTGCGAGAGATGGTAAGAGAGCTTTTGGATTGAAAACCCAAGCTTAATGTACCCAGAGCTCCTTTCTATGATAAGATGTCACTGGCTTGGTCTATGGCAACTCTAGGATGTCTCTAGGGGACGAAGCTGTCGACAACATCTTTTCAGCGCGTTGCCGAGGGAACAAATTTAAGAATATCAATTTCTCGGGCCTCGAAAAATCATATTCACTCCCAATCAAGTGAGCACGAGAGTTGAAGAGTGCATATCTCTCACCTTGGCGACTCCCTTTGTTATTCATTTGATAAATCTATTGGTAGTCCTGGCTCCTCGCCAATACATTTGAAGTCGGATACGGCTATCGATCGAAGACACCTTACGTGTCGACCTAGAAAAAATCATTCATAAAAGAGTTTGGAAAGAGAGGAAATCGGCCCTGCGGGGGTCACGGAATATTAAATGAAGAAGATTGTATCCTCTAACTGGCAAATCCCCGGTGGAAAATCCCAACTCCCCTTTGAGGAAAATCCCGATTAATGCCGAGATAGCCCACCCGGGAAGTGCACAGAACCAAGATAACCCTCATCCTACCCACGAGGTAGAAGAAGTTAAAGAAGTCACCGAAGTAGGCTGCTTTGTTAACCGTGAACCCTATTCCCATCACACCTCGGGCTTATTTATTGCAATTTATTCCCATTGTTATACATACTCCACTTCCTCCTCCTCCTCTTCCTCCATTTGTACATCCCCGAGATCATTGCACAACCCCACCTCCTCCAATGGCTAATGTTCCGGCTTTCCCTGCGGAATAAATATGCTCAACGGCCTTACCACAAGTGTAATGATATGCCACAAGATATTTGAAGATTACGCCGAGATTCAATGGCGAAAATGAGATTGATGCACAAAAACATATTGAGGTATTACGCGCTTTGCGAGAAAACTTAAACGTTGAACATTTGGATGTAGTCTTAAGATTGGGCAGTGATGTGCTGACGGAGGGTGAAGCCAAAAAATGGTTTTAAACATTGGCGAACCGCTGATCTACATGGAAAGAATGGAAAGAAGTTTTCTCTGAGGAATGGGGAGAAAAAGAAAGATCATGGGCAGATGTCTCCAGCAGATTCAATACCCTTAAGAAGAAACATAATGAAGGAGTGTCGAGTTTATTAAAATATTTAACATTGTATTTGAGCACACTGCCCTCTGAGATGAAGCCTCCTGGCTATTTGCTAAGGTGGTTTTCATAGCGACCTTTGATTCGGATTTTGGCTTCTCTGCGAGGAAAGGAAACCTTCACTGAATGATGCTCGGTCAGATGCTCTTGAATTAAACAAACTTTGCCTCCACTAGGAAATTAAAAGGAAAAAGTTAGAACACGATACTAGGAGGAGAGACAAGAAGGTATCTACCTCAAATCGGGACAAGGATTCGACAAGATGGATGAAATAAGCAAAATGATTAAGAAGATGGTCAATCTTGAATTGGAGACCAAGAATTCAGCCCCCAAGAATTTCTACAATGCTCGAAACGAGAGGTTACAATCCCAGTGCAGATACCCCTATGAGATATTGCCAAGGGATCCAAAAGAACGACAAGATCGGGTACCACACTACATTGTACTTTGGAAGGTCAGGTAGATGACTCCGGAATCTTTGCTTATCAATTAGAAGATTCAAATCTTGCTTTTTCAAACAACGATGATATAGAATGCCCCTTGCAACAAGACGAAGAAGCGAGAGGTCGATAATTATTGTAAACAATTTGTGATTTCATGCAAGCACAATTCAATGGCAAATATGATCTCGGATCTTCAAGAAAGAGGACCCGGACTCAAGATGAAGAGCAGGAGCCACTTCAAAAGGGGAACCTTCTCAGAGGAGAACCATTAGCACAAAAGGCTGCCCCGAGAAAAAAGGTAGAGTCCTGCGAGCAAGCCTTCACGGTCTAATGACCAAGCCTCTTCTTTTTCAAAAATAGTCGAGTCCTCCCAATGTTGAGTCGGTGTCAAGAGAGGTCAAATTTCAGTTGAAAATAAAGAGTTTAAAGAAGTTGTAATAGAAAAGCCTTCCCCTGCTTTGAGTTGACAAAAATAGCTTGAGAAAATTAAGATTCCGGTCCCACTTGGTGACTGTTGAAACAACCGGCATATCACTCTCGAGTCACCTCTTTCGAGCTTCCTCGGAAGGCACCACTCACCCCGAGATAATATCAAGCACGCCGGAGTCTTTAAGGATGAAGAACGAGATGACGGGATTCCTAGAAATATAGAAGGTGAATTCTCCAACATTGAGATTAGTGTTGATGAAAGAAATTGACACCATTTGATAGTCGAAAGAAAGGAGGAAGGAAATTTGGTGGAATATTCTAACCCATGGAATGAAGAAATCATGTTGGCGAAGATTATGTTGAATAAATATGATTCAATACGGGAAGAAGAGGAGGAGAGCAAGAAGAGATTCTTTAGCACGATGAAAACGATGAAACTTTCTCTTGAAAAGAGGAAATAATGAGCAAGCCCCTACTCAAGAATTCATGGATCTTTTCATGAGCTCGGCCTTAGTAGAGCGAATATGCAGGCTCCAAAAGGACTCAGCTCCGGTATACGATGAGTCCTCCGAGTTTAGAGAATGAAGGAGATTCTCTCTTTCAAGAGAGTCTTCTTCTCGATCGAGGAAAGGAGATAAAATCCTGGTTGAAGCACACTTTTGCCGGATACTCTTAACCGAGGTATCATTTCATGATCCTTATGTGCATTTCACAAAAATTTGAAGAAGGATCAAGGGTCCTTTCTAGCGGCATGTTGCCGGCGGAGAGAAATTTTTCAAGGCACAACATTGTGGAACAAAAGAAAGAGATTGCCTTTCAAAATACAAGAAGAAGGTGATCGGGCTTTGAGAGCCATATTGAAGACGGCGATGGGCAAAGTAAGTTCCGGACAAAAGAAAAGTTTGGACATGGAAATTGACGGCATCGAGCGATGATGAAGGTGTCTCCGACTTGACGGATAGCGACGAAAGCGAGAGAAAATTTGGCAATGGAAGAGCAAAGAACGAGTAAAAGCATGAAATTTGGAGGCAAATTCTCGAAACAAAATATGGAAACATAGAAGGGTTGGATTGAAGAATAATGCAACTAATGGATACCGGCAAAGCAAAGTATGGGACCCGGGAGGCAAGACAACCTGGTGTATTATATTGTACATTAGTTTTATTTTTTCATCATTCTTTTAATAATATTGTGTGTCTTGATGAATTATAAAATGAGAAAACTAGAGGTGTCGGAGCGAATTCGCACAAAATGATCGGATAGTGCAACGAGGTTCTCGACATGTCCAAGGATGAACATGCATCTAGATGGAGCCAATGTTGTTCACTATCCTCTCTTTATGAAAATCTCCATGGGCAGTGTTGATTTAAATCATCACATTCCATCGCCATTTGTCTTGCAAAACCCTTTGGCGTCTATTGTTGGCCTCTCCTTGCTTTAAGAATTGTATTTTTAATTGCCGAATCCATATTTGAAATTATATTGGAGCTGACCCCTTCTCCGCTAGCCCCGCGCCTTTTTCTCTCCATGTGACCCGTAGCCTTGTGACCGAAGCATTTCCCCTGCCGGGGGGCTTTACTCTATCCGTAAGTCAAACCTTGGTGCCCCTTAGTTGACTCCTCGGGATGCGTGAAGACTTAATCCTAGCATTGCCATTCACCTTTAAGGGTAGTTGCTCCAAAAGTCTCATGTCCGTACACCTTGGCCCCCGCCCAGTTCATCTCCGCCGTCGATCAAAGCCAATCGACGGGCTTGAAGCTGTTTCCGTGTGGTCCTCGCGCTCGCGTTCATTGTGTGGCAGGTGGTTTCATTCGCACCACCCATGCATGGCCCGGGTGGTATTTCCGCGGACCCGGTGATTCCATCGTTGGGTGACGCATCAATAAGTGTACTATTTTGAAAACCGCCGATTTTGCGCATTGTCTCCCGGACGAGCGAAATTTGTGGAATTCACAGGCGTTCGATCTTGGGGACCACATCTAACGGTTCAGCTCTCCGGAGATGCACGATTATTAGTGTCCATGTAAAATGCCCGGGCCGCCATACATCATCCTCCGGTTCTATTTTGACCGTTGATATTGTGTGATGATCGTATGGCCTAGGAGTATTACCACCGTCGGCCCGGCCAAGTCCGCCGCATCTCCCCGTCACATCGTCCACGTGTCATGCGTGTTCTCCACCATTTACATATTTCATTTACATGTCATATTCACATGTTTACATTACATATCTCCCCCTCATGCATTCATCGTCATTTCCCTGCATATTTCATCGTCGCCACTGCATCTCTCGGCATTTCTCCGGTCCACATCATCATCCGTGGTCATGGTCCCATTCGCCACCCCGTGTCTAGTTTACTTTAATGTGTTTGTGGATTTTTGCGGGTGTTCATTCTTTGGAGAGCCATTATAATTTGGGATTTGCATCACGGAAGACGAGTGCATTTCAAAGAGCTATTCAACGAGGTGTTGGATGATGAAGCAAAGATCCGAGGAAATATTGTTAATGAAGACTTTTATTTAATGAAGCCGGAGACTAGAATTTATCAAGCCCTTCGGAGCAATACAAAGGTAACCACGGTAGATGAAGACATTTATTTCACGGCATAAGGATAATAGTGAAATATCGAGAAATGAAACGCCTGTGTGTATTAAAGATGCAGGATTTTAATTCAAAGTTAGAGGGATGAGAGTACTATGCATAATCACAAGCAATCTCAAGGTTTCATGATGTGATTTTTCCCTTTCGGCAAAAGTAGAACACATTCGTATATTTTATTATTTGTGTCTTGTTTATAAGGAGATTTTCATCCCTCGGCATTTATTTGCGGGAGGTAGATTACAAAGTACGGAGTTAATTATATTTAGTCATTCACGGTGTGGGCACAAATGTTTTCCACCATTTTATTCAAATCGGATCATTAAATGTATCACCTACCTCATTCTCTAGAGTTTTCTCCTTCTCTAATAAAAACTAGAAAGAAAGACATTGTAAGGGTTCAGTTTCTATTAGAAAGCTATGCCGAGTGAAATCTTTTTATACATCTTGTAAAGTTTACGTATGAAGGCTCGAGCCCATAGGGTCTCGGTGGGGAGGACTTATAAGCTGTGACGGATTTCAGTCACAGTATCCCACGGTATGTAATATTTTCTTATGTGTTAATGTAATAAATCATTTCATGCTATTTATCTTCTTGTATCATGTTCTAGAATGCGAGTGGCTCTTGCTTGGTCTTAAGTAAGGATTCATCCTAGTTGGTGCCCATACTTGGATTAGTCGAAGCACTAAATAGGCCTAGTCATGATATCTTGTTCCATGTTCATTTCATCCATATTTTACGCTATATTAGTTACTTGAGGAGGGTGCTTTTTAAACGCCATTGTCATGTATGGATTCTTAGTTGGATAAGCCCATATGTGGTTTTGTTGTGTATGCAGGTATCGACCTCATGCTAACTAGTATCTTCTTCATGTTTCTTCACTTGCATCCACTTTCGATATTTGATTTCTGGCATATTATTTGAGCTTGGCCTTCTTTGCGATAATTTTGTCTCTTAACTATCGATGCTTTTGTATTGGAGTTTTGCTGTGTTTGTTCCTACATTATTATTATCTTTGTATCGGCTTAAGAGAGTTTGGTTCCATTTAAACTAATTTCCTTGTTTTGCAAAGAGATGGTAAGAGAGCTTTGGATTTGAAAACCCAAGCAATATTATGGGCTCCTTTCTATGATAAGATGTCCTAGGCAACTGGTCTATGGCAACTCACAAGTACATCTCTAGGGGAACGAGCTTGTCGACAACATCTTTACTGGCCAGGTGCCGGGGAACAAATTTAAGAATATCAATTTCTCAGGCCTCGAAAAATCATATTCACTCTCTAATCAAGTGACCAGAGAGTTGAAGAGTTGCATATCTCTCACCTTGGCGACTCCAGCATTTATTCATTTGATAAATCTATTGGTAGTCACGACGCTCCTCGTAAGCCACATTTGAGGTCGAGATACGGCTCGAGTCAAAGACACCTTACGTGTCGACCTAGAAAAAATCATTCATAAAAGAGTTTGGAAAGAGAGGAAATCAGCCCATCTTTGAAGTCACACGAATGATACGTAGAAGATTATCCATCCTCTTCTTCTTAGGAAATCCCGAGTGGAAAATCCCAACTCAGGAAAATCCCGATTATTGCGAGATAGCCCACCCGGGGAAGTGCTAGAACCAAAGATAACCCTCATCTACCCACGAAATTTGAGAAGAAGTTAAAGTAGCCAGTAGGCTGGCGGTAACCGTGAACTATTCCCATCTACACCTCGGGCTTAAATTGCAATTTATTCCCATTGTTATACATACTCCACTTCCTCCTCCTCCTCTTCCTCCATTTGTACATCGAGATCATTTGCACAACCCCCACCTCCTCCAATGGCTAATGTTCATTTCCCTCTTGAATAAATATGCTCCCTTTGGCCTTACCACAAGTGCTAAATGATATGCCACGGGATTATTTGAAGATTACGCCGGATTGATAAGCTAATGAGATTGATGCACAAAAACATATTGAGGTATTAAACGCTTTGCGAGAAAACTTAAACGTTGAACATTTGGATGTAGTCTTAAGATTGTTTGTTCAATCTCTTGACGGTGAAAGCCAAAAAATGGTTTAAAACATTGGCAGACCGCTCGGTCACCCTTGGGAAAGAATGGAAAGAAGTTTTTCTCGGGGAATGGGGAGAAAAGAAAGATCATGGACGGTGTCTCCTTGAATTCAATACCCCTTAAGAAGAAACATAATGAAGGAGTGTCGAGTTTATTAAAATATTTAACAAAGTTTGTATTTGAGCACGCACTCTGAGATGAAGCCTCCTTGGCTAGTTTGCTAAGGTGGTTTTCATAGCGACCTTTGATTGATTTTTGGCTTCTCTCTCACCGAGGGGGAGAAAACCCTTTACTTTAGATGATGCTTTCCAGTCAGATGCTCTTGAATTAGAAGCAAACTTTGCCTCAACTAGGAAATTAAAAGGAAAAGTTAGACAACGATACTAGGAGGAGAGACAAGAGGGAGGTATCTACCTCAAATCGGGACAGGATTCGACAAGATGGATAGAAATAAGCAAAATGATTAAGAAGATGGTCGATCTTGAATTGGAGGCCAAGAATTGACCCCAAATTTCTACAATGCTCCAAACGAGAGGTTACAATCCCCGGTACAAGAGACCACCTATAGAGATATTGCCAAGGGATCCAAAGAAACGACAAGATCGGGTACCACACCCATTGCACGGAAGGTCCGGTAGATGACTCCAGCATGGAGATCTTTTGCTTATCAATTAGAAGATTCAAATCTTACTTTTTCAAACAGTGATATAGAATGCCCCTTTACAGCAAGACGAAGAAACTGAGAGGTCGATAATTATTGTAAACAATTTGCTTGATTTCATGCAAGCACAATTCAATGTAAAATATGATCTCGGATCTTCCAAGAAAGAGGACACAGGACTCAAGATGAAGAACGAGCCACTTCAAAAGGGGAACCTTCTCGGAGAGAACCATTAGCACAAAAGGCTGAAAAGGTAAGAGTCCTCGACAGACCTTCACGAGTCTAATGACCAAGCCTCTTCTTTTTCAAAAATAGTCGGTCTATAATGTTGAGTCGGTGTCAAGAGAGGTCAAATTTCGAGTTGAAAATAAAGAGTTTAAAGTTGTAATAGAAAAGCCTTCCCACTGCTTTCGGTTGACAAAAATAGCTTGAGAAAATTAAGATTCGAGTCCCTTGGTAGGCTTGTTGAAACAACCGGCATATCACTCTCGGAGTCACCTCTTTCAAACTTCCTCCCGGAGGCACCACTCACCGGATAATATCGAAACTAGCACTTGGTCTTTAAGGATGAAGAACGGATGACGGGATTCCTAGAAATAGAAGGTGAGATTCTCCAACATAGAGATTGATGTTGATGAAAGAAATTTGACACCATTTGATAGTCAAAGAAAGGAGGAAGGAAATTTGGTGGAAGATTCTAACCCATGGAATGAAGAAATCGAATTCTTGGAGATTATGTTGAATAAATATGATTCAATACGGGGAAGAAGAGGAGGAGAGCAAGAAAGAGATTCTTTAGCACGATGAAAACGATGAGCTTTCTCTTGAAAAAGAGAAATAATGGAGCAAGCCCCTGTTTCGGGAATTCATGGATCTTTTCACGAGCTCGGCCTGTTAGAGGCGAGAATATACCGGAGCTCCAAAGGACTCGGACTCCGGTATACGATGGAGTCCTCCGGAGTTTAGGAATGAAGGAGATTCTCTCTTTCAAAGAGAGTCTTCTTCTCGATCCCGAAGGAAAGGAGATAAAATCTGGTTGAGGCACCACCTTTGCCCGGATACTCTTAACCGGTATCATTTCATGATCCTTATGCATTTCTGCAAAAATTTGAAGAAGGATCAAGGGTCCTTTCCTAGCGGCATGTTGCCGGCGAGAGAGAAATTTTTCAAAGCTGCTATTGTGGAACAAAGAAGAGATCCCAACGCCTTTCAAAATACAAGAAGAAGGTGATCGAGGCTTTGAAGCCATATTGAAGACGGCGGTGGGCAAAGTAAGTTCCGGACAAAAGAAAAGGCTGGACATGGAAATTGACGGCATCGGAAGGCGATGATGAAGGTGTCTCGAAACGACGGATAGCGGCAAGAAAGCGGAAAATTTGGCAATGGAAGAACAAGAACGAGAAAGTGAAAGCATATTTGGAGGCAAGTTGCAAAACAAAATATGGAAACATAGAAGGGTTCGGTTGAAGAATAATGCAATAATGGATGACAAAGCAAAGTATGGGACGAGAGGCAAAGCAACCTGGTGTATTATATTGTACATTAGTTTTATTTATTTTTCTTATCATTCTTTTAATAATGTGTGTGTGTGATGAATTATAAAATGAAAACTAGAGTGTCGAAGAAGCGGGGAATTCGCACAAAATGATCAGATAGAGTACAGGTTCTCTGACATGTCCAAGGATGAACATGCCATCCCTAGATGGAGCCAATGTTGTTCACTATCCTCTCTTTATGAAAATCTCCATGAGCCGAGTGATTTAAATCATCACATTCCATACCTGTCTTGCAAACCCTTTGGCGTCTATTGTTGGCCTCTCCTTGCTTTAAAATTGTATTTTTAATTGCCAGAATCCATATTTGAAATTATATTGGGCCCGGCCCCTTCTCCGCTAGCCCGCGCCTTTTTCTCTCCATGTGACATGGCAGGTAATAGAAGCATTTCCCCTGCGGGGGCTTTACTCTATGTCAAGTAGGAGTCAAACCTTAGTGCCGTAGTTGACTCCTCGGGATGCGTGAAGACTTAATCTAACGTGCCATTCACTAAGGGTAGTTGCTCCAAAAGTCTCATGTACGTTACACCTTGGCCCCGCTGATTCATCTCCGTAGGTACGATCGAAAACCAATCGACGGAAGCGGGGCGATTTCAGGTGGTGGTCCCGGCGCTCGCGTTCATTGTGTGAAAACCGATGGTTTCATTCCGCACCACCCATGCATAGCCGGTGGTATTTCCCGCGGACCCGGTGATTCCATACGTTGGGTGGCGCATGTCGAGTGTACTATTTTGAAAATAGCCAGATTTTGCGCATTGTCTCCGGACGTAGGCCCCGTGGAATTCACACAGGCCGTTCGATCTTGGGGACCACATCCTAACGGTTCCCGCTCTCCGGAGATGCACGATTATTAGTGTCCATGTAAAATGCCCCCCGAGCCCGCCATTACATCATCCTCCGATTCTATTTTGGCCGTTGATATTGTGTGATGATGTTGTATGGCCTAAATTATTTACACGTACGTGACCAAGTCATAGCATCTCCACGTCACATCGTCCACGTGTCATCCGTGTTCCCCTCCACCATTTACATATTTCATTTACATGTCATATTACGTGTTTACACTATTGTTTATATCTCCCCCTCATGCATTCATCGTCATTTCCCTGCATATTTCATCGTCGCCGCATCTCCTCGGCATTTCAGTCCACATCATCATCCCGTGGTCATGGTCCCATTCGCCACCCCGGTGTCTAGTTTACTTTAATGTGTTTGTGGATTTTTGCGAGGTGTTCATTGTGGAGAGCCATTATAATTTGGGATTTGCATCCACGGAAGGCAGATGCACTGAGAGCTATTCAACGGGTGTTGGATGATGAAGCAAAGAATCAGGAAATATTGTTGACAAGACTTTTATTTAATGAAGCGAGGGCTAGAATTTATCAAGCCCTTCGGAGCAATACAAAAGGTAACTTCTGCTAGATGAAGACATTTATTTCACGGCATAAGGATATCGGTGAAATACCGAGAAATGCAACGCCATTGCATTAAAGATGCGGATTTTAATTCAAAGTTAGAGGGATAGGGGAAATGCTTATGCATAATCTGAAAACGCAATCTCAAGGTTTCATGGTAGCAGATTTTTCCCTTTCGGCAAAGGCGGAGACATTCGTATATTTTATTATTTGTGTCTTGTTTATAAGGAGATTTTCATCCCTCGACATTTATTTACGGGAGGTAGATTACAAAGTACGATTAATTATATTTAGTCATTCACGGTGTGAAACGGAAAATGTTTTCCACCATTTTTATTCAAATCGAGATCATTAAATGTATCACCTACCTCATTCTGTGGAGTTTTCTCCTTCTCCTATAAAAACTAGAAAGAAAGACATTGTAAGGGTTCTGATTTCTATTAGAAAAGCGTACGGTGAAAGTCTTTTATACATCTTGTAAAGTTTTACGTATGAAGACTCGAGAGCCCATGGGGTCTCGGTGAGGGAGGACTTATATCCATTTCCTCATGAGTTCTAATCTTGAGCTCCCACAGTATGTCATGTTTTCTTAATGATGTTGTGTGATATCTCATTTCATGCTATTTATCTTCTTGTCATATTGTTCTGAAATGCAGTGGCCTCCATGGTCTTAGTAAGGAATTCATCCCTGGTTGGTGTCCATCTTGGTTCTAGTCAAGAACTTTCTAAATGGGCCTAGTCATGTTCTCTTGTTCATGTTCATTTCATCCATATTTTCTGCCTATAATGGTTACCAGGGTAAGTGCTTTTAAACACCGTAATTTGTCATGTATGGATTCTTGGTTGGATGACCCATATGTGGTTTTGTTGTGTATGCGGGTATCGACCTCATGCTAGCTAGTATCTTCTTCATGTTTCTTTACTTGCATCCACTTTACGATGTTTGATTTACGTAATATTATTTGGTGGCCTTCTTTGCGGTAGTTTGTCTCTTAACTATCGATGCTTTTGTATTGGAGTTTTGCATGCGCATTCCTACATTATTCTTATCTTTGTATCGACTTCGAGAGAGTTTGGTTCCATTTAAGCTAATTTCCTTGTTTTGCGAGATGGTAAGAGAGCACTTTTGGATTGAAAACCAAGCAATATTATGAGCTCCTATGACCAAGATGTCACAAACCTTTGGTCATGGCAACTCATTTGTCTCTAGGGGAATGACCTTAAGAACAACATCTTTACGTAGTTGCGGACAAATTTAAGAATATCAATTTCACAGGCCTCGACAAATCATATTCACTCTCTAATCGAGTGAGCACGAAGAGTTGAAAGAGTTGCATATTATCTCTCACCTTGGCGACTCCTTGTTATTCATTTGATAAATCTATTGGTAGTCACGGCTCCTGTTAAGCCATTTGAGGTCGGAATGCGGCTCGGTCGAAGACACCTTACGTGTCGACCTAGAAAATCATTCATAAAAGAGTTTGGAAAGAGAGGAAATCGGCCGTCTTTGAAGTCCCCGAATATTGTAGAAGATTATCCATCCTCTTCTTCTCGAAATCCCGATGGAAAATCCCAACTCCCCTTGAGAGAAAATCCCGATTATTAACGATAGCCCACCCGGGGGAAGTGCTAGAACCAAAGATAACCCTCATCTCACCCCTGAGGCCGAAGAAGTTAAAGAAATCATAGAAGTAGCTACTGTTAACCATGAATTGTTTCCATCTACACCTCAGGCAGTTGTACAATATATTCCTATTGTTATTCATACCCCACTTCCACCTCCTCCTCTTCCTCCATTTGTACATCAGATCGTTGCACAACCCCCACCTCCTCCAATGGCTAATGTTCCAGCTTTCCTACTGAATAAATATGCTCCACTGGCCTTACCACAAGTGCTAAATGATATGCCACAGGATTATTTGAAGATTCTGCCTAGATTCAATGGAGAAAATGAGATTGATGCACAGAAACATCTTGAGGTCTTCTGCGCTTTTGCAGAAAACTTAAACGTTGAACATTTGGATGTAGTCTTAAGATTGTTTGTTCAATCTCTTGACGGTGAAGCCAGAAAATGGTTTAAAACATTGGCAGACCGCTCAGTTAATACCTGGGATAGAATGGAAGAGATTTTTCTCAGAAAATGGAGGGAAAAGAAAGATCATGGGATGTGTCTTACTGAGTTTAATACTCTGAAGAAGAAACATAATGAGGGAGTGGCAGAGTTTATCAAAAGATTTAATAAGCTATATTTGAGCCTGCCTCCTGAGATGAAGCCTCACCAAACTGCTGCTAAGGTGGTTTTCATAGCAGCCTTTGATTCAGATTTTGGCTTCTCTCTGAGGGAAAGGAAACCTGCTACTTTATATGATGCTCAGTCAGATGCTCTTGAATTAGAAGCAAACTTTGCCTCCACTGGGAAATTAAAAGGAAAAGGTGAACACGATACTAGGAGGAGAGGCAAAGGAGATTAATGCCTGAAACATCTTGAGGTCATACAAGCACTATAGAAAACAAACGTTGAACATTTGGACGTGGTCTTAAGATTGTTTGTTCAATCTCTAGATGGTGAAGCAAGAAAATGGTTCAAGACATTAGCAGACCGTTCCGTAAATACCTGGGAAAGAATGGAAGAGGTTTTTCTCAGGAAATGGGGAGAAAAGAAAGATCACGAGCAGTGCCTCGTTGAATTCAATACGCTAAAGAAGAAACATAATGAGGGGGTGGCAGAATTTATCAAAAGATTTAATAACAAGTTATATTTGAGCCTGCCTCCTGAGATGAAGCCTCACCAGACTGCTGCTAAAGTGGTTTTCATAGCAGCCTTTGACTCAGATTTTGACTTCTCCTTGAGAGAAAGAAAACCTGCCACTTTAGATGATGCTCAGTCGGATGCTTTGGAGTTGGAAGCAAACTTTTCCTCCACTGGGAAATCAAAGGGAAAATTTGAACACGATACTAGGAGGAGAGGAAAAGAGGAGGTATCTACCTCAAATCAGGACAAGGATTCTGATAAGATGGATGAAATAAGCAAAATGATTAAGAAGATGGTCAAGCTTGAATTGGAGGCCAAGAATTCAGCCCCCAAGAATTTCTACAATGCTCCAAATAGAGGTTACAATCCCCAATACAAGAGACCACCCCTGCAGATATTGCCAAGGGATCCAAAAGAACAGCAAGATCAGGTACCACATCCATTATAACTGGAAGGTCCAGTAGATGACTCCACTGAAAATGCTGCCTATGAACTGGAAAATTCAAATCTTGCTTTCTCAAACCATGATGAAATGGAATTCCCATTGCAAGAAGAAGAAGAAGAAGCAGAAATTGACCATTATTGTAAACAATTTAATGATTTCATGAAAGCACATTTCAATAGAAGATACGATCTAAGATCTTCAAGGAAGCAGACCAGAACTCAAGATCGAAATGAAGAGTCCAAAGAAGTCTCAATAGAAAATTCCCCTTTTGCTTTCAATTTTCAAAAAGAACTTGAGAAGATCAAAATTCCAGTCCCCTTGACAGAACTATTGAAACAACTAGCATATCAATCTCAGGTCACCTCTTTCATACTTCCTCCAGAAGCACCACTCACCCCAGATAATATCAAGCACTGTCAAGTCTTTGAGGATGAAGAACAGATGACGGGATTCCTAGAAATAGAAGGTGAATTCTCCAACATAGAGATTGATGTTGATGAAAAAAATTTGACACCATTTGATAGTCAAAGAAAGGAGGAAGGAAATTCGGTGGAATATTTTAACCCATGGAATGAAGAAATCAAGTTGCTGGAGATTATGTTGAATAAATATGATTCAATACAGGAAGAAGAGGAGGAGAGAAAAGAAGAGATTCTTGAGCAAGATGAAAACAACAAGCTTTCTCTTGAAAAAGAGGAAATAATGGAGCAAGCCCCTGCTCAAGAATTCATGGATCTTTTCACAGAGCTCAGCACAGCAGAGCAGAATATACCAGAGCTCCAAAAGGACTCAGCTCCAGTATACGATGAGTCCTCCAGTTTAGAGAATGAAGGAGATTCTCTCTCTCAAGAGAGTCTTCTTCTCGATCCAGTGAAAGGAGATAAAATCTTGGTTGAAGCCTGCCTGCCAGATACTCTTAACCAGGTATCATTTCATGATCCTTATGTGCATTTCCTGCAAACATTTGAAGAAGGATCAAGGGTCCTTTCTAGCAGCATGTTGCCAGCAGAGAGAAAAATTTTCAAAGCTGCTATTGTGGAACAAAAAGAAGAGATCCCACTGCCTTTCAAAATACAAGAAGAAGGCGATCAGGCTTTCAAGAGCCATATTGAAGACAACAGTGGGCAAAGTAAGTTCCAGACAAAATAAAAGCTGGACATGGAAATTGACAGCATCAGAAGACTGATGATGAAGGTGTCTCAGAAACAGCAGATAGCAGCAAGAAAGCAGAGAAAATTTGGCAATGGAAGAACAAGAACAGAAAGTGAAAGCATAGGTGGAGGCAAGTTGCAGAACAAAATATGGAAACATAGAAGGGTACAATTGAAGAATAATGCAACTAATGGATACCAGCAAAGCAAAGTATGGGACCCAGGAGGCAAAGACAACCTGGTGTATTATATTGTACATTAGTTTTCTTTTTTGTTTCATCATTCTTTTAATAATGTGTGTGTGCTGATGAATTATAAAATGAAAACTAGAGGTGTCGAAGAGCAGAATTCGCACAAAAAAATCAGATGGTCTGCAGGTTCTCGACATGTCCAAGGTCACTATCCTCTCTTTATGAAAATCTCCATGAGCCAGCTGATTTAAATCATCACATTCCCTCGCCCTGTCTTGCAAAACCCTTTGGTTGTCTATCGTTGCCCTCTCGCTGCTTTAAAATTGTATTTTTAATTGCCAGAATCCATATTTGAAATTATATTGGGCCCAGCCCCTTCTTCGCTAGCCTCGGGCCTTTTTCTCTCCATGTGACCCTACGCCGTGACTGAAGCGTTTCCCCTGCAGGGGCTTTACTCTATCCGTAGGGTCAAACCTTGGTGCCCCCGTAGTTGACTCCTCGGGATGGGTGAAGACTTAATCTAACGGCTGCCATTCACTAAGGGGGGTTGCTCCAAAAGTCTCGTGTCCGTACACCTTGGCCCCCCGCAGTTCATCTCCGCCGTCTGATAATAAACCAATCAACGGAGCGGAACTGTTTCCCGTGGTGGTCCCCGCGCCCGCGTTCATTGTGTGAAAACCGGGGGTTTCATTCCGCACCACCCATCCATAGCCGGCGGTATTTCTCGCAGACCCAGCGATTCCATACGCTGGGTGACGCGTGTCCGAGTGTACTATTTCGAAAACCGCCCATTTTGCGCATTATCTCCTGGACGAAAGCCGGGCAGCGGAATTCACCTGGGCCGTTCGATCTTGGGGACCACATCTAACGGTTCCCGCTCTCTAGAGATGCACGATTATTAGTGTCCATGTAAAATGCCCCGGGCCCACCATTACATCATCCTCCAGTTCTTTTTTGACCATTGATATTGTGTGATGATCGTATGGCCTAGAATTATTTACATGTCGCTGACCAAGTCCGTCGCATCTCCACGTCACAGTGTCCACGTGTCATCCGTGTTCCCCTCCACCATTTACATATTTCATTTACGTGTCATATTATTGTGTTTACATTACATATCTCCCCCTCATGCATTCATCGTCGTTTCCCTGCATATTTCACCGTCGCCCTGCATCTCCTCGCCATTTCTCCCAGTCCACATCATCATCCCGTGGTCATGGTCCCATTCGCCACCCCAGTGTCTGGTTTACTTTAATGTGTTTGTGGATTTTTGCAGGTGTTTGTTGCTGGAGAGCCATTATAATTTGGGATTTGCATCACAGAGGACGAGTGCATTTCAAAGAGCTATTCAACAGGTGCTGGATGATGAAGCAAAGATCCAAGGAAATATTGTTGACAAGACTTTTATTTAATGAAGCAGGGCTAGAATTTATCAAACCCTTCGGAGCAATACAAAAGGTAGCTTCTGGTAGATGAAGACATTTATTTCATGGCATAAGGATATCAGTTAAAGATCGAGAAATGCAACGCCCTGCATTAAAGATCTGGGATTTTAATTCAAAGTTAGAGGGCCGAGAGTACTATGCACAATCACAAGAAATCTCAAGGTTTCATGGCAGCAGATTTTTCCCTTTCAGCAAAGGGCAGAACATTCGTATATTTTATTATTTGTGTCTTATTTATAAGGAGATTTTCATCCTCAGCATTTATTTCTGGAGGTAGATTACAAATTACAGTTAATTATATTTAGTCATTCACAGTGTGGGCGTGAATGTTTTCCGCCATTTTATTCAAATCAGATCATTAAATGTATCACCTACCTCATTCTCTAGAGTTTTCTCCTTCTCCTATAAAAACTAGAAAGAAAGACATTGTAAGGGTTCCAGATTTCTATCAGCAAACTATGCAGTGAAAGGCTTTTGTATACATCTTGTAAAGTTTCTGTATGAAGGCTCAGAGCCGGTAGGGTCTCAGTGAGGAAGAGTTATAACTGTAATGAGGATTCTGGTCTTTGGTATCCCACAATATGTAATATTTTCTTATGTGTTAATGTAATATCTCATTTCATGCTATTTATCTTCTTGTATCATGTTCTAGAATGCGAGTGGCTCACTGGTCTTAAGTAAGGATTCATCCTAGTTGGTGCCCATACTTGGATTAGTCAAGCACTTTAAATAGGCCTAGTCATGATATACTGTTCCATGTTTATTTCATCCATATTTTCTGCTATATTAGTTACTTGAGGAGGGTGCTTTTAAAATGCCATTGTCATGTATGGATTCTTAGTTGGATAAGCCCATATGTGATTTTTTTGTGTATCTGGGTATCAGCCTCATGCTAACTAGTATCTTCTTCATGTTTCTTCACTGCATCCACTTTCTGATATTTGATTTCTGTGGCATATTATTTGAACTGGCCCTCTTTGCAGTAAGCTGTCTCTTAACTGTCTGATGCTTTTGTATTGGAGTTTTGCATGTTGTTCCTACATTATTCTTATCTTTGTATCAGCTTCCGAGAGAGTTTGGTTCCATTTAAACTAATTTCCTTGTTTTGCAAGAGATAGAAAGAGAGCTTTTGGATTGACAACCCAAGCTATGTTATGAGCTCCTTGCTATGATAAGATGTCTTAGGCACTGGTCTATGGCAACTCTAGGCTGTCTCTAGGGGGGACAGAACTGTCGACAACATACTCCAACCCCAAACCTGATATATATATATTAGAAGAAATGATAGTCCCAAAATTAGGTTATTTGGTCTAGTCATTATAGTAAAAGTATTTTTTTTATTGAGAAATAATAGGTTAAATTCTCTTAACATTCTTGAGCTTAAGTTTTATTGTTGAGCCACTAATAATATCTGTGTGTGATATAAATATTCAATAAAAATAATAATCCATCCAAAAAAGTTAATAAACTACATAAAATTATTTTTATCAATATACATTTTAATAAATTAAATTAAACCTATTAAAAAAAATAAATCAATAAAATTGGTTTGGAGCACATACCTATCACTAGAATTCCTTTGGGGTTGGAGTGACTTCAAAACTATTTTTCAAAACTATCCATTAACTTCTTATTTTGAAAAAAATCAGTTAAAAAAAATAGATATTTACTCATCACATAATTTTAATTTTGTTTTAAAATTAAAAAATATTTAAATAATATTAAAAAAAATATTTTATTTTATTATTTTTATAATTTAAAACATATACAAAATAATTTGAAAAAAATATATTAAATTATTAATATATAATAACTAGTAAAATCAGCATCATATAATTTAAGAGAAGATATTAAACATAATAAAATAAAAAACGCATAAGATTATAAGAGAAAATATGTTACACTTGAAATGACTTTAATAAAAACTTAAAAAGAATATATAACACTTAACAAGAATAAAACGTCAGTGATAAGAACCTCAAAAAAATTATGTTACAAAGGGTAAAGTAAAAAATGAGTGATAATTTCAAAGAAAATATGCCACACTTACAAAAACTTAAACATACGTAATTAGATCAGATTTGAAACACATAATAACCTCGACGAAAATTTGTAAGCCCTATAAAGTCAATATGCCTGCATTAAAATGATATCATATGATAACCTCAGTCAATAGAGTTGCATTCAAATGACATAACATCGTAACCTCAGATTAGACCATAATTTCAGAAGTCAATATAGCTGCATTAAAATGGGAGTGGTTTACCTATGGTTTGGGTATTTTTATATTTTTTGGAATCTGGTAAAATAAAAATTCAAAAAATTTCAAAAGTCAATATAGCTGCATTAAAATGGGAGTGGTCTATCTAAGTAATAAAATAGTCTGGACAATTTTTTGTCAGAAATCTAGTTAAAAAAAAACCAAAAAATCAAGTAGCTGGAGTGTTTGAATTTTTTTTTTTTTTAATGATGGAAATGGATTTAGCACCATAAAAAACCCTTTGGGCAGCCAAAATCATGAATTTTGACACCAGTAATCCAAATTTTCAACAATTTATCCAAAGTTTTCATAATCTTACCGGAATTTATGGGTTATTTTGTGGGTTTTTTAGACTACCCAATTAAAATAACATAATATCGTAACATTATATTACTCTCAGATTACACATTTATTTATTTAAGAGTTGAAGAAAATGCTCTTTAACCAGGATGGAATACTAATCATAACTAGCAGTTATTTCTAATAATTTAGCATTTTCTATTTTTGTTTTAATTAAAGATCAAGGCTTTTATTTAGACACACTATAGTCTTCATAGTCCAAGGAAGCATGATAAAAGGTCATAGTATAAAAAAATGTAGTACCTCTATCCTAAGAGGCAAGTCAGCTTTCAGCTCAGAAATTGTGCAAAAGCTTCTCATGTCCTCATAAACTACACAATTTACTGAGCCAAGAAGTGCCTAGTCCCTTATGGTTAGGAATTGTGCAATCCTTCTTGGCAATGTGAATGGCTAGTTTCTCGAAAAAGAAGAAAGAAAAAAGTGAAAAAAACAATCCATTGAAAATAAGGAATGGATAATTAGTTTCCTGAATGGTGGCTTATGCTACTATTTTTTACTTTCGCTAAGTGTCGCTTTTTCCTTTATTTTAGGCATGCTTGTCATAAACCTTAGCCTGCCTAGATATAAATAATAGAAGCCCCTAAAGATCATTTGCACGTTCAACCTTGGATTTCTAGCTTTCCCAAGGAGATCAAGGAGCCTTTGGTGGAGTTTGTGGTGCTTTTCCGGGTGAGTTTTGATTTTGTCTTCTTTTGGTGTTTTTTCTTTCGATTTTTGTCGTTTCGATGCTGTGAGTATTTTTTTTCTTGTTTCTCATCATACTTGTTGGTGTTTTAACTTGTATTATCTTGTACCACTGTTGTTTCTGTTTGTCATTTTATTTTTACAACTATCGCATCAACTTCTTGTTTTCGCCCACCAGTGGTCGTCGTTTTGAGGCTTTTTCATGCATATCATTTTTCCTCTTGAATGTTGATTTCTTGCACTTCATTTTAATTGATCTACATTTCCATATTCAGATATGCACTCTTTCTTTCATTATCACTCATATCTACCACTTTCCCATCCCCTTCCTAGGAAAATCAGCCCTTTACTTAGCCAGCACTTGCAATGTTCAACTACGCATTTCACAACTCCAAGGCTCAAGCCTCATGCTTGGCCTTTGAGACTGCACAATGTGAAAAACCCATATTTCCCAACTGCACATTGCATAGTTCCTGGGCTCAAAACTTATCCTTGGCCATTGAGACTACGCAATACACAGTCTCTCCCTTGAATGTTGAGACTGCGCAATGCGCAATTCATGAGGCCAGTCTCTTCCCTCAGCATAGGAATTTTGCAGTTTTCCCTCTCAGTCTTGTGCTTGTTACCTTTATCTTTCTTTGCAAGTCATTTTACCAAAGCTAATTTATATCTTCTTTGAGTGCATTCCTCTCTTATAGGTACTGAAGTTTTTGAGAGCTTCTCTTGATCATTTATTGTCACTATGGCTCCCAAGAGAACTGTCTCAAAGGACACTATAGAGAGAAGCACCAGAGAGGAAGTTGGGAGTACTCCAGTGAACTTGCCAATTTTTCAAAACTATTTTCTTCATAGAGAAAGAGTTAGAAATTACATGGAAGAAGGTGAATGAGGTATTCTTAGCAAAGAGCTTCAAAGAAGATCTTGAAGACCGAGAGGTGTACATCAATTTCCAAAGGTCAAGGTTACACAATATTGCATGCAGGTACCCAATTTCTCCATGTGCAAACATTGTGAGGAGGATACTGTCACATATAGATATCAAGACCGTGACTCCTAACAGTGCTAGTGGAAAAACTCTTTCCTATTTTATGGCACATGATTATCATCTCATGTATCATTTACCGATGCCAGAATCATGCATGAATTCCCACTTTTATGTAATCACCAGCTACATGAGCACAAAGGAGGTCATCAAAGGAAAGAGCCTTCCAAATTCCACTAGTTACCATATTCCACCAAATTCCAAATTCAGATATATCATCAGAGAAGTACTGAGACCTTTTCAAAAGGCTAGGAATTCTTTCTTAATCAGGTTGTGAATGACGGAAAGCAGTTCAACTTGTTAGATTTTTTGGCTCAATAGTTAAGAATTCATGTGACTAATGCTAAGAACCCTCCTGAGGGTATTATATTATACACAAACATGTATATATGGGAATTTCATTTACAATTAATTACAAAATAATATTACAATATTTTTTATACCCATACATAGACATGTATTATATTATATACCAATCTTGTATTATATGGGTATAAACGATATTGTAATATTATTTTGTAATTAATTGTAAATGAAATTCAAAGTGTCGATTGTGGAACATGAAGAGTTATTTTATAGTGAAGTCCAAAGTTCATGGTTGAAGGAAGTCCAACAATCATGAGAGAAGTCAAAGAGTAAAAAATGAAGATGAATAGTCACTCCATTTTTTATAACTATACCCTCATTAGTCATGTAAAGGGATTTTGGCTTAGGATCAGAAGTTTGAGATTTTTGTTGAGAGCCTTGGCTTCACCGTAGCATAGATGGAGTATCTTTCTTTGGAGGAGAAGGTGTTCTATTCATGTTCCACTATTGGGACTAGTGGTTTGTCAATTATATATGTATGATTGGAACTTTCACTTTAATAAAAGCTCAAAGACGACACCTTTTTATGCATATGTTGTGAATATAATAGGACTATTCTTGTTATGTTTTCAATATATGTTATTTCATTTACCCTAATTCTTATGAACTATTTTTTTTGCATTGCTATGAATCTTGTGTGTTCCTAATCCCTTTTATTCTCGTGTGTTCTTTTCAAGCCGCGTACTATTATAGGCTTCTAAGGGGCTCACTCAGCTTTCCCTTTGTTATGTTAGAACTTTTCATGCATTGCACTTGAACCTCTACAGAGTTATACACTTTTTTCACCAAAGTCACAAATACATCATTCTATTTGTTATTGCAGGCAAGTAATAACATTAAAAGCCACTATTTTGGCAACTGAGCTGTACTTCGAACGAGGCTTCTAATCTAGATAGTGTGAGGTATAATTGGGACTTCATATCGCAAAGACCCCCTGAATGTTGGCGGGTCCAACACCGTCAACAACAACAAAAAAATATATTTCAAGAAAGCCATGATATTACTAAATCCAAGATAATTAATAGATAGGAACACAGTAAGAAAACGAAGGAAATATAATGCAAAAAGAGAGCAATGCCAAAAAATGGAACTTGAAGAGTCAATTAATAAAATTTCATGGGGATACTATGAACAACATCATAAAATAAAGTTAGATGACCATAAAACGTCGACCAAGGGTTTCCAAACTGAGAGGAAACATAATAGAGTGAAAGGTGCAAGAGATTTACCTCTGATATATATGCTCCAGAGGGGAGGTGAGAGACCAAGAATTGAAAGAGATGCCACCATAGAGAAATGTGGATGATAGGGAAAAACATAGATTTAATTATAGGCTTAGAGAGGCATCCTACCGAAGCTTTCAACCATCAAACTTTGTGCAAAGGTGTGATATTCCTCGGTACATTCCATTGCAATTGATATTATGAATTATACATTATTCCTCTAAGGAGTTTTTTCCAAATTTCTCTTTGATATTCATGCACTTCCACTAGAATTCCATCTTCAGATTCTTCTTCGTAGGATTTTAATTATTTCCCATCATACCAAATGTGGGGAAATGAGGGTTCTCGAAACACCCTCGTGTTAGCAATATGTATCTTAAATCCTATCATATTGAATTGATTGTCTTTGATGGCAACTATCACATCAGTCAAGGAGCAGAGGAAGCAATGTATTGTAGCAGAGGCACAGAGGCAATAAAGAGAGGTAGCAAGGAAGCATAGAAGGAATTGCATCGAGCAGCAGAGGCTGAGGCTGAGGCATTATTCTAAGGTTTACTACCCCAGCTGCTTGATACACTAAATAAGTACATTCCGGGAATTGTAACCTAGCCCAGAGACCCTTATCGCATCAGAGCATATAAGGCCAGTAGAACAAGTTAACAAGAGGATGCGAGTGCGATTGAAGCCCTTACCCGATGGGCGTATAAACCAGGATTAATAAGTGTTTGAGTTCCAGTTTTAATTGCATCGGAGAAAAATTGTGCAGCAGAGTGTTTATTAAAAGACTTGCGATTGCGAGGAAAATCCGGACTCGATGGATCAATGAACTATATTTGAAATATGGTTGAATTCCGATAGAACACTATTCTGAAACTACGAGCGGGTTTATGAAGCCGGATTGCCCATATCGCACCGCCTTTCGGAGATAAGTGGTTTCTTCGAGTTGGGGAGCGATTCCATAGAACAGGCGACACGCGTCCCTGTACGACTCCACAAAATCGCTTATCACTGCACGCCATCTCGCGTTATTGTTCGACCCAAGATGCCCAACAAAATTGTTGAGCGTCGTTGATCTGGGAAGGAGTCATCGAATAGTGATCGCTTGATGAAGATGTGCGAAGATTAACCAAAGTACGGAGCGGGAATTTGATTGGGTCGCTAATTATATATGTGGGCCGAGTTTAAATTATATTAATTGGGCCTTTTCAAATTAATATTTGCGGGTTTAACCAAGGTTGTTTAAATTAAATATAAATTATGACGAAAAGCGATTGGGCCATCATTTTTACTCCAAAGTTGGTGGATCGTATAAACCTGGGGGTCGACATATGAAGTTCTAAGAAGTATGCTGAGGGTTTTTCATTACTAAAGGAGAAATTTGGATTAATATCTCAATCTCAGATTGAGATATTAAAAAGCCTTAGATTAATTATCTAATTGCCAAAACCAAGGAAATAAAAGAATGAGAAATTGTTTGGGGGCTTGGGTAGATCCCGCTGGATTATCTAAATGATCTCGTCCAGGAATACCATCAGCGGTTGGGTGGTATTGACTCATGGTATTAATAAAGGAAAAACTATATAAGGAGAAGTGCATTATGGTTCACAGGTGGTGCACACATAAGGGTTGTTAATGAATAAATCTCTTTAAGAGATATCTGCATGATTGAACTCTGTTTTCTGAAAAAGCTAAATCTATGATGCACCTATGGAGTTGATGAAGGTTCAAGACCTCTAGATCAAGAAAATGATGAATCTCTAGGAAGATCTGTAAAAGAAATAATGAAGACCTGACACAAGTCTGATAAAGAAATTGAAGAAATGTGGTGGATATGAGGATTGAAGTGGAAGCTTTCTGCCAGTATAAGTTGGTGTTAAAATCAGGGGGTTGGAGGTCCCTTCCAGCAGTGACTGGAGAACGAGAGAAGGTTGTAGCCTTTTGTAGGTGGGTGCCTGCATGCTGGTATAAGTCTGCGCCAGCACTAAAATTGTAAGAAGTTTTTTTTACAATAAATATTGAAGACAGAGACGACAGCAGCGATGGTTTTCTCCCAAATTGGGTTTCCACCTTAAATGCTGGTGTTCATGTGTGATGGTTCATTATGTTATTACTGCACATTCTTACGACCTACTAATCTTCTGATGAATGAATGATGCAATAATTTATGTAAGGAATTAAATGCATAAAAATATTTCTGATAAAAAGTTTTCAGTCAGCTCTAAATACTGATTCACCCCCCCTCTCAGTATTTTTCCTAACAATTGGTATCAGAGCAGGTCCTTCTGAAAAGGCTTAACCGCTAGAAGGAAGATCAAACAAGATGAGCAATCAAGATGGAACAACTTCTATCAGGCCTCCTCTCTTCAACAGAAGTAATTTAATCTTCCGGAAAACAAGGATGAGATCTTATCTACAGTCTTTGGGAGAAAATGTATGGGCTATTATTGAAAAAGGATATCAATATCCTACTGCAGTACCAACAGATTCAACCAAAAGAAAGAATTATGAAACAAATGCAAAGGCTATCAATGCTCTATTGGGAAGTTTAACTGAATCAGAATTTGTCAAAGACATGCAGCTGGATACATCAAAGGAAATATGGGACAAAATCATTCTAAGTTATGAAGGTGATGCAAAGGTAAAAAGTGCTAAACTCCAAACTCTCATAATTCAATATGAGAATCTAAAAATGCATAATGAGGAGAGCATTGCCAATTTCTTTTTACGTCTTGATGATATCGTAAATCGTATGAGAAATATGGGAGAAATAATAACCGAATCAACTTTGGTTGAGAAAGTTTTAGATCACTAACGAAAAAATTTGAGTCAAAAGTTTCTGCTCTTGAAGAAAAGTAAGATCTTCAAAATCTTATTGTGGTGCAACTTCATGGCATACTAACTGCATATGAAATGATAAGAGGAGGACCATCTAAAGTCAAAGAAGTCATCTTTAGAGCTTCTACAAAAGGGAAGGAAGTATATCTCAGAAGAAGATGGGGTAAATTTTGTAAAGAAACTCCAACTTGGTACAGGACGATTCAGAGGTAAGCTTTCTTTCAAATGTTTTTCTTGTGGAAGAGTTGGTCATTATGCTACTAAGTGTCCTCACAAAGAAACACATGAAAAAGGAAAGGATGTAGCAAGAAGGAATAAGAATCTGTTTAGCACTAGAAAATTTACTATACTCATGAAGACAGTGATGGGTTATCAGACAGTGAGGAAGAATCTGAACAAGATCTTAGACTTCTCATGGCATTTGAAAAGGAGTCTAGAGAAGAAAAGGATACTTTTATGGATGCTTTAGAGGACAATGATTTTTTTGATGAAATCAATCAACTCAAAATATGCTTAGAAGAAAGTAAAATAACCATAGAGACTCTGAAAAACCAGCTTCAAGAAAAGGAGAAACATAATGAGAAATTAGAATGTGAAATAGTAAGTCTAAGAAAATAAATTGAGAAAGTAAAGACTTTGAATCTTATATTTGCTAAAGGATCTGAAACCTTAGATGAGATTATCAAGGTACAACGTTCTCCTCTTCTAAAGATAGGTCTTGGATGTATCGGAGAATATTCTCAGGCTTCAGCACCAAATTATCTAAAAGTAGCTACAGCCAGTACACAACATTCTGCCACTCAGCAAGGGAATAAAGAATCTTTACAGGTAAAGCATGACCATTTCAATTCAAATAACACTAACAGGAGTAACTTTCAAAGAAACACCAATCAACAGGTAAATTCAAGTAGAAGATTTCAAGATCGCAGAAATTTCTTCTTCAATGGACAATGTTTCTCATGTCACAATTTTGGTCATAAAGTTGTTCAATGTGTTGCATATAAAACCATCATGACAAGAGAAGCAAGAAAGAAAAGGATTGATATTGGAACAAAGAAGAATACATATAAAAAAATTTCTCCTCTTCAAAAGGAAGTTGAATGCGCTTATTGCAATAACTTTGGCCATGAAGAATCTGAATGCAGGAGCAAAGTTCAGCCAAAAGAGCATTTTCCTTCAAGTGCCAAAGTGTGGAAAAAGAAGGAATTACAGGTTGAAAATTGTGGCATAGATTTATTTGTAGAAGGTGAAGAAAATCAATGGTACATTGATAGTGGATGCTCAAAACACATGACAGGTGACAAAGATAAACTTCTTGCATATAGTGCTCTAGAAAAGGAAAAGAATGTTACATTTGGAAATGATACTCCTGCTGTCATTAAGGGAAAAGGGTCTGTTTTTCTAAAAGAAAAGGTGAAAGCTAATAATTTCATGTATGTGGATGGATTAAAGCATAACTTGTTAAGTGTAAGTCAAATGTGTGATCAAGGAACTGAAGTTGTCTTTAGTTCAAAAGAATGTGTGGTGCGTGATCTTGATACAGGTAAAGCAATTATAAAAGGAAAAA
Source organism: Pinus albicaulis (assembly GCA_034641835.2). Taxonomy (NCBI): domain Eukaryota; kingdom Viridiplantae; phylum Streptophyta; class Pinopsida; order Pinales; family Pinaceae; genus Pinus; species Pinus albicaulis. Next base: position 412,190,704 of record CM076580.1, read on the forward strand.
GAACTCCAAACAACCTGTATATATTGAAGAACCCCAAAGAACAATGTTATTTGAGTAAATCTTCAGAAAATTGGCTATGGCATAGAAGGTTGGGGCATCTGAGCTTCTCTCAAATCAACAAATCAAACAGACTTAAAGTTGTTCGTGATCTTCCCAATATTACTCTACCTGAAAATATCATATGCAAATCTTGCCAATTCGGTAAGCAAACCAGAGTACAATTTAATGCCAAGGAAGGATCATCAAGTAAGCCTCTTGAACTCATTCATACTGACATATGTGGACCTGTGAAGAAAAAGTCACCACGTGGTGAACAATACTATATCTTATTTATTGATGATTTCTCTAGAATGTATTGGATTGGGTTGATTAAACACAAAGATGAAGCATTTGAGAAATTTCAGATCTTCAAAGCACTGGTTGAAAATGAATTAGATCTAAAAATCAAATGTCTTAGATATGATCGAGGAGGAGAATATACATCAAATGAATTCCTTGAATTTTGTGAACAACATGGCATAAAAAGACAGTTTTTTGTAGCTGGCACTCCACAACAAAATGGCATAGCAGAAAGAATGAATAGAACAGTTCAAAAAATGGCTAGAGCTATGCTTGATGATTCCGGAACACCTGACACATTTTGGGGAGAAGCAGCACATACAGCGGTAAATATTCTTAACAAGGCACATGTTCATGTAAATAGTGATAAAAATCCATATGAACTATGGTATGGTAATCCTCCCACTGTGAAGCACTTTAGAGTTTTTGGGAGAAAATGCTTTATCAAAAATAATGATGAAAAACTTGGCAAGTTTGAACCCAGAGCAGATGAAGGAATATTTCTTGGTTACTCCTCTAGGAGTAGGGCATATAAATGTTACAATAAAAGACTTCGAAAGATTGTTGAATGTATAGATGTTGTTATTGATGAGTCTCCTGTAGCTCCAAAAGAAGAAAAACAAACAACAAATGAAGACGATGATGATGACATATATCCTTCTACATCAAATAGGAATGATATAGATAGTGAACCCAATGAAGAACCCGAAGATGATTTATCTGAAAAGGCTCCATCTAGATATGTTCAAAAGAATCATCCAGAATCTCAAATTTTGGGAGAAAAGGGAGCAGGTGTACAAACAAGAAGGACTCTTGTGGGATCTTCTAGCTATCTGGCATTTCTATCCACTATTGAACCACACAATGTCAATCAAGCTAGCAAAGATGAATGTTGGATTCAAGCCATGAATGAAGAGCTTGATCAAATTCAAAAGAATCACACTTGGGAATTAGTACCAAGACCTCATGACAAAAATGTCATTGGAACTAAATGGATATTCAAAAACAAGTTAAATGAGAATGGGGATGTTATAAGAAATAAATCTAGACTTGTTTACAAGGGGTATGCTCAACAAGAAGGTATAGACTTTGAAGAAACCTTTGCTCCTGTAGCCAGACTTGAAGCCATAAGAATGTTTCTTTCTTTTTCAAGCTTCCAACAAATCAAAGTTTATCAAATGGATGTTAAATCTGCTTTTCTCAATGGTGATCTAGAAGAAGAAGTCTATATAGAACAACCTGAAGGATTCATTTTGGGAAATGATGAAAATATTGTTTGTAGACTTAAAAAGGCTCTATATGGTCTCAAACAAGCTCCAAGGGCATGGTACTATGGTCTTGACAAATATCTCCATCAACAAGGATTTTCTAAGGGGTCTGCTGATAGCAACTTATACATAAAAACTGAAAATGATAAACTACTGATTGTGGTTGTATATGTTGATGATATCATTTTTGGAAGTAATGAAGAGTCTATGAGTCAGAAATTTTCTTCTGATATGCAGCAAGAATTTGAAATGTATTTACTTGGGGAATTGACATTCTTTCTTGGCTTGCAAGTGCAACAAACAACAGATGGCATATTCTTATCACAAGCAAAATATCTTAAGAAAATCTTGAAAAAGTATGGCATGGAAGATTGCAAACCTGTAAGTACACCAATGATAACCAGATGTAATCTGAGTTCTAATGATGATTCCCCCACGGTGAATCAACCAGAATAAAGATCTATGCTAGGAAGTGTACTTTATCTCACTCGAACAAGACCAGACATTATGCTTGTAGTTGGGATTGTTGGATGATTCCAAGCTAATCCAGAAGAGTCTCACCTTCAGGCTATGAAAAGAATATTCAAATATCTACAAGGAACCCAAGACTTTGGACTATGGTATCCAAAGAATGCTGATCTTACTCTTCATGCTTATATTGATGCAAATTGGGCTGGAAATGTTGATGATCGGAAAAGCACTAGTGGTGGTGCATTCTATATGGGGCCCCGGTTAGTATCTTGGTTCAACAAGAAGCAAAGCTCGATTTCCTTATCTACAGCTGAAGCAGAATATGTGGCTGCCGCATCATGTTTCACTCAACTTCTTTGGATGATGCAAACCTTATAAGACATTCAAATCAAATGTTCACCTCCTATGTCTATTATGTGTGATAATACAAGTGCCATCAGTATTTCAAAGAATCTTGTTATGCATTCCAAGACCAAGCACATTCCCATCAAGTATCACTTCTTACGAGAAAAAGTGCTTGAAAAAAAGGTGAAGTTGGAATATTATTCCCTCCAAAGAACATGTTTTTGATATATTTACCAAACCTTTACCCAGGGAAGCGTTCCAATATCTCAGACAAAAGCTGGGAGTAGTCTCTGCCATGCAAAATATCAGATCTACTTAAATAAAGAAGATGCAGATTTTCTGTAGGACAATCGTGTTAAGGGGGAGAATTGGTCATGTGGAAAGAATGCACTGTTGGCATTCTAATTATTTGTTATAGTCTGATCTCATGCTTGAGAATTTTTGATCTTGTTTGTATAAGTCATTTTTTTTATATTATGTTTGAAGAAGCAACATGATCTCAAGGGGAGCATGGTTTTGTCGGTATAAATGTTTTTGATCTACCCTTTGCCCTTGATGTCAAAGGGGGAGAATGTTGTTGTATAAATGTATTTCTGGTCATGGTTGCCATCAAGTCCAAAGGGGGAGACTGTTAGCAATATGTCTCTTAAATCCTATCATATTGAATTGATTGTCCTTGATGGCAACTATCGCATCAGTCAAGGAGCAGAGGAAGCAATGTATTGTAGCAGAGGCACAGAGGCAGTAAAGAGAGGTAGCAAGGAAACATAGAAGGAATTGCATCGAGCAGCAGAGGCAGAGGCTGAGGCGTCATTCCAAGGTTTACTACCCCAGCTTCTTGATACACTAAATAAGTACATTACGGGAATCGTAACCCAGGCCAGAGACCCTTATCGCATCGGAGCATATAAGGCCAGCAGAACATGTTAACAAGAGGATGCGAGTGCGATTGAAACCCGAACCTGATGGGCGTATAAACCAGGATTAATAAGTGTTTGAGTTTCAGTTTTAATCGCATTGGAGAAAAACTGTGTAGCGGAGTGTTTATTAAAAGACTTGCGATTGCGAGGAAAATCCAGACTCGATGGATCAATGAACTATATTTGAAATATGGTTGAATTTCGATAGAACATTGTTCTAAAACCGCGAGCGGGTTTACGAAGCCGGATTTCCCATATCGCATCGCCTTTCGGAGATAAGTCGTTTCTTCGAGTTGGGGAGCGATTCCATAGAACGGGCGACACGTGTCTCTGTACGACTCCACAAAACCGCTTGTCACTACGCGCCATCGCGCGTTATTGTTCAACCCAGGATGCCCAGTGAAATTGTTGAGCGTCGTTGATCTAGGAAGGAGTCATCGGACGGTGATTGCTTGATAAAGATGTGCGAAGATTAACCAAAGTACAGAGCGGGAATTTGATTGGGTCGCTGATCATATATGTGGGCCCAGTTTAAATTATATTAATTGGGCCTTTTCAATTAATATTTGCGGGTTTAACCAAGGTTGTTTAAATTAAATATAGATTATGACGAAAAGCGATTGGGCCATCATTTTTACTCCAAAGTTGGTGGAACGTATAAACATGGGGGTCGACATATGAAGGTCTACGAAGTATGCTGAGGGTTTTTTCATTACTAAAGGAGAAATTTGGATTAATATCTCAATCTTAGATTGAGATATTAAAAAGCCTTAGATTAATTATCTAATTGCCCAAACCAAGGAAATAAAACAATGAGAAATTGTTTGGGGGCTTGGGTAGACCACGCTGGATTATCTAATTGATCCCATCCAGGAATACCATCAGCGGTTGGGTGGTATTGACTCATGGTATTAATAAAGGAAAAACTATATAAGGAGAAGTGCATTATGGTTCACGGGTGGTGCACACATAAGGGTTGTTAATGAATAAATCTCTTTAAGAGATATATGCATGATTGAAATCTGTTTTCTGAAAAAAGCTGAATCTATGATGCACCTATGGAGCTGATGAAGGTTCAAGACCTCTAGATCGAGAAAATGATGAATCTCTAGGAAGATCTGGAAAAGAAATAATGAAGACCTGACACAAGTCTGATAAAGAAATTGAAGAAATGTGGTGGATCTGAGGATTGAAGTGGAAGCTTTTTGCCAGTATAAGCTGGTGTTAAAATCAGGGGGTTGGAGCTCCCTTCCAGCAGTGACTGGAGAACAAGAGAAGGTTGTAGCCTTCTGCAGGTGGGTGCCTGCGTGTTGGTATAAGTCTGCGCCAACACTAAAATTGTAAGAAGTTTTCTTTATGATAAATATTGAAGACAGAGACGATAGCAGCAATGGTTTTCTCCCAAATTGGGTTTCCACCTTAAATACTGGTGTTCATGTGTGTTGCTTATGTGTGATGGTTCATTCTGTTATTACTGCACATGCTTACGACCTACTAATCTTCTAATGAATGAATGATGCAATAATTTATGTAAAGAATTAAATGCATAAAAATATTTCTGATAAAATTTTTTTAGTCAGCTCTAAATACTGATTCACCCCCCCTCTCAGTATTTTTCCTAACAATTGGTATCAGAGCAGGTCCTTTTGAAAAGGCTTAACCACTAGAAGGAAGATCAAACAAGATGAGAAATCAAGATGGAACATCTTCTATCAAACCTCTGCTCTTCAACGAAAGTAATTTAATCTTCTGGAAAACAAGGATGAGATATTATCTACAGTCTTTGGGAGTAGATGTATGGGATATTATTGAAAAAGGATATCAATATCCAGCGACAATACCAACAGATTCAACGAAAAGAAAAAATTATGAAACAAATGCAAAGGATGTCAATGCTCTATTGGGAAGTTTAACTAAATCAGAATTTGTCAAAGTCATGCAGCTGGATACAGCAAAGGCAATATGGGACAAAATCATTCTAAGTTATGAAGGTGATGCAAAGGTAAAAAGTGCTAAACTCCAAACTCTCAGAATTCAATATGAGAATCTAAAAATGCATAATGAGGAGAGCATTGCCAATTTATTTTTATGTCTTGATGATATTGTAAATCGTATGAGAAATCTGGGAGAAACAATAACCGAATCTACTTTGGTTGAGAAAGTCTTAAGATCACTAACGACAAAATTTGAGTCAAAAGTTTCTGCTCTTGAAGAAAAGCAGGATCTTCAAAATCTTACTGTGGTACAACTTCATGGCATACTAATTGCATATGAAATGAGAAGAGGAGGACCATCTGAAGTCAAAGAAACCGTCTTTAGAGCTTCTACAAAAGGGAAAGAAGTAAGAGACGAGAAGGATTAAGATGTCTCATGAAGGTAAATTGAATTTACTGAAAGCTCAAACAGTACAGGACGGTTAAGAGGTAAGCTTCCTTTAAAATGTTTTTCTTATGGAAGAGTTGGTCATTATGCTGCTAAGTGTCCTCACAAAGAAACACATGAAAAAGGAAAGGATGTAGCAAGAAGGAATAAGAATCGGTTTAGCACTAGAAAAAGTTACTATACTCATGAAGACAATGATGGGTTATCAGACAGTGAGGAAGAATGTGAACAAGATCTTAGATTTATCATGGAATTTGAAAAGGAGTCTAGAGAAGAAAATGATACTTTTATGGATGCTTTAGAGGAAAATGATTTTTTTTATGAAATCAATCAACTCAAAATATGCTTAGAAGAAATTAAAATAACCATAGAGACTCTGAAAAACCAGCTTCAAGAAAAGGAGAAACATAATGAGAAATTAGAATGTGAAATAGTAAGTCTAAGAAAAGAAATTGAGAAAGTAAAGACTTTGAATCTTAGATTTGCTAAGGGATCTGAAACCTTAGATGAGATTATCAAGGTACAACGTTCTCCTTTTATAAAGACAGGTCTTGGATATATCGGAGAATCTTCTAGGGCTTGAGCTGATTATCTAAGCGACTACAACCAATACACAACATTTATCCCTAATAAGAAAGTAAAGAATCTCTGAATGAAGACGTGTCTCAAATTCAAAGAACACTAACAGGAGTACCTTTCAAAGAAACACCAATCAACAGGTAAATTCAAGTAGAAGTTTCATGATCACAGAAATTTCTTCTTCAATGGACAATGTTTTTCATGTCACAATTTTGGTCATAAAGATGTTCAATGTGTTGCATATAAAACCATCATGACAAGAGAAGCAAGAAAGAAAAGGATTGATATTGGAACAAAGAAGAATACATATAACAAATTTTCTCTTCTTCAAAATGAAGTTGAATGCGCTTATTGCAATAACTTTGGTCATGAAGAATCTGAATGTAGGAGAAAAATTCACCCAAAAGAGCATTTTCCTTCAAACTCCAAAGTGTGGAAAAAGAAGGAATTACAGGTTGAAAATTGTGGCATAGCTTTATTTGCAGAAGGTGAAGAAAATCAATGGTACATTGATAGTGGATGCTCAAAACACATGACAGGTGACAAAGATAAACTTCTTTCATATAGTGCTCTAGAAAAGGAAAAGAATGTTACATTTGGAAATGATACTCCTGCTGTCATTAAGGGAAAAGGGTCTGTTTTTCTAAAAGAAAAAGTGAAAGCTAATAATGTCATGTATGTGGATGGATTAAAGAATAACCTGTTAAGTGTAAGTCAGATGTGTGATCAAGGAACTGAAGTTGTCTTTAGTTCAAAAGAATGTGTGGTGCGTGATCTTGATACAGGAAAAACAATTATAAAAGGAAACAGAACTCCAAGCAACTTGTATGTATTGAAGAACTGCAAAGAACAATGTCACTTGAGTAAATCTTCAGAAAACTGGCTATGGCATAGAAGGTTGGGGCATCTGAGCTTCTCTCAAATCAACAAATCAAGCAGACTCAAAGCAGTTCGTGATCTTCCCAATATTTCTCTACCTGAAAGTATCATATGCAAATCTTGCCAATTCGGTAAGCAAACCAGAGTGCAATTTAATGCCAAGGAAGGATCATCAAGTAAGCCTCTTGAACTCATTCATACTGACATATTTGGACCTATTAGGAAAAATTCACCACGTGGTGAACAATACTATATATTATTTATTGATGATTTCTCTATAATGTGTTGGATTGGGTTGATTAAACACAAAGATGAAGCATTTGAGAAATTTCAGATCTTCAAAGCAATGGTTGAAAATGAATTAGATATAAAAATCAAGTGTCTTAGATCTGATCAAGGAGGATAATATACATCAGATGAATTCCTTGAATTTTGTGAACAACATGGCATAAAAAGACAGTTTTCTGTAGCTGGCACTCCACAACAAAATGGCATAGCAGAAAGAATGAATAGAATAGTTCAACAAATGGCTAGAAATATCCTCCAAAGATATTTTATTATATGAGCTATTTAATATTATTCAATTCATGTGGGAAATTAGGGGATGGGATATTTTCTAAGTTGTCCTTGGCATGCTAAGTATCCATTTCAGAGAGATGAGACCATGTTGTCTATCTCATTAGCTTCCGAGTTGTTCACCCTTAAAACATGGAATAATTTATTTATAGGGATGAGGCTTAGTAGTTTAAGGATGTGTTTTGAAGCTTAAAATCCCAGAGGAGAGTTTTTCTTATAATAATAGATAGAATTAGGAGAGAGTCTCTCATCACAATTATCTACTGGATATTCATTTGCACAATTTTTTATTCCATAATATAGAGTGTATCATTCTACAACATTATTGACCACCTCACCAAATCCCGAGGAAAATTTCAATTCCTATTGATTCTCAGGATGAATGATCAGCCCCCCATCCTCCTGCTCCTACCACCCCTCATCACAAGGTGATGTTATCCTCAAATAAAACAATTTTTCTCCCTCCACATCAACATTATTTGTTAAAATTATCAAAACTCACATTAAAGTTGCAGAAACTGCCAATTTTGATAGGTGTTTCATATTGAAATTTGTACCCCGTTGTAAATTGACTGCCCTTCTTGATAACTATTTTTCCACTTGTACAATCCCATCTACCAGATCAACCCATGTCACACCTAAGAACTACCAGCCCATCTCGATAAAAGGAACTTGGAACTAAATTTTAATGCAATGAAATTTGGTATTAATTTTAGAAAAGAATATGACTGAAGTGTATGGATTATGTATTTGGTGTTTGTTACACATTTTCTATATTCAAAATATATTTATGCACTTATAAATTGTTTATGGTGACATTGGGATTTCCATTGATTTTTTTATGTTTTCTCATATTTTTCCTTATATAAATTTGGAGTTTTTCATATCTAATACCTTATGAAAGGTATTTATTTCCATGGTTTAGGTTATTATTTATTATTTTTAAATAATTTATATTTTTCCCTTGGATATTTATTTACTTTTGAATTTACCTCATCGTGCATTCTTAGATTTAATCATTTGATTAGTTAAAGATGTTGCAAGAGGTATCTATTTTTATCTCATCACTTTCATTTGCAACACTTAATTCATTTATCTTGAATATATCTCAAATCATCATTAATTACCACTTAGAAACTCAAGGATATGGAGAAGAGGATAAATTAACAATGTGGGATCAAAGTCAACCATTTGTTTAACCACAACGAAGAGCTACACAACCTTACTTTATAGGAGGAAAGAAACTATCGAAGAATTCCTTTGAAACATATGGTTCCTATTGCAAAAAAAAACATATAAGATTCAATGGTTCATTTAATTTCATAGAAACTTTAGAAAATGGGTTATTTAAGGAATCCAATGCTAGTGACATATTTCTTCGCGTAATGAAAGTGTGCATGGCCATACTTGGAGTGAATATAAGAAAAAGGACCAAAAATTCACATAGATATTGATATCTATCCATTTCCTTTTATATCAAAGTATTTTAATGTCCTCCTACCATTTTACATGTTCTATTTATTCAAGTTCATGCTACTAGATTTCTAGGATGGTATGAAGCCCACTTGATTCAATCCTTTCTATGGTATTTCATGAGTGGTTGTGCTACACAAATTTTCTATTGAGTTGACCCTTACAAAAGTGTTAGATTAGTAATTCTAAAGTTTTTTTACATAGGCATTTTCCTAGAATAATAATAGATAATGTTATTTTACAAGACATATATTTCTTAAGAGATAGATTTTCCTTGTAATAGTGATTATCCTTGCATTGTTTGTACAGGACAAATGGCATGTTGAGATAAGGTTACAAAGGTTATATATACACTATTATTGTAACCTATTATGTAATTTTTTTTTCTTGATTAATACAATTGTGTCTTTGAGGACACTAGGTAAAAATAACATGATTTCAAAGCATGGTTATGAGAGTGCCATTGTGTTGAGAAGGATATGCTATTAAATTATTACAAATAATAATAATTCGAAGCTCAAGCCTAGAAATATCAGTCAAACAAAGGAATATGCTCCATATATCACTCCTCTTTCTTGTATACATTACAATGGATATGTCTTCAAGGAAATGGTCCATAATAATGACTTTATCATGGTTTGTACAATCTAATCAATGAAAAATATATCCCACATAATGTATATTCCTGTTGAAGTATTCATGTTTGGTTTAACATATAAGTAGACTTGCATTTCAAAATAGACTCACTCATTGATAAAATTATGATAGGACAACAAAATATTGAATTGGTGTTATCATTTTTCATGCTAGTGATTTCCTCAATATCAGATGTCTACACACTTAATAAAATAATTGGTTTGTACGGAATGCCATGAAAGTAGAAATACCAACCATTAGTAATATTTACACATTAATTTTGGTAAAAAATATCGAGTCTCATTTTTTATTAGTATATTCTCCTTCATTACTTAATCAAATCATTACTGCAACACCAAATTATCTTTGTTTTTCTCTCATTATTTCATTGTGGAGGATATATATAGGAGAAATCCCAAGACAAGCCTCTTACCTTCCAAGGATACCTATAAGCTCCAATAAATGAAGGAACGTTTGATTCAAGGATTGTGTTGGAATTTTACAGTGTCATTTGAGCTCAGTGTATAAAAAGAAAAATATTGAAGCCTTTTCTAGTTCAAAGTATGGGTGCGGGTGGTGCAGAAGAGGGGTTTTAATTTATTCCATATTGAAATTGAAGGATTGAATGACTTGTTTAGTTGAAAATAGGGGGATAGTCATTATGTATTGAAGAGTATAATCATGTAAAATTTTAAAAATTGATGAAATTGAAATATTTGTAATTTGTAATTGACGCATTGATATGATTCAAGTGAAATAATATATCAATAACCTTTTTCATAGAGTAAATAAGAGGGTAAAGCCTAAGACCCTATAGATATCTTTTGGGATATGTTTAATATTCCTTCTAGTTGATTCTTTCTATTATTTGATGATTGTGTGCACTTGATAAGCAACTTGTCCTCTCTAAATTGGTAAAACTGTTTATTGACTCAAATTAATTGGATGGATCCATGACCTATAAGGCTTGGAGTCATCACATGTAAATTACATTAATTTAATGAGTAGTGGAAAGATATATGTATTGTTGATAATGCTCCGATTTAGCCTGCTAATGCTAGAGAACTAGAAAAATGGGAATTGAAATATGAAAATTCACTTGCTCTTTTGAGATGTTATATAATTGATGAATTTTTTTACACACTGAAAATACAATTGATGCTTGGAATGCATGTAAAATATTTAATAAATTTTTTAATAGTCAATTTGAATGAAAATGGGTTGATCTCATTAAAATCTCCATTGAAAATTACTCATTAAAGGGGGAGATGATGTAGATTACATATCTCATTTAAAATGTATTAGAGAGAAATATTAAATGTGACTGTAATAATTTGGAAGAAAAAATTATGATTTTAATATTGATTAAATGTATTCCACCCTCTTATAAACATTTCCTGGAAACATTAGAAATTGGAGAAGTAGATTTGATTCCCATAATGACTTGTTGATCCAACATGAAAATAATTTTGATTAAAAGGAACTAACTTTGGAGAAGATATTTTGTTTATCAAATCAAGAAGAGGGGAAAGCTAAAGAGAAATAAGTGCTTACAAAGAAAGTATAAGAGGAAAAATTATATTCAATGAAAATTCTAGAGAAGAGGATCAATGGATAATGTAATAAATTAAGAAGATGGAAGGCCATAGTAGAAGTGAAGTTACAATAAGAAAAAAATAAAATTAAAATTTTTTTAGGATATCACAAGGTCCTCACAAAATAAATAAACAATTATGAAATGGTGAAGATACAACTCAAGAAAAATATAAAATGCGTCTTTGTACCAAGATTATGGGAGAAGACTACAAATATAGAATGAAAATTTCCCTAAAAATAATAAAATTTTCAAATCTAAAATTTTTTTTAACTCTGAATATTCAACTTTAGTTCAATATGAAAAAATGAAGAGGAACATTGGAATGTGTTAGAAACTATAGAAAATGGAATTATTGTTGGCATTGTAGTGTTTGCATTGATGTCAGCAGGGTCTTCGTGTTGTTCATCATATGCCTTATGTCTACTTGATGATGATTAGTCCTCCTCATGATGTGTAAAGAGTGTTTGGATTAACGGTCTTATTGGTTGGAATTGATGTCAACTTGGTTGTTGCATGACATAGCAGAGGTGATTTGGAGGCTAAGTAAGATGTTGGTGCTGCTAGTGGTTGGATTTTCTCTACAGGTATTACATATGCTTCTACATGTGATGGAAGCATTTGAGTTGATGCTACATGTGCTGAGATGTTGTTGCATTTGTTGGAGACACTACTATAGGTGTTGGAGGTTACTTGGCTTAGTTTATGTTGCCTTGGTTTATGTCATATGTTCTAGAGTTGAGTTGTTTTTAGTTCTATTTTAGTATTTTCTCTGGTTTCCTTGCACATCTTGCATATTTGATGAGTAGAGTATTACCATAGTATGTGTATTCTTGGTATTAGCATTACCATGGTATTGGTATGTGTTTGGAGTAGGTTGGCATGTGATAGTACATTGGTGCAGATAGTCTTGGTTTTGACATAAATTCCCATGGTATTTTTTTGGAGATTACCATGGTATAGGAGTCTATAGTATTGACATAGCCATGGTATTTACCCATGGTATTGACTTGGAGATTAACATAGCACATGGGTCCCTGGTATTGAAATAACCATGGTATTTACCTATGGTATTGAATTGGAGATTACCATGGTACATGGGTCTGTGGTATTGGCATAACCATGGTATTTACCTATGGTATGCACTTGGATATTACCATGGTATAGTGGTCTTTGGTATTGTAATAACCATGGTATTTACTCGTGGTATTTACTTGGATATTACCATGGTACAAGTGTCCGTGGTATTGGCATAACCATGGTATTTACCTGTGGTATTGATTTGGAGGTTACCATGGTACAGGTGTCCTAGGTATTGACATAACCACAGTATTTGGCCTTAGTATTGGTTTGGAGATAACTGAAGATAATTTGGCCTATAATAAAATAAAAAATATAAATTTATTGAGTTTTATCACCTATGTTCATATTTATATTGGATATAGCTCAATGATAGATTGGTTGGAGGAGTTATGTGTTGAATCAGTGTGATTTTGGAGAAGAGTATGAAAGTTGTGTGAGTTGTGTATTGCAGAATTTTTGAAGAAGTTTGCAATCATAGCAACAGATAGATAAAGTGTGTTTCAAACATCATATTTGTGTAGTGTGTGAGAATATGAAGTGTGGATTAGAGTATTGGTTGATGCGAATGTGTGGCAGCTAGTGGAGTATTTTGGAAATTTTCTTCTCCAATTTTATTCTTCAGTTTTTGTTTGAGATTTTTATTCAGAACAATGTTGTTGCTATGATGTTGATATTGAATGAATTGGGAGTCCAATCTGAAATATTGTGAAATGAGGCTCACATGGAGGAAGTGAAGACACAGAGGCTTCAATGTAGACAATGATTTGTAATATTCAGTAGAAGGAACATATTACTCCAATGGTAGTTGAGCAAGGACCATTGATCATGTTGACATTCAGGAGATGGTAGTCCATATATCCATGAGAGAAACAAATTTATTTTATTACATATTTCAACATAATGTGAAAGAAGTTATGTCTTCTGGCTTATGGGAGTAATATTTTACATGTAATTTTTTTTCAACAAATTAATAAAATATATTGAGTAGCATAGCAGAAAGAAGGGTGGTTTTTTTTTCCAAAGAATTTTTTTCCACCACAAATATTTGTGTCTTTTGTGTTGAATGCTTGCATGGTTTTACTTGTGTTTGGTTCTCTAATGACTGTTTATGTGCTTAAGTTTCTGCATGGTTTATCTTACACCAATTTTTTGTCATCTAACTTATTACTGTTAGATGGACCAAAGTACACCATGTAAGACCAATTTTACCCTAGTAAAATTACTTTCACTATGAAAAATAACTTAGTAATCCATAATTTATTAAGTTGTTTATGGTCTAAACAGGAAACCCCATGAAGAATAATTGAATAAATCCTTATTTGTTTGATTTTCCTCAAGGGATAATTAATTAAACCATAGTTTAATTATTATTCCTGGTCATATTTAACCCAAAACAGGAAAATTAATTGGATAAATCATTTTTATCTTATTATTTTCTAGGAATAATTATTTAAAACATTATTTAAATAATATTCCTTGCTAAATTTGAAAAAATCATTTATAAATAATTGAATAAATCACTATTTATTTAATTATTACTCAACCACCTCCTTAAAATAATAAATAATTCGTTTATTTATTTATTATTTACAAAAAAAGGGATTTGACCAAATTCAAATTATTTTTCCCTCCAACAAAAATAATAAAATATTCCATATAATTTGGAACTAGATTTGGTTAATAATATTTTAATTATGCACCAATATCTAGACTAACTCAATATTTTGTTATAAATAGAAGTGCTTTTCCATTAATTCACTACCTTTTGTTGGCTAAATATCACTTTGGATCTATACTTTTGTTCTGACTTTGATCCTCCATCATTGTCATATTTTTCTATTTTTTTCTTGTGAGCTCCCCTTTGAGTTCCTTTTTTGTCTGGGTTTTCTGCACCATCAAGAGAGAGAGATCTTAGATTTGAAGCGCTGAGGACATGCAAGAGCCCATCCCATTGAGGGGGACTGGTAACATCTTTCTATGTTCCCTTTCCAAGTGTCATAATATAATAAATTATTTTAGCATTATTGTCTTGTCTATTGGATGCATGGAGCAAGTCTTGCTTTTATTTGTTGTTTAATGTCTTTAACTGCATAGATCTGGATTTATGTAGCATTTATTCTAATCACTAACTACAGCTATAAGGAAATTGATAGCCATCTTTGATGTTAGGGTTGTTTGTTATGCACAGCTAAGTGATATTTTTTTGTATGCTTGAGATTAGAAATCACACTAACAGTTTCAATGATTAATACTTTTGATAAAAAAATATAAATTCCTTCACTACTGATTCACTCCCCTCTCAGTACTGATGTAGTTTCCAACAATTGGTATGAGAGCGGGAATATTGAGTGTAGCTTGATCACTAGAGAGTGGATCTTGGATATTTTGGCATAATTTTGCATTTTTTTTCGAAATGGATCAACAAGGAATTGAAATGCTTCATAAAGGTAAATTTTCAACTTGGAGAGCAAAGTTGGATTCATATTTCTATCTCTTGATGAAAATATCTTGTTGTCGGTGGAATATGGAGTTAGATATGATTTTAATGAAAAAAATAAAGAGATTATTTTGCATGGAATTCCAGGATCTAATAAATTGTATGTGAAGCATTGTAAGACTACCAAAGAAATGTTGGACAGGTTGAAAAAATTGTATCTTGGAGGAAAATCACTTTTTTTAGAAATGGAGAAAAATGCAAAGGATTCTACTTATCTTGCAGTAATAAATATATCCTCCTCATGAGAAGAAAATGAAATCTCGATTGATAGAAAATATGAATAGAAATCAAGGATAATGACACTAGAATCATAAATGCAAAAGCTCATGTATGACAATAAATATCAAGAGATGCTACAACAAATGTTTGATGAAAATGAGTATGCCTTCAAAAAAGAAATTCCAGATTTGAAAGTTTAGCTGGAATAAAGAATAAAAATAAAAAATGGAAAGAGAGAGAAGTAAAGGAATGGAGGATGAATGCCAAAATTTGAAGGTTGAATTAGAGAGGTTCAGATCTAGTGCTTAAGTATCAACAAACAAATTTGAAAATGTTGGAGTAGCTAGTGGTAGCAAGAAAATGGAGATTCATCAACAAAATCACCAACCATGCATGAAGTAGAAGAATAAGAGGAGGAGGCCCAAGAAGAAGAATATGGAGTTCATGGTCACATTGCAACAATTTGCGATATTGGAGAGATCAAACTCTCTCATAAAAAGGAGCAAAAAAAGGAGAAGTAATATCAAGCATGCATACAAAGGAAATATCCATCCATCAGGTATAATAGTCCTTTTTATGGTTATTGTTTCTCATGCAAGGATTTTGGCCGTAGTGCTATTGATTGCAAGGAATTTGCAAGGAATAAAATTTAGATCAACAAAACTATCAAGCTATTCCTTAGTTTCTTGGTCACATTTTATGTTTTATGTGTGGCAATATTAGCCATAAGCCCAATTATTGCAAGCTTCCCATGTGTTACAGGAAATCGAACCAGAGAGAGAAGAATACACAAGGAAAAACACATAAGAAGAGGAAGGATAAAAAATTGAAAGTTTCGAGGATAAAAAGTGGTAAGGAACTCCCATAAAAAATAGAAGCCTACATGGTATTAGGGGGAGTATATAATTGCATCATGAGTTGCATGTATATTCTTTTTTATGAACCCATATATGGAAGAGTTCATGAATATAAATATACATATTGAGATATGCATGTGTTTAGGGGGAGTTATTGAGGTTTGAAGTGTTCTTTTCATTTAAGATCTATTTCTTTTTCATTTCGATTAGACAAGTATACCTGTTACTATTGTTTTTTGGAGCAGCTGCATGTTGAGCTATGAGAGCCCTGTGGTTTTTTTATGTGAATTTTTATTGGATGTAATGACCTTAATTATGCTTGGTTTGATATGTTTTGAAGTTATATCATGCTAATATATATTTATTTTGTAGATAAGATAACGTCCCCTGAGATACATTGAGGTATGATTGTGATTATGTCATCTATTTTGTGTTTGAGTGTTTGATTATGTCTCCTATTTGGTATGAGTTTACTTATTTCATATACTTGGTGCTTGAATGTTTGATTATTTCATATAATTGGTGTTTGATTTTTTGGTGTCTATTATGTCATCTATTTGTTGTTTGAATGTTTGACTAGTTGCATGATATGAGCTTGTATCTATAAGATTGCATGAAGGAAGGATATTGTTTGAGACGGTTGCACTAACACATATGTGCTGAGAAAAACTGATATGTACTTGAGTGTAAGTAGGTGATAGTTGTATCATTATGTATTGTGAATAATGAAGATTGATTTCAAATTAATAAATATGATGTCTTCATATTTGGAATAGGTGGCTGACATGTGTGTTCAGTTACAAGGGATTGGGAGAAATTGTATATTAATGTAAAATAGGAAATAAGGAAGTCTAAGAGACATTGGGAAATGAATCCCAACAATATCACCTCTAGGTATATATTCATGAGAACCCTCTATCAAATTCACGATTCAATTTGTGGAGTTACCTCCTAGTCTGACATAGTATTAGAGCCAACTCTTTTTTTGGCATTCCTACCCCTGGAGTAACTCCCTCCTACTCCTAGCATACTCGCCTCTCTTTCTACTCCTGGAAGAACTGTCCCTCATGCTCCTAGTAGTCCAGATTCGATATATTTAGCCTTCAACTCATTCCCAGGTTCCTTGGCATCGACCTTTTTTTAGCTCTACTCTGTCTTCCATCACATCCTGTGTTTCCTATCTGCTCTGCTCCTTCCTCCATGTCTGATCCTTCCTCCAACAACACAATCCACTCTCCTCCACATTCCACTCTCTTCCTACCATAGCACAGTCCACTCTCCTCCACAACTTCTCCTTCCTCCAGCTGCACATTCCGCTCTCCTCCTGCCGCAACACCATCAACTCTCCTCCATAGTCGCATCCCGTGATGCCTCCTCCATGGGCTCCCCTCCCCACTCCCCACTCCCTTCCTCCACTGTCCTTCTCCCTCCTTCACGGGCTCCCCTCCCTGCTCCTTGCTCCCTTCCTCCACCCTCCCACTCTCCCCTCTGCAGGCTCCCCTTCCCACTCCCTGCTCCCTTCCTCCACCCTCTCACTCTCCCCTCCGTGGGCTCCCCTCCCTACTCCCCACTCCCTTCCTCCACCCTCCCACTCTCCCCTCTACCCTCCGCCCTCCTCCGCCCTTCTCCCTTTGCCCTACCTCCACCCTCACCTACCCCTATTCCACCTCCCCAGGTCTGACCTTCCCGAGGTTTGACCTCCCCCAGGTCCCACCTCCCCTAGGTCAACCTCCCCCAAGTCCGACTTCCCCTCTGAAAAAGTTTTATTTTTTAAATATATATATATATATATATATTTTACTAGAATTGAGTTTTTTTACAACACAGTGCATTTTTCACATCGAAATTGAGTTTTTTCCCGCAAAGTACATTTTTTACACCAGAATTGGGTTTTTGTTGTAGAATAAATTTTTGACACCAGAATTGAGTCTTTTTCTAACATACTACATTTTTTACAATGAAATCTCTCATATATATTTTGGGAGTAGTTATCTCTTGCAAGGAGAACTATCCTGAGTGGTTTAGAAAATAAAGAACACTCTCATTTTTAATGAGTTGTGGAGAGGAATTTATGAAGGAGAAGGGGGAAATCCACCGACAAATCCAACGTCAGATAAGGAGATTGCCATTTGGGAAAATAATAATTGCAAGGCCTATTCCTTGATTGCAACTTCTGTAAATGAAGAGGTGAGTCACCATATTACACCGTTTTCAAATGCCTATGAAGCCTTCAAGAAATTTAAAGAACTCTATGACTCACATTCAGAACTTGAAATTGTTCAATTAATGATGAAGTTGTTTAGCCCTGAATTGAAAAATGATGACCCTCTTGCTTTAGCATCAGAAGTAAGATCTATCATACATGACATTAAAAATACTGGTGTAGAAGTTGACATCCCTCTCATAGCTTATGCTAAGGAATTATATCCCACTTACTCACATTACCTTGAGGCATTGCAAGAAGGTGGAAACCTCATGAAGATCACCTTTGATTCCCTTGAGAAAAAAAATGCAGAAAGAGAGAAGGATTTGGAATGAAGACAACCAGCTTGTCTTATGCATAAACTGTATGTTTCACACATAGAGAGAAGAATCATGCTCAATAATATTCTAGAGTAAGAGGTGGCCGAAGAGGAAGAGGAAGAAGAAATTTCAGAGGAAGGGGGGGGGGTAGACAATCTAAAAGTGAAATTTTTTATCTTCATTGCATATGTTGCAATAAATATTGGCATGATGCATCTACATGTAAGCTACCCTGGGACAGAATTAAGCAACAAGGAAATCAAGAAAAAGGTAAAAATCATGACAGAGACAAATGTAAAGCACTTAAATCTGCTCATTATGTTGTAGCACATTGTAACATTGGAGTATCTGAAGACTTGTTGGATACTTTACTTAATTCTTGGAGAAATGATTGGTTTCTAGATTCAGGAGAAACATGTCACATGAATTTTATAAAATATTTTTTTGGAGAATATACAGACAAGGTTGATGGAGCAGTATACTTTGTAGAAAAATCTAAATTCAAGCCATCAGGGCTTGGCACAATCAAGCTTAAGTTGCCTGGTCTTCCAGACCATCTTCTACATGAGGTTCTATACCTCCCTAAGTTGAGGAGAAATTTGTTGTCCTTGGTCCACATATGCCAACAAGGACACTCCATTCACACATTTGATGGCAAGGTTGAGGTAAAAAAATCATTAGATTTCTCACTTGTCATGAGAGGAATAGAAGAAGGAAGACTTCTAAAGCTTCAAGGTACCTCTGCTCATGCACAAAAATTTGGATTCAGTTCTCATCATGATGAAGGTACATTCCCATCAATTATTTTATGGCATACTATATTTGGACACTCAATCTATGAAAACCTTTGATTTTTGAAGAAAAATGGTGTTACTCGATTGCCTACAATTCCTAGGAAACTTAAGAAATGTGATGCTTGTATTGTAGGAAAGCATAGAAAACAATCCTTTCATGATTCACATTCTAGAGTACATAGAAAAATTGAGCTTATTCATTCAGATTTATGTGCCCCCATGCATGCTGCTTCTGAAAATGGACATAAATATATGATGACATTTATTGATGATTACACTAGAATGTATTGTGTTTACTTATTGAAGAAAAAATATGATGCTTTTCAAACATTCAAGAAGTTTCATGCATGGATTGAAAATGATTCAAAAAATCATATTGGATCTTTACGCACTGATAATGGAGAATAATACACTTCAAAAGAATTTAAAACTATCTTCACCAAAATGGGATCAAACATCAAACAAATGTGCCATATAATCGCCAACAGAACAGTGTAACTGAAAGAATGAATAAGACAATTTTAAATATGGTTCGATCCATGATGTTTTTCAAGAATTTAAAATTGATGTTTTGGGCTGATGTGGTTCTATGTGTTGTGTATATAAAGAATAGGTGTCATTCTAATACAGTCAGAAATAAAACTCCTTATGAAATGTGGCATGGCCAGATTTCTTCGGTAAAGCATTTTAGGGTCTTTGGTTCCACCTGTTATGCTTTGATACCTAAGGTACAAAGAGATAAACTTGGTGCTAGAAATTGAAAATATATCTTCTTGGGGTATTCCAATACCTCCAAAGGATATCATCTCTATGATTAAGTCAATACGAATTTTGTAGTATCTAGAGATGGAATATTCCTTGAATATTCCAAGACTAACAATGTTTTTGAGCAACAACTTGATCACTTGGATAGATTCACATGCAAAGTAATTTCAAGAATTTGATCATCAGATTCCACATCTTGAAGGGGGGATTCCTATATTGAATCAATCTATGGAATCATCTTCCATAAAACTCTACCCCCCACATGAAGAACCAACCATAGATGACACCTTGAATGATGTGACTGAAAGAATTGGGAGACATAATCTTGATTCAATCTCAATTAAGTCAAATGAGAAGTCTGGACCATCTCAGAAAGGTCCCCCAAAATGGCTGACAAAGACAATGGAAAATTTTCATCCCGATGAGGTTGTAAAGATAGGAAAAAGAAGTTAAACCAGGAAAAATGGAGGTGATGTAGATATTCTGATTCACAAAATCATATGGATGCTGCTTATAATTGTGAATTGAATTTATCTTCAGATCTTGAACCAAATTCCTTGAAATAAGTCGCTTCTCATGATGAATGGAATGAAGCGATGCAAAAGGAGTATGATGCCTTGATAAATAATGGCACTTGGAAGCTAGTTGATCCTCCATTGGGAGCCAAACCAATTGGCTGCAAGTGGGTCTATGATAAAAAGTACAAAGAAAATGGCTCACTTGAAAAGCACAAAGCCGGGCTTGTGGAAAAAGGTTTTGCACAGAAAGAAGGGGTCGATTATGAGGAAAAATTTTCCCCTACAACAAAATGGGCCACCATCCAGACACTCTTTGACTTAGTAGCTCAGAAGGGCTAGAAATCCCATGAAATGGATGTAAAAACCACCTTTTTTAATGGATATATAAAGGAGAAGTTTTTTATGTCCCAAGCAGAAGGATTTGTTATGAAGGGCCAAGAACACAAAGTATGCAAGCTTATAAAATACTTGTATGGCCTCAAGAAAGCACTGCGAGCCTAGTATGAGAAGTTAACTAAGCATATTCTGAAACTTAAATTCAATCATTTTGATGTTTATGATGCAAATTTGTTTGTTAAGAAAGTTGGAAAAACAATTTTATATCTTGTGGTGTATGTAGATGATCTTTTGATGAAAGGGAACAATGAGAGTTATGTTGCATCCTTAAAGAATGAATTGAAGAAATGTTTCGAAATGACTGATTTGGGCTATGTTCCCTACTATCTTGGTATTGATGCTACTAAAAATCCTAAATTTATATTCCTTTCTCAAAAGAATTACATTAGAGATATATTGAACAAGTTTGGCATGGTTGAATGCAATCCTTTGACCACTCCAATGGAACAAAATTGAAACTCACATCCATTGAAGGGAAGGAATTTGAGGATGCAATGAAGTATAGACAACTTATAGGAAGTGTCATCTACATGATTGCTACCAGTCCAAACATCTCATTTGTTGTTGGAATCCTCTCTAGGTTTATGCAAAAACCTTGTGAAGGAAATTGGTCTGCTGCAAAAAGAGTTCTAAAGTACTTGAAATGGGCTCAAGACTTTGGACTCAAATATACACCGGTGGGTGACTTCAGCTTGACTCGATACTCCGATTCAGACTTTTATGGAGACAAAGAAACTAGGGTATCTACTTAGGTTATACTATGAGTCTTGGATTAGGAGTTGTCTCCTGGAGATCACACAAGCAATTAGTTCCAACATATTCCACAACTGAGGAAGAATATGTGGCAGCAATTGAAGCGAAAAAGGAAATTGTGTGGCTCAGGAAAATCCTAGAAGATTTGTAAATGAAACAAATGCATTAAACTCCACTCATGATTGACAACACTTCTGCAATAAAGTTGTCCAAGAACCCAAAATTCCATGATCGAATGAAGCACATCAATAAAAATACCATCTGATTAGACATCATGTTGAGGAAAAAACTATCCATCTACGTCATTGTTCCACAAATAAGTAGACTATAGACATCTTCACCAAAGCACTTGGAAGTGAAAAGTTTCAAAAATTCAGAACGATGCTTGGACTCACCAGCATCCCTTTAGATTAAGGGGGGGAATGTTGAAACCTAATCCTAAGGGATTGGGAGAAATTGTATATTATTGTAAAATAGGAAATAAGAAAGTATAAGAGACATTGGGAAATGAATCCCCACATTCTCACCTCCATGTATATATTCATGAAAAACCTCTATCAAATTCACGGTTCAATTTTTTGAGTTACCTCCTGGTTTGATAGTATGATATAAGGAATTGCATGGAAATGAGACTACCATGAAACCATGAAGAAGGCTTAGGTTGAGATTTCCTTTGCAAGTGTTGGGAAGCCATGGGGACTGAGTCATGATGTTTGTTTCTAGTCTTGTAATTTTAGTATTTTGTGATTTTTTGTGCTTGATTATATCTTGTTTATGCCTAGTGTATGGCCATACCACTTTGTTTGTTGTGTCATATTGACATTGGTTTTTATGGGTTTCTTCTTGGTGGATTTTGGTGCTTTCCTTTTATGTTTTGGGGACTTTGGAATTGTTTGGGAAGGAGGAAGGTTAATAGAGCTTGGGGAGAGCTAAATGCAACCCAAAAGATGATGCAAGACTTAGATGAAGCTCGGTGCATGAGTAAGGGCAATGAAATTCAAGGGTATGATAGTCAGTTGTATTGGTTGGGTCCATTGGGATAAAAGGATGGTGGAAGGATAACCATAAGAAAGGTAATAGGAAGGGTAATGTAAATGGATTTGAGTCATCATATTCCTGGGATATGTTGGGAAATATTGTTCTCAATGTTATGCATGTGTTGCACAGATAAAGGGAATTATCTTAACATAGACCTTATGATATTTGGTAATTATGTTGTGATCATGATTATGTTGATGACTATATGTGTGTACATGCATGTATGTATGTTGTTGTATGACATGGATGTTAGTGATACTGATGGTTTTATGCTAATGATTATATGCATGCATGTATATATGTGTGTGTGTGTTGTTGTTGTTGTCTGAAATAGTCTTCAAGGATCATTCTTGTGGAAAAATTATTGTTTATGCAAGTCCATTGCAAGAAGAGGTTCCTAGTTTATGAGGAATCAAGTGGGAAGAGTATCCTTGACATATCTATGATGTTAGTATCATGTGAATATGAATTGATATAATGTGATTATACTTCGTATATGTTTATGTTATGGATAGGTAATGTTGAAGGATACATCAACCGAATGAAAGTAGTGTTTTTTCTGCATGATGGGACAAGCATGGATAAGACACTAGAAGAACAGTTGCTTGGTAAGGATAGTGTGATATTAGGATGTGCAATACCAATGTTGTGTGCATCTAGCATATGCAATATTTTGTGCATATAATGTTGTGTGCATGTTGCATATATGATGTTGTGTGCATGCTGCATATATAGTGTTATCTCCATGATTTCATATACGATGTTGGGTACCGACGATGCTAAGTAGATGTCGTATATGCAGTGCTATGTATATGTTGTGAATGCGGTGCTATGCACATTTGGTGTAGTGTACATGTTGTGCATGTGGTGCTGTGTACATATGGTGCGATGTGCATGATTTTACGTGTGTTGTTTTGTGCATGTGGTGTGTTAATTTTTCATAGAGAAACATTGTTGTTTTCTTTGATAGTTACATTTCTTCAATAATATGTTAAGTTCACCAAAAATTATTATATCATAATACTGATCTACATTATTAACCAACAAAATATGAAACTATGCAGAAAGAGATATACCATCATCATCATCATCATCATGTAAGCAACGAAATGTAAAGGATCAAAGGAAGAGAATCATGAACACATAGAAACACCAAGATTAGTGTGAGACCAGGGGAAAACCCACTATGGGGAAAACCCTAGAAAATTATTCTTCTAGATTGTCATCAAATGATTCAGTAACAAGATTAAAATGATCCATAGATCCAAATCTACATGATGTAGGAAAATAGCTAACACATGCATAATGTAACCGTACACATTTCTCTGATGAACTTGATTCTGAGAACTGTGATCCACTAACACTGGCTGATGCACACTAATGAATGCTGATGACACAGAGAGAACAATGTAGATACATATTGTATCGGAAATACATAGAGAATATATACAAATATGGAAATATACAACCTCATGAGCACGAATATGAAAGATTATCAAGTGATCTCAAATACCAAGTCTTAGATTCGAGTCCAGGATGCTATCGATGACTATTTTGAAGTGACTGTGACTGAGTGATGGATGAACAAAGATATTGCACAAGATATTTACTATGATCCAAATCAGATCTGCCCATAAAACTCTTCAACCATGACCTTAACACTATGAGCCCATGATTATACTAGCCCTAACTACGACCTGGATGTTTTGTGCCCATGGCTGAGGTCCTGATCAACATAGTACCCTAACCGTGTCCTGAGCAAGGTTTTCTCGCGATTCTACTAACTCGACCATGAGCTTAAAAACACCTACCATGGTTATGGCCCAACTCAACCGCTACTTGCCCATGGCCTGCTTGCGGTTATGGCCTAGAACACCCAGATCCAATGTGAGCCTCTTTCTATGATCCCGATCCTTTGCACGAGATTCTCTTGACGTACTTGTGCATGCCAAGAAAAAAAATATGAACCAAAACCAAGGGAGCATGAAGAAGATCTCATGAGCGAATGTGTGCAAATGAGCTTGAGGTCACCTCTATTTGTATCTTTCATGTGTGACCGCTTGGGGTTAAGTTTAACTCTACATGTGGTTAGGCCGAACCATTGCATTTCACTTTAATATATAGATTAACTCATAATTTAAATTTCGCTTAACCGATTGGGGCAATCTATAGGTCAATTTTGGTCCTTTAGAAAATAGGAATCTAATGAAATTATAATCATGACCATTAGATCTTTCCATAATGAAATTTACCATAGTTTCATCATTTTAACATGTCCTCTCAACCAAGGAGAATTCCACCTGCTAATATATGTTCAAATAATATCACTTTTATATCAGTGACGATCGTACACATGATACATGTTTTGTACAACATTGTTTTGGAAGAATTTATGATTCATTGAAAAATCGTGGAATAACATTCAATGAACATTGGATATGGTCTGACGGATGCGCAGGTCAATTCAAATCTGCACGATCATTCTTTTAGTTGTGTTGTCTTCATAAGAAAACCTGCATTAAACATTGCTGGAATTTCTTTGAGACTGGCCATGGAAAAGGAGAACATGACAGTGCAGGAGCATGCATAAAACGAGTACTTCGAAGATATCAAATGAACCACTCTGCACGCCTACTTGTGAACGCTGAAGAAGTTGTTCAATGGTGCATCGCTGCTCTAAGCCATGAGAAAAACCCATCAAGAGAAGTGTGAAGGTACATTCAATTTAATTTATATTGGAAATCTAATTTTAAACATTGTAAATTTATCATGCAATGATTATTTCTAATTTTATTTTGATATCATATTTACAAATTCTTTTTCTAATTTTCCATATAAAGGTTTTTCTGGCATATTGGAATCGAATACGTAGATAGATCAATTGGAAATGACGTTGAAACAATAAAAGGGACTCGAAAATTGCATTCAATTCAAACAAAGTTGTCCAGAAATGTGTTTGCATTGGATAAAAGAAAATATTCTTGTTTTTGTGATGTTTGCATAGACAACACAAAATCCAATGACTTTTGTGAAAAAAAAATGTATGTGAACGATTGGAAACATACAGAGCTAAATACAAAGGGAAAAATGTCTGTTGCAATGTTTGAAGAAATGCAATCAGAGGAAACTACAATATCATCCGATGGTGATCGAGTTTCTGATCTTGTTAGAGAAGGTAACATTTGAATTACTTTCTAATGATTTAAAAATCTAGAAATAAATTTAAATATGCATAATTAAATGTTAAATTTATTTTATTGTGCAGGAGATGTTTTTGCTGTAATTGCACCTATTGACAACGATGAAAATGTGAAGTATTATTTGATGTGTTGCACTGAACGAAAAATGAAATTATTACAAGACTATAATGATCATGGATTTCAGTATGACAGAGGGTCTATTATACTGAAAGGTTATTTTTTCAGACAAACTCATCAAAGTGGAGACTTTATTTACTTTGAAGACTATGAACCTCATTTCATAAGTTGTCAATATAGTCACTTGGTGTGTGTAGCATGCATAAAGTTGATAGAAGTTCAATCAAAGAAAAAATCGAAAATTAAGAAATGGAAAATGTCAAAATCCGATCATGAATGAATTATTGAGGATGGAATTCCATTAGAATTTTTTTGAGTGAATTTTCCAACAATTTATTATCTTTGGATTAAATATGTTTTAGAACTTCCAGTACTCAACTAAAAATTGAGCTACTTATGTTATTTGTGGTTTGCACATGTTACAAATTGTTTGGGTACAAGCACGTGCTCTAGTATCAACTGAAAGTATTTTTTCTATACATGTGCATTGATGAAAAATGTTATATGTGTATATATATATATATATATATATATATATATATATATATATATATATATATATATATATATATATTCTAGAATGAAATTAATTGTTCTTTTATATATTTTTCGACCGTATGGTACAAATTATTTCACTTTATTTTGTAAGGTCAGATTCGGTCCCCATATGGCCTAGCCTCCAAGGGATGACATAACAAGTGGTTGTCCCCACTTGCCCGAATCTTAGCTTTTAAGTACAATTTTACTGTTTATGGCAAGCATCTTACATGATGTCCTAGCTAAGGATAGATTCTCTTTGTTTCAAGTTTCCGGTAAAAGTTGTCACCAAATGACCTGCTAGGATATTATAAATACTAGCTTTGTAAGATCATTTGGCATTCGGAAAAATTCGAAAGTCTTAGAGTCTTTCTGAAGTTTAGTTTCCCTGCTCTGCATCTGCGAGAAGTTTCTCGATCTGCTTGCATCACAGTTAGTTGCATTGAAAAAATCTTTTTTCAATTAGAGCTCAATTGATACATGGTTAGTTGCATTGAAAAAACTCCTTTTTCAATTACAGCTCAATTGATACAAGGTTAGTTGCATTGAAAAGCTATGTTCTTCCTATTGGAAATTTTTTCATTCAAACAAAACTACATGGAGAGATCAAAAGCAATCTTAAAATTCCAAATGTACTTCAACCATCCAAAAGGGATTTGTGAAACATTACTTGACATGCCATTCCAATTATATAGTGAACAACTATCCAATAGAAACATTTAACATTATATACCACATGTGCCAAATGTAGATTGAAACCATCCAAAACTTTAAAATTTTAAAAACTTTTGATAATATATCGTGCAACATTAAAACATTAAACATCACATGCGAAATGTAGATTGAAACCATTCAAAACTTGAGTTTAAAAAACTTTAAATTATATATAAATCGTTACTTCACATGCCATGCCAATTATAGTTCAACTAGATCCAATAGAAACATTTAAATTATATGTACCACATACATGCAAATGTAGATTGAAACCATCCAAAAATTTAAGTTTTAAAAACCTTTTGATTATATATTGTGCAACATTAAAACATTAAACATTTAAAGTTCATTAAATATCACATGCAAAATGTAGATTGAAACCATCCAAAACTTGAGCTTTAAAAACTTCACATGCCATGCCAATTATAATTCAACTATCCAACAAAAACATTTAACATTAAATATCACATGCCAAATGTAGTTCAGATGACAACATTAATTTATAAATGACAACATTACTTCACAATCACATGCCAAAAGTACTAAAACCATCCAAAAATTAAATAAAACAAATTATATAATAACAATGTAATAAAATATGTCCAAAATTTGTAAATCTCGCAAGTATCAAACTGTATCAAGTTTAACAAATTTTAAAACCATCTAAATTTTGAAATCAAATCTACTGTAAATCATGTCCATCAAATGGAGACAAATCTAGCATCTTCCCTACTACGGTCTCAGTCCGCGCCCTATCCTGTGAATGGGAAACCTATATACACAATGCACATGTACTTGAACATTAAAATTTGATGTTTTAAAAATGAATGAGAATATATATCTATAACTTCATGTAAAAAACAAAATATAACAAAAAAATCATGCAATACCTCATATACAAGGTTCCCTCATCCTCCATCAAGGAACAAAGTTCTCCATAGAAATTTGCAATTGTAAACCGTACAATATACATGTACAAGCAATATATATATATATATATATATATATATATATATATATATATATATATATATATATATATATATATATATATATATATATATATATATATATATATATTAAAAAAACTTTCAAATGAAAATGCACGTGTACATATATAAACTTATTTTAAATAATATTAAAAAAAGGAACTAAAGACAACTTGTTCAAATGCTGTGGATGTTCCTATCTCCGTCGCTAGAGTCCCTGGATTAGAGAAATCTTCTATAGGAACCTAAATTCAAATTTTTTTAAATAACTCAAAATATAGATCTCTCTCTCTCTCTCTCTCTCTCTATATATATATATATATATATCTCAATTTTTAATGGAACTTTTTGAGGTAGAATATATATATATATATATATATAACTTTTAAACATAAATTTTAAACTTTTAAAAAATTGTCCATACTTGTGGTTTATCTCCCAATGAAGTAGAAGTTACATCTCCTAAGGAAGAAGAAGGTACCGCCATCCCAAAAACATCAGACGGAATCGGTACCTATTAAAACATTTTATCAAATTATATATATACATACATGTACATGTGTGGCAACAATTATTTATTTTAGAGTCACTTAAAAAACACTAACATTTGCCAACATATCTTGATGGTCAGACCCATCTGCAATGTTTGAACCAGAGGTCCCGATCGTGATATTAACATTTTCATCAGGCATCATGCCTGAGAACTGCAAATGGTGTTTTAACATATAATCATACATTTTTGTTAGATTAATGTACACATACAAATAAATGTATACATGTAAATACACATGTGTTTATTACAAATTGTACACATGTATATGTAAAAATATTTTCAAACCCTAATATCACTAATACATACCGTTTTGATGCCTTCTTCCTCATAAAAAATTAAGTCTTGCAAACCATTGCGACAATTTTTTGCGTATGTTCGGAGATCTTCAACATTCATGTTGTTGATCTCCTCATCTGTACAATAAACAAAATTGGCACGTGCATTTTCACGTGCTCTTTGTCGATTTAAAGAAAGATCGAATCCACCCAATCCTCTATGAACATTCTCGATCATAACATCCCTGGCTTCTCGACTTATCTGAGAAGTCGCATCCATCTTTGATCGCAAAGTTTCGACTCGAAACGGTTGACTCACCAATGGCGGCTCAGGGCGAGGCAACTCCACGTCTCACTTAGCGCCCTTACGGTTATATAATCGACCTTTCCTCGGGCCAAAAAATTATGAAGGAAGATCATTGTAATTGGGTTTCATACCCAAAACAATTTTTGCATAAAACATTTGAGCAAAATAGACAGGAACCTCTTCGTTCCATGGAATCCTTCCATAGGCCACAAGGTGCCTATCATACAAATAACGAGCTATGTTTGGGTGCTTGAAATACTGCACCTTCAACATTTTTATTTTTGGCCCTTCCTTGTAATTGAACATTGACATGGCCACTTCTTTTGTAACTTTTTGTCTTACGTCCTCCCATTTATCGGGACCCATCACTGTTTATTTTCTCTTTATCATCATTTCTACAAATGAATCAGTTGTTGGTCCAAGATTTCTTTACACATTTACCATTTCACCCAATGAATGTGTCACTATTTCAAGGCTTTGTCGACTCTCAGCAGGTAGAGTCAAAGCCAGGAGATATCTTTGCAATTTTGCATGAAGTCTCTCACACCTCTGTAAGGTGCATTCCGCCATGTTGGTTTCCCATGGTATATCAGTAATCTCAGCCGGATAAGTTGTGCTGGGTTGACAACCTTCTTCTTGAATGTAGCGAGCTACCCTGCGTCTATTTTGACCACTAGGTCGAACATTTTTGGCCTCTGCATCACAATATATAAAATTTCGTATATTAGAAAAAACACGTGTAAAAAAAGTTGTACAAATTTAATGAAAAAATATTGAAATTGATGGTAACCTTGATGTTGTTGGTTAACATCTTCTCCAACATGACCTTGCTGAGAACCAGCCCCAGAATGACGCTGCTGAGAACCAGACCCACAATGACCCTGTTGAGAACCAGTAGCGGTTGATTGGCCTTCGGGGGAATAAATATCACCCCTTCCCACAACATGCTACCACTCATACCTCGATCGGTTGAACCTTGGCCATGCTCCATGGATGGAGTTGAAACCCTTCTCCTCTTCCCTCCTAATTTAATTAAAATATGAAACTTATTAACAACTAATTTAACTCACAACGTTAATAAAAAAATCAATTCCATATGTACACACATGTATGGAGATTTAAGATTATATTTAAATACCGTGAACATCCCCCGATCCCTGAACCTCTATATGGTATTCGACTGATCTTCGTTGTTCATCCTCCATGATATATATCTATTGGTCGACATTTATAGAAAATAGATTTCAAAAAATCATTTTGTAATTTAGTGTACACAAACTATGTAGAACACAACTTTCAAAGCAATAATTGATCATGTGTGAAACTAAATTTAATCGAAAAAGAAATTATAAAAATGATAAGTTCACCAAATTGCGCTTTACATTGTGGGAGCACACTTGGTATAAAATTTACCACTTATACACTTTAGTTTGTGGGAGAAATGACACATGTACATAGTTTACCTTAAATTTGTTGTGTTTTATGGTTATTAAAATGAAGAACTTCTATTTAGATCCATTCCAGAGATTGAATGTAGGGGAATTTACTAGATATGTCACCTTTCATAAAAGATGAGATCTAGAGGCTACCTGGCCCTTTACAGACTCTGCCTATAGAACTTGTAGAAGTAAACACTAGAGGCATTAACTATATCAAATAATGTTTTCATGCTCCGGCATGGGAATGTGTCTTTTAACTATGCAAAAAAATAGTTCAAGGTAGTTAATCTTCATAGACACGTCATCAAGCAGGTCAATGTGATCATCCCCAACTTACTTTTCATGAAATTAGGCTTGGAATCCTCTACAACCTGGTGGATGGAGTTGAATGGGAACTAGGTCAAGGCCTTTACAAAATACATGTTAGTGAATAACACTTACTAGGTTATGCCAACAAATGAAGTGGCATAAATGTTTTCTCCTCGAGGTTGTCCAATTGGGTGTGTAATACCAACTTCAACCATTTCCTAACACCCACTTTGCAAGAAGATGTTAATAATCATGCAGCTAATGATAATGTAAAAGAAGAGAATGTTGAAAGCTCTAGATTCATTGAATTCATTGCTAGTATTCAAAGGAGAGCCACTATCTCATCAAATTCACCTCCTCAAGAAGGCGACAATTCATGTGTACGTGCTTTTGAGAGACACACTAGAGGAATAAGGTCTGGAAATTTTTGATGAAAATGTGCTATGAAAGTAAAGGGTTTTAAAGGCAAGCATGTACAAGGCATAGTTGAGCCAAATGTTGTTGAGGAAGGGCTAGGTAA
Source organism: Pinus albicaulis (assembly GCA_034641835.2). Lineage (NCBI taxonomy): Eukaryota > Viridiplantae > Streptophyta > Pinopsida > Pinales > Pinaceae > Pinus > Pinus albicaulis. The sequence goes on from CM076580.1 coordinate 412,222,569, forward strand.
TTATTTGGGTCTTGGTTATGGAAAACATGGAGAATGCTTCAAAGCCAAGGAGGCACATGAAGCTGTTCCAAGAAGGAATTTTATTTCGTGTTCATTACCTAAAGCTTGTGAAGTTTGTGTTCATGATGAATGGAAAAGTTTGACACCCACTTTGCAAGAAGATGTTAATAAACATACAGCTAATGAGAATGTAAAAGAAGAGGATGTTGAAAGCTCTATCTAGTCATTGAATTCATTGCTAGTATTCAGAGGAGAGCCACTACCTCATCAAATTCACCTCCTCAAGAAGGCAACAATGGTGAATGTTCAAGGTATAAATTTTCCTTTAATCAAATTGCTTTTGATTATGATAAACATGGTAAATATTCACATAAGATATAGAAAATAACTCGCACATGTTCCTTTTGTGGTTTGAATCATCATAATGTTTATAGATGTTGGAAGAAGATATCCATGCACATTGAAACTTTCTAAACAAATGAGGCAAAAAGTCAAAGGCCCATTGGACAAGGAAAATGATGTTGAAAATAAGATGCAATTGTTTATTACTCATTGCCATAAGAAAGGTCACCTTGTGGACAAGTGTTGGACTTTGTATCCAACAAGTCATCCACATCATTTGAAGAAGGTGGAAAGAGATAACGACAAGAATGGAAAAGAGGATTCCATAATCGATGAGGGTCAAGATGATTCACATGATGAAGTGCAGCTAAAAGATGCGCCATTGAAATGGTTTGCTAACAGATGGTTAGATTTCTTATCCAATTAAGGCCTTGCATGTATTTTGATGTTTCATGAATTTATTTGCAAGTTCCAAGTATGGTGCATGTTGCATGAAGCAAGATGTTGAAAGTAGAGTTACGTTGACACACTTAAATGCAACAAATATGGAAATTTGTACGTGAGCTCTATTATTTGACTTGAGAGTCAGTTGTTTGAAGAGGCATGTTTTGTCAACTTGTGTTTGGTTGATGGTTTTGTACACCAATATGTAAGAGTACATGGAGATATTCACATGATGTGAATTTTTTTTTCTTTGAAGGAAAAAAATGATATGTCAGCGAGCTATGTTTCTTGCATGATGTGTTTTCAGTTTGATGGTTTTGTTTGTGACAAGACGTCACAAGATTTTGGGAAGGTCCACTCTTGAGCGAGAGCCTCATGATTACAACCTAATCATGAGAATCAAATGTGAGTGCATCCTTATTTTGAAAACAAATAGGATTCTGAGCTACCTAGGACTCAAACCATTATTTTTAAATTTGAAATATCATGGTGTGTTGTTTCAATTCCTGAATCCACAACCCTAACATAAATTGTTTTATTCCTTTTTTGCAGGATTTAGTTGGTTATATTAAAATTCAGTTGAATTTAAAATTCTTGGCTTAGTGGCATGAACCAAACATATTGTACATATTAAATGAGGAATTTCGTTCTCCCAATCATTTCTAAATCACCCATATCACCAAGAAAACATGTTTTAAAAGAACATACTTTGGTATGGGAAAGACCTTAGGTTTCAAATATTATAAGAAGGTTTTTGATATGGTTGAGAGAATGTGGAAAATAGAATCCATAAACAAAATATTTTTCAAAACGTATTACTTTCAAAGTATCAACAAGGAATGTACAAGGGTGTTCAATGAATTAACGCTATTTATTTAAATTCCATGATGTATATCTTACTCATAATTTTAACAAATTATTAAATAATGATCTAGATTGGATAATTATATTATTTGTCATATATTTTTATGCTTATAGAGTGAAAAAACTGAAAAAATCAACTTGTAGGGTCATTTTAATGGTGGGTGGAGAATTCGGGTCTAAAACCTTTTGGAGTGTAATACAAAAAACTAACCAGTGGTGTAATAAATGGATTTCTTGGGAGGTAGATTGGCATATGGAAATTTGGTAGCTAGAACTTTTACAAATAAGTGAATGTATTTGAAAACCAAACCTCTAGTTTATTCTGGTTTAGACAAGGTCTATAATTTGAAAAGTGAATTCCCTCTTTCTTCCTCTTACATGTCCAATGATCAGAATCTGGATTGAGGAAATTTTTTTTCCTAGAAATAAAAATTTTGCATTTTATTTGTTGTACATGAGTTTTTAAAAGCTAATTAACTAATAAATTTCTCACAAAATACACTTAAAGCTTGACACATATACCCCTTCCCAATTGGCTAACTTTAGACGATCCTAAACACATTTCTATTTAACTAATGAGGGAGATAGCCCAACAAAACTAGTTTGTCCATATTCAAATCAAGTTGGTATCAAAGTACAATTTAGCTCATTTTAGTCACTTGGTTAGTTAGAAGAATTAGCTATTGGTTTCTGTCTTCAATTTCCTCTCAAAATGAATGTGTACGTGCTTTTGAGAGACACACTAGAGGAATAAGGTCCAAATTTTTGATGAAAATGTGCTATGAAAGTAAAGGTTTAAAGGAAAACATGTACAAGGCATAGTTGAGTACAAGGCATAGTTGAGCCAAATTATTATCTATTTATTGAACTAGAAAGGACATATAATTATTACACATGTTTAATTTACATTCAAATGCTTCTTTGATTTATCTCCATAGCTTAATGTAATGCTAGATATATAATCTAAGTTGAAGGCCCATGAGATAAATATGACTTCTATGTGACATTTGTATTGAATCATCTATTTGTCAAGCTAGTATGAATACACTGGTACACACATTCAAAGAGTCCAAAATGCTCACCCAATGTATATGTAACCCTATCTAACTTAATATTCAGATTTGCAATACCATATTTGAGTTGGGTAGTTTCATTTCAAGATATTATGGTTATCCAACAGGGGATATAAAAAATGAAAAGAAGGATGTTGTTGTAGGTTATCCAAGGACATAGATCCATGGGAGAAACCTATGAAAACTATGTTTCTCCAGTTGAACTTTGTAGGTTCCAAAAGACTTAGAGTAAAATCCATTAACAAGTAAATTTAAATCGTACTGGAACAGTTGGGGGGAGAACAGGATGTAATTTCCCTTTTCTCACCCTCTTCTCACGTTTGGGGGTCTTGTTTTCATTTGGATTAAACCAAACATATTGGGGCATATTAAATGAGGACATAATTATTACACATGTTTAATTTACATTCAAATGCTTCTTTGATTTATCTCCTATAGCTTAATGTAAAGCTAGATATATAATTTAAGTTGAAGGCCCATGAGATAAATATGACTTCTATGTGACATTTGTATTGAATCATCTATTTGTTGTGTTATATGAACATAATTGGTACGCATATCTAATTTAAATTACTAATATGTCATGCTTCTTTAATTTCTCTTTTATAGATGACCGGAGCATCCCTTTTTAATCTATCCCTTTTGACTTCAGATATGTGGGCAATATTCATCTGCATATTTTTCTATCATAAAGCAGCACGAGTAAAATTGTATTTCATTTGTGTCAATGTTAAGGTTAAGCACATGGATTAAAGTTGTATATATTATATGAGGAGGATATGTATTACATATGGTCTTGAATGAGCTTTTGGACTCTTTATATATATATATATAAAGAGTCCAAATGCTCATTCAAGACCATATGTAATCCTCATCTAACTTAGCCAGGGATTTACAATACTATATTTGAGTTGGCTAGCTCGATTTCAAGATATTATGGTTATCCAAGAGGGGATATAAAAAATAAAAAGAAGGATGTTGTTGTAGGTTATCCAAGTTGGACATAGAACCAGTGGAGAAACCTAAGGAAAAACTATGTTTCCAAGTTGAACCTTTGTAGAGGTTCCAGTACCTGAGAGTAAAACTGGGCCGCTTAAATGCTAGTACCCAATCAGACCGGTAATTATGCTAGGTGAGAAATAGGACAATTTTCTTCCTCTTCTCACGATTGGGAGTCTTGTTTTTCATGTGGATTCAACCAAACATATTGTACATATTAAATGAGGAATTTCGCTCTCCCAATCATTTCTAAATCACCCATATCACCAAGAAAACATGTTTTAAAAGAACATACCTTAGTATGGGAAAGACCTTAGGTTTCAAATATTATAAGAAGGTTTTTGATATGGTTGACAGAATGTGGAAAATAGAATCCATAAAAAAATTATTTTTCAAAACGTATTACTTTCAAAGTATCAACAAGGAATGTACAAGGGTGTTCAATGAATTTACGCTATTTATTTAAATTCCATGATGTATATCTTACTCATAATTTTAACAAATTATTAAATAATGATCTAGATTGGATAATTATATTATTTGTCATATATTTTGATGCTTATAGAGTGAAAAAACTGAAAGAATCAACTTGTAGGGTCATTTTATTGGTGGGTGGAGAATTGGGATCTAAAACCTTTTGGAGTCATTTTGAGGTATTAAATGACATTTTTGGGGGTTAAACGATTATTCCTTGTGCCGAAATCTTGACCATTATTCTACACTTAAATACATATATCCAATGGTGCAAGAAAAACATCAAATGAAGTTCATTCAAAATTTATGCCTTTAGTAAGTTGACCTATATCATGTTGACCACCATGGTACAAGAGAATGACATTTTAGCCCCATTACTCATGCATAGCAAGCTAGCTACATGTGGAATTTTAACAAGACTCTAAAAGGTCTAAAATCACAAACCTCATTAATGGTTGACGGAGTCAAATCTTACACCTAGTTGGCTATCACGCTATGTTAAATACTTGGCCACTAGGAGGAATAAGAGTTCCATTTTGTGTTATTGTATTTTGTTCCATAGTTGAAAATACAACTAGGAGTGTGAAGTTAGAGAGAAAAATGTATGAAGTTAAGTTTTATAGCAACCTTACACGCTAAAAGTCTTAGCTAACTCTAGAGAGATTACCTCTTTCTTTGTACTCACATATTTTCCATACCAGAAAAGAGAGACTAGAGCATGTTTAAATTTTAGTGTTGTTTTTCTCCCATAAGGATTTCCTAGGGAAAAAGGAGTCTAGAGCATCATTACTTTTTAGGGTTGCTTGTCTCCCATAAGGATTTCCTAGGAAAATAATTATGTTGATTGTCTAGAGATATATATGTGTGTGTTTCATTATGTTCTCTATTTCTTACATTGTGTTTCATTATGTTTTATATTTCTTACATTTCTGCCCTCCTATTTTTCTTTCCAATCAAGGTTTATAAAATAACATGAGAAGCAACATGAGACTTGGAACAATAATTTTCATTATCTACATGGAAGGCAAGAAGGATTATATCCCCTTAAGCTTAAGCTTATGTAGTTTGTCAATTTTTATCATATATTTTTTGGTAAGGGTAAATGTTTTTTTATCTATAGTACAAGTCATGAGTTCCCCAATTTTACCTTATGTAAAACATGATTCTAGGATTACTACAATTTGTACTTGGTTTTTTATTGTGATGATGCCCTGTCTCAATCACTTGGCCATCTCTCGATGGGTAGTTAAATCTTTATAACAATACTTAAGTAAAATTTATATATTTGTATTATGTGAAATTATGTAAAAAATGTTATACTATTTTTCATAAAATTGGGTTGAGTTTATCATATATTTCGATGAAAGTTGATTATATGACACGTTTTCTTTAAAATGATCTAACAATTTTGTTAAGGTATGAATTTTCAATTTTGTGTGGCTCTCTATCAACCTTCACTACCTCATTTCTAGAAAAAAATCTACTTGCTTATTCGTATACCCACTTTCTATTCAAATGCATGAGTTTTGAACTCTCAATAACTATGTTTTTCCACACAGGAAAATTATATGTCACATTTTATACTAAAGTTCTAAATATTATTTTGAAGTTTGGATTACTGTTATTCTTTTATATAATTTAACGTTAGATATAAGTTTAAATTGAAAGCTACTTAGATGAAATATAGCTTAGATATGGCTATATATATAACTCAAGGTCATACATTGTGTTCATTTACTAAGTAAATTTTGTTTTGTTTGAGTTTATACCCTATATGGTATTTGTCTTTTATAAAATATTTTATTATGTTTGTTGTTGTCGATATGTGATTCCGTATATAGTGTTATTTAAACTATGTTCTCTAGGCAATGTAATAAGCAGTTTTAAGGGTGGTATATTAACTCAGCATTTAGCTAGTACAACATAGTAACAGTTTTGTGTTGTTTACAAATGAATCTCTTCTAGGTTAATTGGTATTTTGAATTGTACCTATTTTATATGAAATATTTTTGAACTCTGAATATACATGAGTTTCAGCTATAGTTACTTTCATTATTTGTGGCTGAGTTAGACTTATCTTCTGCTATTACTCATGAAGGTTGTCTCAAAACTAGTTAAGCATCTCTCTATCGATATCTCTAATGTAATTATAATTTCAAGTTTTATTTCCCTAGAGAGTATCTATATTGATATGGTTTTATTACCCATATCCTTGTTAGAGATTTATACTCTTCTATAGAAACATGAGAGTAGATGATATGTTTTTCTTCTTCTCATGAATTATAATGAAGGCGTCTATGCTTATTGCTCATGAATTCTAATGAAGGTGTCTGTGATTACTATGGCATGTAATTAATATCATGTTTTCTTACTATAGGATATAATTAACACTCTGTTATTGAAGTTTTTTTCCTCAGGAACCCGATATTATCTATAGCCACCAAGTTTATGTATATAGATTTATATTCAGCCTGCCTAAATCTCCTCCTAACTAAGGGAATGATATAATTCAGTCGCTATTTTTCTAGTACTAGTATGTTGTGGGCGCAAGTTTTTACTTCACATGAGAAACTGGTATGGTTAAATAGGCCTCATGAGATTGTAACTAGAACACGTTTCCTCTGTCATAGTTATGAAAAATATAACCGATTTCAGCTACAGTCATTCCACCCCGGTTTCAGTCTATGAATGAAAAAATTAAAGACTTACTGGTTTAAAATTAATTTTCCTCACTTACCAAACCTTGTTACAACCTCTACTCATAAACATATCTAGGTTATTTTAACGTTCGTCTATACTATTGTTATGAGCACATAGAAAAAACAATTAATATAAGCTCTAAATATATATTAATTTTGCATATAAAAGGATACAAAAAATTAGTTTCAATCTACAATGTTACGAGAGACATATTTCATAAGCTCCCATGAGTCCTTCACTAAGATACAAATCTAAGCATACTATATTTATTCATAACCTATTTTTGTTTCAGATATAGTGCTACTAAAAAATCAATTTATTCTAATAATTCAACACAATACATACATTAGAATTGTAATAAATCAAAATAACTTATATATCAAGATGGTAAATAAACTAAACATTCTTTAATCATCATCAACCGATACACAACTTAGTTAGTCAAACGATACACAGCGAGTCGACGAGCGAGTAGAACATACCCAAACACAATGAGTAGACTACCAAAACTAGTGAGTAGAACATACCCGAACACAGCGAGTCGAAGAGTGCGGACGGGACGGACAGGACGAACACAAGCGCGGCTGGAAGGAGCAACAGAGCGAACACAGCAGCAGCGACAGGGACAGAAAACGCGCGAACAATGAAATCTGTAAACCACAATCCTTCGCGGGCGATTTATTTATAGAACATAGTTCGGTCGAATTCTTTTAAAAGTAAAAGTTTGGCCGAACTTTCGTTGCCAGTTTTCCAATCTCTGGCAAAAATTCTGTTTGCTCACGTCGTCAGAGTGCTGTCAGTCTAAACGGAATCAAGAGTTCGGCCAAAAATTTTAAGAAAGTTCGGCCGAACTATTACATAGTTCGGCCGAACTTTATAAAATGTTCGGCCGAACTATTGCCGAAAAAATTTTTCTGCCCCGATTCTCACAAAAGTGTAACCCAGCTTCACATTTCCGCCCCAATATGCCATGTTGTTATCTTCATGTATCATCGCTATGTACCGTCATTTATTATCTCTGTCATGTAGTTGTCTTGTTGTGAACCTTTCTCATTACAAATCATCAATGTCCTCTTCATGCTTATTTCCGCTTATCTATTAATTGTTCCTACTTGTATGCTGAACACTATCGAATCTAGAAGAAGAATTTTTCACTGAAGGGGAGCTTAGGCTACCACCCTTCATCCATTAGGCTATCATTCTGGATTCTCTGACAATAGGCTACTACACTGAATATCATCATCAATAAGCAACGAAGATCATATCATCAAAGAGCACATCTTGACCGGGAATATCATGGGGGAGATATACCTCTACAACCCCATATCTATCTATATGATATCTATACATGCAAGAGAGCCCATTTCAACCCTGGGATTAAATCAGGGAGCTCACTCTCAACCCATAAGCACATAGGGTTATCTTAACCCATCCTATTGCCTAATGATCTTCCCATCAGTGACCCTGAATAGTCATGTGGTAGAATACCTGCATCATAATTGCCTTGGGTTTTACATTCCAAGTACACTATCAAATAATTGGCAAAAGGAGGAGTGTTATTCCCGACAAGCCTTTCTTGTGGGTATGATGCCAACTAGGTTATACTCTGAAAATACCAATCATGGGAGCAACATTCACCGACCCTAATAATATAGGGGAGAAAAATATCAACCATATCTGTAACCGATACGAAATACACCCTATTTTCCATAGTTCCCTCAACCCTAGGATCCCTCTATCTCAATTCCTCATCCTGGGAGCTCAAAGAGGGAGAAAGAGCTGGTTTAGTGTCCTTGATCAGCGCTACTCTCATCTACTATCTATTGATTCCTACTCATACATGAAATAAAATTAAGTGTTGTGTTAGAACATACGTAATCATGTAAATCACAACAAGATACCAATCATAAAATATACCATAATCATCCTCCCTCTCATGGAGGTTTCCATCACACATGGATACCATAATCATCCTCGCCCTGAAGGAGGTGTCAATCACAAGCCTAAGCTTGTCTTGAACAACTGCACTATCTCAATGAATGGAGAAATCACAGTCCCAACTATATGTATATGGGATTCTCTTCATCACATTGTATCCATTTCTTATCCAAATCATTCTCAGACAACTCTCTAAGGAGCTTCTACATCATGCCTCATAGCTAGCCTTACTAGTAGAATTATATCCAACCTTGATCATGTTATGGACCTCTCATCCAAGATATCATGGCAGATCACATACTAAGGCAACATCCAATTGTTCTCATCAATAATAATCCCAAACATCATCAGTTCATCCATGTAGCTACATGGGAGAAATATCTCAAATTTTAATAGATGTTTGGTGGCAATTCTAAATGAAGCTATTCAGTCATCAATTTAATCATGTTTTATACACATCATATACACATGGATGTTCAAAACGGAACATCAATGCTTCAATCAACTAACATATGCCATGTCATGTTAAACAACATTTGAACTTTAAATAAGAGTGTCCAAGGATTTAAATTACACAAAGACATCTCAATAGTCTTGCAATATGGAATTGCTTTCCCAAATTTCAGAAATTGATTCATCATGCCACATTGCCATGATACACCATTATGAGATTCATAGGCTCATCACCCATCAAGGATAGACTATCAACATGTATAATCAAATCCATAATAAAAATCAAGGCCATACCTTGGAACTCATTATCCTGACTTCACCAGATAGCTATCATATTTAAATCGAGGAGCTTACATCATGCAATTCTCTCTACAAGCATAATTCCTTAATATTCCAACATAACAAACCTTACATAAATCAATTTGTGTCAACGGAGTTAGTTTATCATAGTTTGAAAGCCAAACTAAAACTATTACAAAATACATTGATTTCCTATTATCAATTATTTCAACCAGAGATAGGTGGAGCTCATATCAAGTCTTGACTTTATTTTCTCTCAAGCCATCAAATCTAACATTGCAGGCCATTTCCATCACTAGAAGCAAGTACATATATATCAAGTTTAAGTCATGCATGTTCGTAGTAAGTCACAAAAACCATTGTGCTAGCAACAAGGAGGCCTATAAATAACCATACTTCTGAATACTCACATACGACACTGAAGGCCACTATTCTCACATAGCATTGTCATCTAGGAAAATAAACTATTTCCAGATCAAATCATGTCAAATCGAAATGTATGATTGGGAATATTTATAATTCTAGACATATCTCAATCATTAAGCATCATGTCAAAATTTTCAAAAATAGTTTATCAATGTCAATTAGGTAAATCATGTAGCACAATCGTAAAACAAAATGACATATCCATATGCATGTCTCAGTCACCCATAAACACAAGTTCGGTTCAAACATACGAAATTTCCTTGTTGATAGATATTATGGGAATCTGAAACACATCTACAAAGATGATATATTCCAAGTGACCATCTGTTTTCATGCTCAATTCCAACAATTCCAGAAATTAGTTTACAATGGCAAGACATGTCACAGATCCCTTGATTCAGAGTAAAGACTGAATTCATTGAACAAAAGTTTAATTTTTTTGTTGATTAGGCATAATCACATCTATGGACCTTCATTTGCGTGAGAGAGGCCCAGACCTCTGCTATATATTAACAGTGTCAGATAATAATATATGGAATTTCATTTTCACACATGTCATAAACATGTCTTTACTGGAGTCATGCAACAACAAATCCATTATATCATAAACAGATAGCTATCATGGTGATTAAAATCATGTTATCAATATTTCATCAGTGGTTGGAATTGAAAGATCAGGGTGACATGAGAATGCGAAAACAAAACCTTATGAATAATACATCCTGTTAAAGAATTTAATTTTACCATATTCGATAAACACATGAAGTCATAGATATGAAACATCAATCTCAAAGAAATTCCTCTATCATCATGGTTTCCAATATGTTAGGGATCTGTAATTTATTAGCAAGATTGGCAGAGTCCAATTATAGAAACAACATCGTTTCAACCAACTTTGGGATTCTAGGATCTAGCCCTCCCGAATCCGGAGAGGGATCTCTCCAATAAGTACAAATATGGATTTGTCTTTGAAGTTTGGGGTTATGATATTAGGCTCGTTATGAAGGCCAAGGGTTTGTTTGTTTTTTGGATGGTTGAGCATGATTACTGTTCAAGGTGAAAGTTCCGAGTGCAAAAAGCTCCAAAGGTGAGAAGTTGCAAGCAATCAGAGTAAGCTTCGACCAAGAAGATAGAAAATTAAAGGTTTTAGTCCATTGGGCTATGGAGTCATAATAGGGTTTAATTGGAATAGCAAGAGGCAAGAGTGGTCCATGGGGCAAGTCATCTATGTCTAAGGATCTCTTTGAGGATTGATTTATGGAATGGAATGATACAATAAGAAGGAGAAATAAATACGTGTTAAACAAGAGCACTTTCAGATTTAAAATACTTAAACTAGCCACCTTTGAAGGACCTATAAAACATAAAAGCAAACTAGGATCTGGTAAGTACTTTTAAACTAGCCAACCTTTGATACACTTTCAGTAGAAAAGATTTTAAAACAAAGTGAAACTTGAAGGCAACTTTTGGATTAGAAACTAGCGTACGGGCTCACCACAAAATTCCCTCCAGCCTTTTTCTTACTTCGATTTTCAAGACAAATACATATATTTTAAGGACAACAAGATCCGTAAGTACTTTAAAACTAGCTAAATGAACAACATTCATAAATAACTAGTGGCTCAGATCAAATCGTATCTGTGGATACCATATCTTCCTCATTTCATCTTCACTAAACGTATACTGAAAATAACATCTAAGAATAACATTCATCTAAGACAATAACATGAGGGAACGCCAACATTCCTATGTTTAAACTGAATTAAATCATTCCTAAATAACGCAGATGGAAGAAAACATTCAGATAAAGATTTTCATTCAGAGAAGGTTACCGATATACAGTAGGTCTTAACTCTATGCATGTTGTTATTTATAAGAGAATATGCAACACAAATGGAAACATAAACAAAAATATCAAGTTACAATTACAGAAACATCACCGTCGACATAGACCAGGATCCCATAAATCAGCTTGTATTGATGCTTCAAACCAGTTACAACTTTAAGTCCAGTGCTTTAGGTTAGCAACCATCTACGCATCTCAGCCTAACCTATCTATCACCAACAGAGCTCCAAGAGCCAGTGAATACTATGTACAATCAGAAGTTTTTGCTCAAATGTATATCAAAGTTCTACAACCAACCATTCCCTCATCTTCTGCAATAGTATATATAGAAGAATGAGGAGGTGAGATCTGATAAAAGATCTCAATTACAATTAATACAGAGTTAATGTCTTCTTGGCCCCTGGGGGGATCAATGAATAAACTGTATAGGTGTTTCACTGTATTAATTTATTTACACTTATGAATTAAGCTCGGTGGGAGCTTTGTTGACCTTTGAGGCTCTGTGGAATGTTGAAGTAACTCTGCTGATATTTTGTCATTAAGTTTCCTTGCAAAAGTAACTTTTCGGTTGTGCTGAGGTGAAAATCTTCATTCGATCAATAACTCTGACCCCCGATTGAGTACTTTGAGGAAAAGGTGGCACTATGGTAGCTGAGGAACCAATTTTCCTCAGATTGTGGCGGTGGAGGCATTCCTGCTTGATAAAACACTTTAGATTTTCTGTAAATTGTGTTTGATTTGGGGATTAGGCTTTTGATAAGCATCTTAGACATTATCCCTGTGAAGTTGTCTCTAATCCTCTGTTCTGATACATTTTTGTCTTCAGCACTGATACCCTTTGACAGCGTTAAATCCATGGTTTTCTCGCTGATATGCAGGGCTGCGCAGAGATGAAACGGCATCGATGCCTCATAAAACACCAATGATACGTGAGATTGAAAACCCCTACGAATGATTTCCCTTATAAAATGAAGGCAAGAGGATCGTCACCCTCAGCCTGCGAATTTTCCTCAATATGGCGGAAAAACATTAAACCCTGCAAAATACAAACAAAAGTTATGAAATCCTGCGTATATAGTTTGACTGCTTCAGAGGACGTGTGGAAGGAGCGGGGCCATTGGATGGCATCATCCAATGGTCGGGATTAATCGGAGAGATCATAGAATGGGAGGAAGAAAGATTTAGATCAGGGCCGTCGATCACGCAGAGATCGACGGTCGGGAGCGAAAGGGGGAAGTCAATAACAGAGAATCGTTGACCGGGAAATCGAATTAGGGGGACGAAATCTGAACCGTCGATCTGCAGATCAGATCGACGGCGGGAAATGATTTAACGTCATGCCGAGACCACATTAAGGGGCGGGCAGCTTCATTGAGCGACAACCGTTGGATGGGCGGCTTTAGATCGAACGGTCCACAGCGATATCGCTCGGCATCCTCGTCCAAATGATAACACGCGATGGACGGTGGTTTTCCAAACAGTACAAGGGACGCGTGGCAGCAAGTGTATGGAATCGCTGGCCATTGGGGAAAAACTGCCTTTCGCCGAAGGGTAGTGCGATGGATACTGCCGGTTTTGGGCAATCGGCTTACGGGCAGTGGGGAGCATAGGGAGACAAACTCCGCACCGTCCGATTTGCAAATCAGATCAACGGTGCAAAATGGTTTGAAAGTGATACCGGCGGAATAAAAAATAAAATAAAAACCCAAGGTTTTAAATTTTAAACAAAGGTTTTGAGAGGGGCGGGGCGAAAAATATAAAATAAGAAAGGTCTGGCGCCCGACTGCAGGGCCGCGGGCGCATGGAAAATGATGTGCCTGAGGGTTGATGGGTAAACGGGTTTAAAACTGAGCCCAAGGGGGCTTAAGACTAAACAATGTATTTTTATGATTTTTCAACATTTTTCAAAGGAAATGAGGGTTCCGATAAGGCTAAGAAGGGGTCTTAGAACGTTATTACAGATTTTCATGTAGTAGAAGGGGGAGAAACATGAAAGTGAGGTTAGTATTGGAAGAAGAGGTAGGGGAAAATGGAGTTTACAGTAACATTTGGGCTTTGGGTTTTAACAGGATTTCAAAGGTTTTTAGGATGTAAACAACAGTATAGGATCTAGACAGAGGCATGAGGCCTTCAAAAAAACTTCAAGAGCCAATAGTTTTTAGTGAGAAAAATTGTTCCTTGAAGGCTCAAAAATAGATTTAGCCACTTTTTGGGATAATCAAATTTTACAGGTGGCTAATAGTGGCTCCACTTGGGGATGGTGCCTTCTTGAAGGCATCAAGAACTTTCAAACCTGCATTCTCTGGGAGGCTGACCATGTGCCTGATCCTTTAATATTCTTTAGGAGGCTGATTAGTTGCCTAATCTATTGGGCTACTCTTCTTGTGCTGGGATGATTTTCTCTGAAAATGTATTAGCAGTCATAAAAGCAATTGATCTTCATTAATACAACTTTCTACGTACCCAATCCTACAGATCTAACATTTTTTCTTCAATAGAGTGCACTTGGATTGGCAAACTCTTTTCACAAAATTTTATTCTTTTGAAATCAGGAAACTAATCTAATTCTACTCCTTATTTCTCCCTGAACTCAGATTAAACAGTTGAGTTCAGATGCTTCTCTACCTATCCTACTATATGTTGGGATTAAACTATCCAACAGATCTTTATTCTCTAATTTCTACAACAGAAATTGAAAAGCACTCAAGTCAGGATTGAATTGTCTAACTTGATGCTGGTCTATGGCATAAAAGACAAGCTGCACATAGACATTTATTTCACAAAAATTAAATAAAAAATGGAAGGCTTAAGATCTGAAAATTTGGAAACATTTCCTTCTTCTTTTCACAACTCTGTTTTGACTCTTATTGAGCTGTCTTTCCTTTTCTTCTGGTTCAGATTTTGAGCTAATTAGAACCAGATTTTTACATCTCTTTGACTCAGAAAAATAGAACAGATTTGAGTCATTTCTCTTTGCAACCTGAGGTTCAGATTTTGTTCGTGTTTGAACCTTTAATTTCTATCCTAAACTATCTACTAATAAGCCAAGATTAGACAATTTGGCATATCAAATTCACTATCCCATTTGTAATTTTAGTTGTTACTAACATTAAATACTTGACTAACTAGAAGTGTGGTTTTCTGTGATACATTTGTTTCAACAACTTTGCATTTGTTTTCTTTAATATGTGGGGTTTGTCTTTGCTTGGCTAAAATCGCCCTCTTTTCATTGTTTTATATTTTGTCACAATTGAATGTATTGTGATGAAGAACATAGTTTAGAAAATATAAAAGGCTTCAAAACATATCATGGATCAAGAGAAGTAATGTTTAAGCATCTCATTGATGATCTCTGTACTTTCCACCTATCCACCTCCCATTGGGTGCATGAAAAGAACAAGAGATGAATAGAGTAAGGGCCAAGCCATAGGTTGTCAAATTTTCCATGCTTGCCCTTCTCTTCCCTCCTTGAGTCCCATTTTAAAACTTTTTCCCCAATCTTGAAATCGTTGGCCTTTGTTCTTTTGTCAAAAAGGTTTTTAATGCTGTCTTGCTTCTGTAATGCTTTGTTATACACTTCCTCTCTGGTTTGCTGAAGATGAATGGTCTGATTTATTCTTCTGATCATGTCATTATCTTCAGTCTGCAATTCTTGAATCAACTTGATCACTGGTACACCAAGGTTGTTTTGAAAAATTGCATCAGTACCATACACAAGCTGAAAGCATGACATACCAATGGATTTCTTCAAAGTCAATCTGTCAGCCCAAAGTGCATGAATCAACTTTGTGTGCCAAGACTTCTTGTTGTCTTCCAACAATTTCTTGATTATTTTCACTAAAATTTTGTTTGAGGATTCCGAAAGTTCATTACCTTGAGGGTAATAGGCCGTGGAATGCCCCAATGTTATATGATATTTGTGACAGAACTCAACCATCTTCTTTGATTCAAATGCTGTTGCATTATCAGTGATGATCTTGGTAGGACAACCAAATCTGGAGAGAATATTAGTCTCCATAAATTTTATAATAACTGAATCATTGGCTTGCCTACAAGGACTAGCTTCTATCCACTTGGTGAAATAGTCTGTGGCCTTGAGAATCCATCTATGCTGGGCAGAAGATGGGGGATGGATTTCTCCTATAAAGTCAAGTCCCCACTGTTGAAAAGGGGCTTCAACAGTGATTGGATGCAGAGGGAGGGGTAGCAGTTTTCTTTTGCCTTCAAAAAGTTGACACTTATGACAGGCTATGATCATCTTGTGCACATCATGGAATGGAGTAGGCCTATAGAAGCCAACCCTCAAAATTTTGTTGGCTGTTTTCTTCCAGTACAAATGACCTCCACACTCTCCTTCATGGAACTAGTACTTAACCTTCTCTGCATCAAACTCAGGAAAACATTTAAGCAACAAACCGCATGCATTCTTCCAATAAAGACATTTATCTATAATGCAATACTTTACAGCTTTCAATTTGAGGAACCTTGCCTTTGTTTTTTTCAAACCAGGAGGTGTATTCAAATTAAGCAGAACATAAAGAATATTAGCATACCAAGAGGAATTCATAAAATGGTTTTCAACAATGGGTGTTGAGATTTCCTCTTGATCATCTAAATCATTAATCATATGAATATCAAGAAATTCACAATTTGATTCAGCCATTAATCTAGCTAGACCTTGGCCTTTGATGAGCTTAGTGGGTTTTATCTCCAAATCATATTCAAGAATAACAACAATCCACTTACCTCTCTTACCATCTGGGTCCTGTGTTAGAATGTCTTTAACAACTGAATTTGGGACAAGGGAAATAATATGTGAATGAAGGATGTATACTCTGAAGTCTCCCAATGCTTTAACCAAAGCAAAGGCTTGCTTCTCCATAATGTTATAATTCAAAGGGGAATCCCTCAATGCCTTGCTAAAGAATGCGATGGGCTGCTCTTGTCCTTGTGGATTTTTCTTTAAAAGGACAACACCTATGGTATGTTTTGATGCAAACGAGAAAATATAAAAATCTTTTGAAAAATCAGGACTTATCAGAACTGGTGTTTTGGTCAACGCTTGTTTCACCAGTTCAAAGGATTGCTTTGCTTCCAAGGTCTATTTTACCCCTTGCTCCTTTTTCAGTATGTTTGTGATATTCGTAAGGAGCTCAGCCAAGTTGGGTATGAACCTTCTCAAAAAGTTAATCTTCCCAATGAAACATTGCAACTCCTTGATGTTTCGAGGATGAGAGATTTGCAATATGGCCTCAATCCTCTTTGGATCTATCTTTATACCTTCTTCTGAAATAATGTGTCCAAGAAGCTTACCTTCTTGGAGACCGAATAGTGTCTTCTTAGTGTTTAAAGATATTCCAAACCTTCTGCATTTCTCGAAAACTTTTCTCAAATGTTCTAAGTGTTCTTCATCTGGTTTTTAAAACACAGTGACATCATCAAGATAGATAACGATGAAGAAGGCCAATTCTTCCGAGAATGCTATGACCATGGCTCTTTGGAAAGTTGCTCCAGCATTCATTAGAACAAAGGGCATTTTTACATACATGAAAGTGCCCCATGGTGTAGTAAAGGCTGTCTTTAATTGATCAGCAGGGTAAACCAAGATTTGATTGTACCCTGAATAGCCATCCAGCAAAGAAATTCTTCTAGACCCTACCACCCTTTGTAAAATATGATCCATCTTGGGTAGAGGGTAGTTTTCTTTTAATGAAGCTTTGTTTAAGTCTCTAAAGTCTATACAAAGCCTAATTTCCCCAGTTTTCTTCCTAACAGACACCAGATTAGATACCCATTCATAATATCTAATAGGGAAAATAATACCAGCTTCATACATATTTTTAATCTCCTTATCAACCAAAGGTAACTGAACAGGGTTGATTCTGCACAGCTTCTGTTTGAATGGTTTTTTGGTTTTCTTTAAGGGGAATTTTGTGCTGTATTATTTCAGTGTCATAGGATTTAAGATCTTTGTAACTCCATGAAAAAACATCAGAAAACTCTTTAAACAGCTCAATGTATTTGAGTTTAATGTGAACTGGTAAAGTCTTATATAGTTTAATCATTTTCGGTTTTTCCTCACTACCTATATTGCACTCCTCCACTTCAGTCTCTACAGGTTCCAGTCTTGGTTTTTGGGCGACATCGTCAAAATAAAAAAACTCTTCTAAAGGGGCCAGAACTCTAGGCAAACCTTCATCTTTAGCATGGAGAGTTTCCAACTCCTCTATTTCGTTCGTGAGTTCGCTAGACAATAGGTTAATATTGACAGGCTCAGGTAACGGTTCTTCTTCACCAAGAAAGTTTTCTTCACTGCAGTTTGTTTCAGAGTCAGAGTCTGAACTGTTTAGTTCGAATTCATTTCTGAATTGCATGAAGTCTTCTATTTGTTTGTCATTTTCAAACACCTGCCAATACTTCTTATTATCAGGCACTATTGGTCTAAACTTTATCTCAGTTGTACAGTCTTTGGTTTCAAATGGCGCTAAGCATGTCCTAGCTGCAAAGGCTAAATTGTGGGCTGCAATGTTTCTTTTCCTTGGGACAAAGATTACCCTGGACTCCTCGCATGTTTTCAGAAGATCCATGACATCATTCTGATAGGCTCTAAGTCTGGGATGATTTGCGTTATACACCCCATTGACTTGCCTAATGATCAATTCAGAATCCCCATATACATTGATTCTTCTGGCTCCTAACTTTTTCAAAAGATGTAAGCCTAAGAGAAGGGACTCATATTCTACTATGTTATTGGAACACTGAAAGTTTAATTTGCATGAAATGAATTCTGTGTGGTTGTTTTCAGTGTTATTAATCCAGACACTTGCACCAACATTAGTTCTAGTGCATGACCCATCAAAATACATACTCCATAGAGGACACTTCTTAGTTTCATCTTGGTTTTTGTCCTCTTCAACTAATGTGCTCAAAGGTTGTTGTGGGATCTCAGCACTTAGTTTTTTTTGTTTTGATTCCCCTAGATTTTCATTTATTTGAGGGATACATTCTTGACTCTCAATGTTTAGAAGCAAAGGACACATGACTTGTAGTTCAAGACCCATATTTGGTTTGCTGTTGTTTAAAGGTTCAGTAAACTGTTTTGACAGTTCATTGGTATTTACCTCCTCCTCTCTATCGGCCATTAATTCTGTTAAAGTGACTTGTTCACTAAGTGCTTCAACATTAAACATGATAAAAGAATTGAGGCCTGTATTGACAGAATAGATAGGAGAGTTTTGTGGTCTATCTTGGCTTATGACCGTGTATTTCATATGGGATTCCCTATATAGTCTTCTAGTTTGATTGAAAACAGGGATAGTCGCATAGGTCATGTCCATTTGCATAGTCCCTTGTAACTTAGCCCCCCAAGACCTTGAGAGTAACATTCCATAATTTGGGGGCACATCAGCCACAACAATATCCATGACTAAGCATTCGGCTGGAATTTGGGCTAAGTTAACATAGAGGTCCTTGATCAATCCTAAACATTTTACTCTGCTAGAATCAAAAGAGTAAAGGTCTTTATAAGGTCTGGTGATTTCTAGACCCAGGCTCTCCATTACAGCTTTAGGCATTAGATTATGAGAAGCCCCTGAGTCATGCATAGCATTGTGAAAAATCTTGTCATGAACGTTAAAACTTACATAAAAGGGAGGAACAGATCCCTCTTGATATTTTCCTTCAATCTTCGGACCAAAAATAAGTTCTGGTTGGTCATCGTTAATATTGACTGTGTCATTGTTTTCTTCTAAATTTAAAGCCTTCAAAAATTGGGTCCTATATACATGTTGGGCAGCTAACTCGGTGAGGGGAACAGAAATTTTGATCTTTGAGATTTCCTGCTCCAGGTTGAAAGGAATTTGGTTCTTTGAAAAACTTGTTTCTGTCTTATTAACTGCCATTTTATCAACAATTTCAGGTTGCTATTTTGTTTTATTTACACTTGATAAAATCGTTTTCACAGGAGTACTAGCTGTAGTGTTAGTACTACTAAGGTCTGCACTCTGTTTTTCATTGTTTTGAGTGATTTTTCCTTTACCTTTATCAGAATTTTCAGCCACTGTTTTATCCTTTTGTTTGACAACTTTAGGCTTGTTTGCAGTGCTGTGTTGCAAGGATTTGTCAGAGGTTTTTTTGTTGGGGGTTTGTTGACTAGATTTACTTCTGAGGTCATATTCTCTTGGAGGTTCGGTGATGGAATTTTCCATGTCTCGACAACAATTTTCATTATCATCTCTTTTGTCATCATAAGGTGTATAAAGACCTTGTTTTATATCATAATGAACCTCAAAGTCGTCATCATCTACCCCAAATAGGTTAATATCATCTTCCTCTGTTATTTGATCTGTTTCCTCAACCTGACTCACATAGTTTTGATGAAAGGGAGGAGTGATCTGTTGATCATCTTCCCTAGTTCTGTTTGGAGGTTGGTTCCTTCTAGAATTCTGATTCTAGTTTTGGTTTCTGTTTTGAGCATTTTGATTTTGGCTTGCTTGTGCTCTCTTAATTATGCTCATCTCTTTCATCATCTCCTCCATCATTCTTTCCATCTTTGAATTGGAAGTGGAAGGTGTGGGTTCCTCTCTAAAAGATACTCTCTTCTCAGCTTTCATCCTTGCTCTCTTCTCCATTAAGTTGACTTCCACAGAAAGAGCACCTCTTTGCATATCTTCGAGAGTTGCAAAGTCTCTCTCTCTCAGCTGATAGGTCATGTCAGAGTCAAATCCTTCAGGAAATTTGTTTAAAGCTGAGCCTTGTGGAGGTTTTAGTTCTGGGGAAAGTGCATTATAGACACTATTGAATCTAGTGCAATAAGCTTGCACACTTTCCCTAGGGTTTCTATGGAGGTTCTTATAATCAGAAAGGACTTGGAGAGGATTCTTCTTCACTTCCCATTTGTTTAAGAAATTTTGATGGAACCCTAGGAGATCGTTTATACTATGGGGGGCTAAGATTTTAAACCATTTTCTTACTTCTCCCCCTAAGCTCTGAGCAAATAACCTAAGCTTGATAGAATCATCATCAATTTCATTTATGTCAAAGTAGTCATTCATCTTATCCACATGTTGTGATGCAGTTGTAGCATTGTTGGCATCATATAATGGAATTTTTGACTGATAGTCCTATGGAAGATTGACTAATGGTGCAGGAAGGACTAGGGGAGCATACCATGCAGCCATGATAGGAGGTGGAGGTGGATTTACAAGAGGGAGAGTGGGTTGGAGTGGAGTGGTTTGGACAGTGGATGTTGGATGAAGGGATGTGGATGGAACAACAGTAGATTACTGAGTTGATCTTGGATGAGAGACACCTAAATTGTGGAGGAAATGTAAATCTGGAGGTGTTGTTTCTCTACTACCAAGATGTTCACTAGTTTCAGGAGAAGAAAGTGAAGACTCAGAATCTAGCTGGATTATATCATCAAATGACCTAGTTCTAAGTGGATTTACTAAGTCAGCTTGTGATTGTTGTAGAGCTGAAAGATTTTCAGGAATTGATTTAGCTCTCAAGGGTGGTCTGAAAATAGTTGATAATTCAATCTTAGGAGACTTCCTAAGGATACTTTCTGGGTTATCAACTACTTCAGGTGGATCAGGGTCAGGATAGGCTCTAGTGTGAATCTTTCTAGGAGCTACTATGCTGTGTTTTTCAGACCCAAATAAATAAGACAAGTTCAACCAGATATGACAATGTTTGGATGGTTAACTAATCTGTTTACCTGAATTTCAATCCCACAGTCCTCTAACTGAGTTTGAATGATATTATGATGATCGGGGTTCTTTACAGTGGAGTCTTAAGGTCTGTTCAGGATTGTGGAGTCGCCAAATGGAAGTTTTTATATCTTTTCAGAGGTAAGAGGTTTTATGGTCCACCACCATGCTTGTGAAATATCCCTTTTCAAGGATATCCCGGAACACAACAAACTCTAACTAGAGATTGACTAGGAGGGCATTTACCAGATATTTCACCTCTGAAAGAGGATGAGATCCGGAAGCTACCTGGCCCTTTCCAGACTCTTTCTAAGAGTATGGGGTAAAACAAAACAAAAGATAAGTGTCAATGTAAGAGTAACTGTTTTACTTCCAATTTGAAATATTTTTGGTTTTTTCTGAGTTATTTTTGAGTTGTGTGGTTTTTAAGAATATCCTAACTTTGTTTCAAAACTTAGCTATGGTTATGAGACAAGGACAGTCTACTCTTATGGCTAAGCCAGCTGATTTTTCAAGGTTTGATAAAGTCTTAAGAGAATCCTAGGGTTTGCCTAGTTTGTCACTGATTCAAACAAGTTTCATCATGATTACCATTTCTTGGTAGTGCTTGAAAAGGCTGCTTTTAACTCTCAAAGTTTTCTTGAATTGAGGGTTCTCTGAGGTCTTAAAAGGTATCAATAACACTCATTTCCCTAGTGGAGTCGCAGAAATGTTAGTTACTGGTGGCTGAGCTGGCTAATATAGCAAATGTTCTTGAAATGTTCTTGGTTCGGGTCCCCAGTGGAGTCGCCAATAATGTTAGGGATCTGTAATTTATTAGCAAGATTGGCAGAGTCCAATTATAGAAAAAACATTGTTTCAACCAACTTTGGGATTCTAGGATCTAGCCCTCCTGAATCCGGAGAGGGATCTCTCCAATAAGTACAAAGATGGATTTGTCTTTGAATTTTGGGGTTATGATATTAGGCTAGTTATGAAGGCCAAGGGTTTGTTTGTTTTTTGGATGGTTGAGCATGATTACTATTGAAGGTGAAAGTTCTGAGTGCAAAAAGTTCCAAAGGTGAGAAGTTGCAAGCAATCAGAGTAAGCTTCAACCAAGAAGATAGACAATTGCAGGTTTTAGTCCATTGGGCTATGGATTCATAATAGGGTTTAATTGGAATAGCAAGAGGCAAGAGTGGTCCATGGGGCAAGTCATCTATGTCTAAGGATCTCTTTGAGGATTGATTTATGGAATGGAATGATACAATAAGAAGGAGAAATAAACAAATGCAGAAAGAAGAGCAGCCCAGGATCTGGTAAGTACTTCGAAACTAGCCAACCTTTGACATGGACTCAAGAAAAACATAAAAGTAAACTAGGATCTATTAAGTACTTTGAAACTAGCCAGCCTTTGATACACTTTCAATAGAAAACATCTCAAAATAGACGGAAACTTGAAGGCAACTTTTGGATTAGAAACTAGCGGGCCGGGCTCACCACAAATCCTCTTCTAGCTCTTCCTTACTTGATTACTTTCAAGAAAAATACAAAGATAAAAATATAATGGCCTAAGATCTGGTAAGTACTTTGAAACTAACTAGCTTTTAACACATTCCAAGGGAAACAATCAGGCAGTCTGTGGGATCAAACTGGGACCAGGGCTCACCATATCTTCCTCAGTTCATCTTCATTAAACATATACTGAAAATAACATCTAAGAATAACATTCAGCTAAGACAATAAGACGAGGGAACACCATCATTCCTATGTTTAAACTGAATTAAATCATTCGTAAATAGTGCAGATGGAAGAAAACATTCAGATAAAGATTTTCATTTAGAGAAGGTTACCGATATACAGTAGGTCCTAACTCTATGCATGTTATTCTTTATAAGAGAATATGCAACACAGATGGAAACATAAACAAAAATAACAAGTTACAATTATAGAAACATCACCATCAACATAGACCAGGATCCCATAAATCAGCTTGTATTGATGCTTCAAACTAGTTACAGCTTTAAGTCCAGTGCTTTAGGTTAGCAACCATCTACGCATCTCAGCCTAACCTATCTATCACCAGCAGAGCTCCAAGAGCCAGTGAATACTATGTACAATCAAAAGTTTTTTCTCAAATGTATATCAAAGTTCTACAACCAACCCTTCCCTCATCTTCTGCTGTAGTATATATAGAAGAATGAGGAGGTGAGATCTGATAAAATATCTCAATTACAATTAATATAGAGTTAATGTCTTTTTGGCCCTTAGGGGGATCATTGAATAAACTGTATAGGTGTTTCACTGTATTAATTGATTTACACTTATGAATTAAGCTCGGTGGGAGCTTTGTTGACCTTTGAGGCTATGTGGAATGTTGAAGTAACTCTGCAGATATTTTGTCATTAAGTTTCCTTGCAGAAGTAACTTTCCGACTGTGCTGAGGCGAAAATCTTCATTCGATCAATAACTCCGGCTGCCAATTGAGTACTTTGAGGAACAGGTGGCACTATGGTAGCTGAGGAATCAATTTTACTTAGATTGTGACGGTGGAGGCATTCCGGCTTTATTAAACACTTTAGATTTTCTGTAAACTGTGTTTTATTTGGGGATTAGTATTTTGATAAGCATCTTCGACGTAATCCCCGTGAAGCTATCTCTAATCCTCTGTTCTGATACATTTAGGTCTTCGGCACTGATACCCTTTGACAGTATTAAATCCATGGTTTTCTCGTTGATATGCAGGGCTGCGCAGAGATGACACGACATCGATGCCTCATAAAACACCGATGATACATGAGATTGAAAACCCCTGCGAATGATTTCCCTGGTAAAACGAAGGCAAGAGGATCGTCACCCTAAGCCTGCGAATTTTCCTCAGTATGGCAGAAAAACATTAAACCCTGCAAAATACAAAAAAAAGTTATGAAATCATACGTATATAGTTTGACTGCTTCAGAGGACTTGTGGAAGGAGTGGGGCCGTTGGATGGCATCATCCAAAGGTCGGGATTAATCGGGGAGATCATAGAATGGGCGAAAGAAAGATTTAGATCAGGGCCATCGATTGCGTAGAGATCGATGGTGGGACATGGTTTAACATCGCGCTGGGTCCACATTAAGGAGCGGGCATCTTCATCGAGCGACAACCGTCGGATGGGCGGCTTTAGATCGAACGGTCCACGGGGATATCGCTCGGCATCCTTGTCCGAACGATAACGCGCAATGGATGGTGGTTTTCCAAACAGTACAAGGGACGCGTGGCGGCAAGTGTATGGAATCGCTGGCCATCAGGGAAAAACAACCTTTCGCCCAAGGGTGGTGCGATGGATACCGCCACTTTTGGGCAATCAGCTTACGGGCGGTGGGGACCATAGGGAGACGAACTCCGCACCGTCCGATCTGCAAATCAGATCAACGGTGCGGAACGGTTTGACAGTGATACCGGCGGAATAAAAAATAAAATAAAAACCCAAGGTTTTAAATTTTAAACAAAGGTTTTGAGAGGGGCGGGGCGAAAAATATAAAATAAAAAAGGTCTGGCACGTGACTGCGGGGCCGCGGGCGCATGGAAAGTGATGTGCCCGAGGGTTAATGGGTAAAGGGGTTTAAAACTGAGCCCGAGGGGGCTTAAGACTAAACAATGTAATTTTATGATTTTTCAACATTTTTCAAAGGAAATGAGGGTTCCGATAAGGCTAAGAAGGGGTCTTAGAACCTTACTACGGATTTTCGTGTAGTAGAAGGGGGAGAAACATGAAAGTGAGGTTAGTCTTGGAAGAAGAGGTAGGGGAAAATGGAGTTTACAGCAACATTTGGGCTTTGGGTTTTAGCAGGCTTTCAGAGGTTTTTAGGATGTAAACAACAGTATAGGATCTGGACAGAGGCATGAGGCCTTCAAAAAAACTTCAAGAGCCAATAGTTTTTAGTGAGAAAAATTGTTCCTTGAAGGCTCAAAAATAGATTTAACCACCTTTTGGGATAATCAAATTTTACAGGTGGCTAACACAATACCATGCGAATCATGATCAGTAGGATCAAGTTAATCGATATACCAAAAAAGTGCAATATCTCTTTCCATGAGGTTTCAACATGCTTATCACAAGCATTATCATTACTATACCAGTGAGGTAAACTTCTATAAGATATCCAACGGATCTTATGCATATCAAAAATCAAGAGTACCATTTACTAGAGTTAGGATCAAGGTCTCAAAACAATAAATGTTAGACAAACATCAAGTTATTACACTATATCAAAAATCAACAATAATTATTCTTGAAGAATAAAGAAGATCATCATGATTAAAACATTCAATACTAGGTGAACCATTTCATCATAGGAAACAAAAATCCCAATCACTCTTATGTGCATGCATGAGCCATTTGCAAAAGAGACATTCTCAATGTACCATAGGGATTACCTAGCCATTAAATGTTATAGCCTAAACATAACATTAAAATAGTATACCATGCATACCTAGTGGTATTACCTGTGCACCTTCACATAGGCAACTTGTAGTACTCAAGTTCTTCTTTACCCTTTCCAGATCTAGCCATTTTTCCTGCATCTCAAAATATCCTCAAGAGGGTTACATTCATCAAATCTCATCACAGAGGTTAAAAATATCCAGGTTCTCAAATATACATGTAGGAAGTAATAACTAGAAACAATAATCAGATTCATGAGAATAAATAAGAGTAAGTTCATGAGTCAAGGAGTACTTATCTTCAATAAGATATGACCCTCTCCCTCTTGAACCAACCTTCAAGAGCCCTCCATAGACCATAAAAAAATGTTTCCTTCAATCAAAAATTTTATCAATAACGAGATCATCTGTCAAATTGATCCAAGTACTTGAACATCTCCACATAGGCCATGTGAGGGTTTTTTTTCCATGGAAAAAAATCATAATTTTATTAAAGCCATGCGAGGGTTTCATATACCAAATCTCAATATTTTATCATAAACCAGGGTTTCTCTCAAACCCTCAAGGTCACATCCTTATCCACTAAGTACCTAGTGTTTCATTCAACCCTAGAATTTTTTGAGGTCTCTACCATCCTCTAGTTTCTTCCATAAAAGTGTCTCCATGGGGGTGATCTTCATGGATTTCCTTCAGCGCAAATTTGATACCATGTTAATTTTTCATAAAGAAACATTGTTTTTTTCTTTGATAGTTACATTTATTCAATAATATATTAAGCTCACGCAAAATCATTATATCATTATACTGATCTACATTATTAACCACCAGAACATGAAACTATGTAGAAGGAGAAATACCATCATCATCATCATCATCATCATCATCATCATCATCTAAGAAGCATAATATACAAGATAAAAGGAAGAGAAGCATGAACACATAGAGACACCAGGATTGGTCTAAGACCAAGGAAAAACCTAATATGGGGAAAACCTTACAAATTCTTCTTATTAGATCATCATCAAATGATTCAATAACAAGAGTACAATGATTCATAGATCAAAGTCTACATGATGCAGGAAAACAACTAACACATGCAGAATGTAAGCTTATGCATATCTATGATGAAGGAACTTCTTTCTGAGAAATGAGATGCACTCACACTAGCTGAAGCAAACTAATGAATACTAGTGATATAGAGTCAAGACTGTAGATACATAGAGTAGATCTACAACCTCAAGATCACAGATCTGAAATATTAGCAAGTGATATCAACTACCAAGTCCTAAATCCGAGTCCAAGACGTTGTCAATGACTATTATGAAGCGACTGTGACTGAGCAACGAATGAATGAAGATATTGCACAAGATACTGAATGTGATCTAGATAATATCTTACCATAAAAATATTCAACTATGACCTTAACACTGTTAGGTCGAGGTTATACTAGCCCTAACTATGACCTAGATGTTCCGTGCCTGCAACTGAGGTCTTGGTCAGCCTGGCACCCTAACCCCTCCATGAAAAAGGTTTTCCCGTGGTTCTACTAACTCGACCGCGACCTTAACAAGACATGTCCATGGTTATGTCCCAACTCAACTGCTACTTTCCCGTGATCTTCTTGCGGTTATGGCCTAGAACACCTAGATCTAATGCGAGCCCGTGTTTGTGATCTCGAACCTTTGCACGAGCTTCTCTTGACGTACACATGCATGCCAAGATAGAAAAATATGAACCAAAATGAAGAGAGCATGAAGAATATCTCATGACCGAATGTGTGCAAATGAGCTTGAGGTTACCTCTATTTATAGATTTTGTGTGTGACTGCTTGGCGTTAACGTAAACTCCATATGTGGTTAGGCCGACCCATTCCATTTCACTTTAAGAAATAAATTAATTCATAATTTAACTTTCACTTAACCGATTGGGGCAATCTATAGCTAAATTTTTGTCCTCTCGAAAAAAGGAATTTAATCAAATTATAATCTCAACCATCTGAGCTATCCATAGTGGAATTTGACCATCGTTTCATAATTTTAGCATGGTGTTGTGTACATGTTGTGAAAATGGTGTTGTGTACATGTTCTGATGTGTACACATTGTGCAGGTGGTTCAATGTACATGTGGTGTTGTGCACACGTTGTGTAGGTGGTGTAGTGTACATGTGGTGTTGTGTACAAATTGGTTAGGTGTCACTGTGTACAGGTGGTATTAAGTAAATTTTGTACATGTGGTATTATTGTACATGTGCTATTGTGTATGTGTCATACATGTTTGTGTTATGTATATTTGGTGTGGTGTTACAGGTATTGGGTAGTTGTTGTATCGTGACATGTGTAATTGTGGTATTGTACAGTGTGGATGTATATATATTGTGTTGTACACCAGGTGTAGGCCCGTGTGTTATTTTTTACACTTGGCATAGGTTTATGTGTTGTGTTGTACACCGGGTGTAGGTGCATGTGTTGTGTTGTACACAAGGTGTAGGTGTATGTGTTGTGTTGTACACTAGGTGTAGGTGATTATAGTAGTACACAGAGTGTAGGTGTTGTTAGGGTCCCGTGATTTGGCCGATTGGTTAGCCAAATGACGATGTAACATCAAACCAAGCTTTGGAGCCCAAGGACCTAGCCTTCCTGGACTCAGAGAGGGCTCTCTCTATAAGTGCAAAAGATGTCGGTGTGTTTACTTGCGATGTTCTGATATTAGGCTAGTTATGAAGTGTGTTTTTGGTTTTTTAGTTTTTAAGTTTGTGAGGGATGAAACTGATAAAATACATAAACTGGATAACAAGATGTAGATAAATTGGGCTATGGGGTCAAACAGGTCAAGGAAGCTATGAAGTGATGATGTAAAGCTGCTGTAGGGCCGATTTGATTCACAATAGAAGGGATCTCTGGGAAAAATGGAGTAAATGAACAATAAGTTGGTGAAAGACAAGGGATTTCAAGTGCAAACTAGTTAATAGCAGACATAAACATGTAATAGCAAGCCATTAATCATGCTAGGAATAACTATAAGCTAATAAATACATAGAAATCAAACATTCCAGCCATACATAGAGGTATAAGACCCTCTAACTTCGGGAAATGGCTATCAGACTTTGGGGAAAACACATAAGACAAACTAACAACTCATAAACTACGCCGGAACGCCTAAACATAGTCTCTAAGTCATTAGGCACTTGGACAAACAAGTTTTCATAGTTTTAGGCAAAGGGCTAGATCGGGACTAGGCCTCCTTGGTTCAACAAGATGATCAACAAATCAGTCAAAGAGAAAGTTTTATGGATTGAACTATGGGAAGCTGATAGGTAGGTAGGGCAAACCATACATCCTACTCAACATACATAGAACTTATGAATAAAACTTAGCAACAATACCTTAAGTTACTAAAGAGCAGCTAAGAATTCTTTAGCATAACTAAGGGAGAGGAAAACATCAAGCTATGAAGATTCAGGGATTTTGAGGTGCCTCCATGGGCATATCTCAAAATCAATCTTTACTGATCTATAGCAGCAAGAAATATGTAGTATGAGTGAAAACTAGAAGACAAAACAACATTAAGAAGCACTATACCATTCTACCATGTCAAGGAATCCATCAACAAGACTTCAACATTCCTCAAAAGCATCCAAGAGGCAATCCAAACATCATAACTCAAGTGTATTCTTCAAAGCTCATATGACCAATGCATTAATTCTTCTCTCAAGTTTCAGCCTCTGATTTACAAAGAGAACCATGGAATAAATAGGCTTGAGGGAGGAAAACCTCATGCAGCAACTAGCTATCCCATTGGCCAAGTCAAAATATCTAAACTTGTCCTTGAGGCTTTGCAAAGCCCAAGGCACAAAATATCTCATAAAATATCTAAAAAACTGCTAAAAACGGAAATTATATTGACTTTACATGATTTTCCCATGATAAAAATGGCTTAGGACATTTGGGAAAAGCAGATTTTTGGAGTTCAAAAATTACAAAAATACTTCATATTTATGCCTGAAAAAGGTCCCCTGACTTTCTGGATGCAAATGGCAGCCTTCCCGATGTCAAAATGGGGCTCATGAGGGCTTGATAGAAAGCTCTCTGTGTCTACTTTCCGGCGCAACTGGAACCAACTCAATCCGAGGTCCGGAAGTCATCCAAAACTGTACCTATGTGAAAAAACCCAGAAAATAGCAAACTGCTGATATGGCGGGCAGAATGTGCAAAATGAGGGTGTTTTTCGCCAACTTGAGGGGGCGAATGATCTTAAAATTCCCTGAAAATCGCTAGAGAGCTGCTCATGGAATTATGGCATCCATCGGTATCATCCTCCTCCCTTGACAACTCATCAAACTGAAACGGCGCAATTATGAGTTTTTGACTAAAAACCCAAAAATGCCGAAAAACAAAAAGTTGCCGAAATAGGCCCAAAATTGGCATGCATGACCCTCAAGGGTCCATAGCAACATGCTCCCAATCTGATGCCAAAATATCAAGGGCTGATATGTCTTTCTTCTCTTTCCGTGTCGGGCGCTCCTTAGCTAGCTGTTCTTGATCATCATCCTTATGTTGTTGCTCAAGCTTCTTTAGATTCTTTGGCATTCAGCTATCCTCCTACGGTTCACTCCTTGAGCTGATCTTCACCTCTTGTGATGTTGCTCTTGTTGTCTTGCTTGGAGGCATTTTGACCTAACTATGCTTTGGATGAAACCAACTGCCTTTTATGAACAATGCCCTACTGGATTGAAAATGGCCACTATACTGTTTGGACAGATATGGACACTGTGGATTTGAATAAGATGCAACAATGTTTCTTTCAATAAATGCATAAACACTTCTTAAAAACGAGTCCTTCAACTCTGTATGCACT
The DNA here is from genome assembly GCA_034641835.2 of Pinus albicaulis. NCBI lineage: Eukaryota > Viridiplantae > Streptophyta > Pinopsida > Pinales > Pinaceae > Pinus > Pinus albicaulis. Next base: position 412,253,399 of record CM076580.1, read on the forward strand.
TGAGCATGCAAACTTTTAACAATGGTACCATGTGTAAAAGATGGGATAAGCTTGCTTTGTAGATTCCACATTGTCTTGTTTTGAACAATCACCCCTCTTGTGATTTGGTTAGGCCAACCTACAACGGTAATTGTGTTTTCAAAACAAAACTCAAATATTAAAACCACGCTCTTCAGAGTCATTTACCTTGAAAAATACCTCTGTTAGTAGATTTGCATTGGAGACCATACAGTGGAAAGAAAGGATACCCTTTGGTTATGTGGAAAATTAGCCCACAGTGTTAAGGAAAACACCTTTCACTTGTGACTTTTGAGAATTCAATCACCACCTTTATACCACTGGCTTCAATGTAAACTTGATTATCAACAAATGCCCAATCACCAACAACCCTGCCTTCTAGAAAATGTCCCTGTTTTACCTTCAGAAAACTCTGTTTCAACAATCTTCAGAATGATACAATGTAGTGAAATGAAAAAGCAGGTTTAGTTTAGGTGTAAAATTAGTGCAACAGTGTTTTAGAAAACACACTCTGTGCTATGTGAGTTTTAAAAAGTCCACCAACACCTCTATACCCCTGCCTTTGATGTCAAAATCCACCATCAACAACCTCTGTCTTTTACTATGCTGTTTTACTTTTGAAAATCTCTGTCAATAAGTCTTCAACATGATACAATATGGTTTCGGTACAAACAGACCTAAGTTAGATGTATAACCAATGCACAACGGTTTTTGGGAAACATACTCTCTGCTTGTGAGTCTAGGAGGTCAACACAATACCTGTACCTATGTCTTAATCTTAACTTCAAACACCAACAACTCTTCCTTTTAATGTGCTGTCATCTTTGGAAGCTCTCTGTCAACAAACCTTCAGTAGTGAAATACAGTGAAATAGGGGCAGATCTCTAGAACAGGCTTGTTGTGATAAGTGTTTTGATACCATGTTCTTTAGAAATGACCTTCCCTCGAAACATATCACAACAACAGTTCTTCAAAATGACACCATTCAGTGAAAGAAAAACAGAACTAGGCTAGGTGATATATCAGTGCACTATGCTTTTTAGGAAACACACCCTTGCCTGTGGGTTCAAAGATCTATCAATTCATCTATGCTCCTGTCTCTGATGTTGGAATTCAACCACCAAAAACCTCTACCCTCAGAAAAATGGCCTCTTTTACTCTCAGAATTTCTTTGTCAACAAATCTTCGGGATGATGTACTATAGTGCAAGGAGAAAACAGACCTAATTTAGGTGGAAATCAATGCAGACAGTGGTTTAGACAATATACTCTTTGCTTTTGAGTTTTTGAGATACACCAACACACTCTATACCCCTTTTTAGAATTGTGAAAACATCAAGGAAGTACTTGGAATACTTTGAGATTTTGATGAAAAACCTTGAGTTTGGGAGTTTGAGCGCCTTTGAAAACCTTTGGAGGTGTTGTGGAGGTAATAAAACATTGTATTGAATAAGTACTTAGTAGTTTTGAGTCAGCTCTTGTTTCCTTGCCTTTTTTTTAAAACCCTATGCTCTTTCCCTCAATTCCCGTTTGAGAACTATTTATGTATTCTTATAATGATAATAAACTATGACTTGAATTCAGCAAGGTAAACAAAATACATACAAATGATAACGTACCATTTGATTGTTTGAGAAGCCCTAAAAATATTTTTTAAAGGATTTTAAGTAAATTTTTGACCAGTGCTACAGGAGTGCCGCAGGCTGCTACAGGCACGTCGCGCCTTAGTTATGGCCCTTTGTATTTTTCGCTCCAGGCACGTCGCGCCCTTTTCCAGGCAAGTCGCGCAAGTTTGCAGTTCATTTTGAAGGCCTTCCCGGTGTCGGAATTGGGCGCAAGATGGCTCGTTGGAAATCTGTGGAAGTCTAATTTCCAGAAAAACTTTAATTTTGTCATTTGGTGTCCATTTGATGCTTCAAAAATTTATTTTCCCAACACTGGTCAAAACTGGTAAATCCTGGTGCATAAATGCATCGAGCTGTTTGTAGACCATTTTTGAATGCCTTCCCGGTGTCGGAATTGGGCGCGAGATGGCTCGTTGGAAAGATGTGGAAGTCTTCTTTCCAGAAAAACTTGAATTTTTTCATTTGGTGTCCATTTGAGCCTTCAAAAACGGACTGTCCCATCACTGGTCAAAAATGGTGTATGCTGGTGCAGAAAAACATAGCGTTGATTGCAGGCTACTTTTGGATGCCTTCCTTTTGTCGGAATTTGGCCCGAGATGGCTCATCGGAAAGATATGGAAGTCTATTTTCCATAGAAACTTGAATTTTTTCATTTGGAGTCCAATTGAGCCTTCAAAAACTGACTGTCCCATCACTGGTCAAGAATGGTGTATCCTAGTGCAGAAGTTCTCCCGTGACATCTGTAGTTTTCACGTTTCTCACAAACCGTGATACCTGTGTAGAAAATGAAGAAGGTTTTTCTTCTTGAACCTATGAGGGACAAAAAACTCTCTCACTTTTGTAAATTTCATCTCTTTTTGGTCAGAAAAGCATTTTGAATCAAACTGCCCGGGCGCTCCTTAACCCTAATTTTGCTGTGGCAGAGGTATTATGATTCAACAGCCATGGAAATTTTACTATCCCTTTGTATTTGCTGAGATGAGATATTTGAGCCTCTTTTTGACTATGGGTACAGTCTGACAGACAGCTCTTTTAAATAGGAAAACCAATACCTTTGTATCATAAACACTATCACTTACCTGTGCAATGGCTTCTATTTAATTTCTTTGTGTCCTTTCACTGCACTTTTTAGACCAATCAGTTTTCCAGCAACTTGCAATGGCTTTGGCCATACATACATATATATGGGCTCTTCATCTCAATTTATAAGTATACGAAGGTGCTTTGACAAATCCTGTTTGACCTGATTTTCTTATCATATTGATAGTAAGTGAACTTCTTGAAAAACATCAATATAGACATCTCTTCTTTCAAGCATCACGTAGCGGTAAAACCTAGCCAAAATATACTTGTCTCTCTGCTTGTTCTAGGGATGACTGAGATATTTATCATTTGGCTTGGTCATCTCATGACGAGATTACTTGTCAAATCATCTTTGTGACTTATGGAGGTTAGTGCATTTTGAGAAAACAAGAACTTTCATACTTGCTGTAGGCTTCACACAGATATGATCTTCTATTCCATTTGATCTTGAACAAAACAGGCTTCTTATGATTTGGATGTTTACTGATGACAAGGTCCTTCTAAAGTTCTACAATTCATATGGTTTGCAAGTTTGAAATGAGCTCTTTTATCAAATCAGACTCTCCTTTCCTTTGAGCCAGCATACTTCAAACTCCATTCCTATTATGATCATCAATTACCTTCATGAAACCTGAAGATATTGTTTCATTGTTTCAGTAGAGGCAAACCTGGACTTTTGCAACCTTCTGAGTCAACACTGGCCTGCGCCCTCTGCTTATGTATGAAGGAGGCGCCCTAACCCTCTGCTTGTACATGAAGGAGGTTCTGGGCCTTGACAATTTACCATTTTGCTGAGATAGTGGCGACCCTTTCTTACTGTGATTTTCATGCTGGAAAGAGCTGTAAGGTCCTGATGAGTGACTTTTGTTTTGCAGCTTCATCTCAGGCTCACAATACATTTAGAAGTAGTTGTTCCTCTAACTGTAGATCAAGCATTTCCTCCTGAGATGAAGTTATATTTCCTGCCTTTGTAGAAACCATAGAACACTGTGAAAAACCTACTAGTCAGCTTGAGATTGGGCTTTATGCAGTGCTGAGACCTAAGGAATATGAGTGGCGCGACTTAAGGCTGTTTGTCAATTTCATTTGCAAAGTAAGGGATCAGTCATGGTAGGTCTGCTGCAGATGAAGGCTTTTTGGCTTTTTGATGATTGCCAAAGGTGAGATGTCCTAAAACGCAACTTCCTAACATAGGGGAGACTATCGAAACAGATGTGGAATTGCTTTTTAAAGCTGATGGGCAGACCAATAAGGCTGAGGTTAGATAGGATTGTGACAAGGAGGTTTTGGTTTTGCCAGGGGTGGACTGAATAGGTAGAAAGGCGAAAAAAATTTTGGGAGGGTTTTCTGGATGACATATTGACATAAGGAAATCAGTTTCTAGAAAACTCAGCTGAAGATATAGTCATCACTAACATGTAAAAAATACTGATGGCTAACAGTGGCTCCATTTGGGGAGGGCAGCTCCTCGTCAGGAGGTGTCCAGAATTCAGATCTTTGGCTTATGAAGACCAATGCCTTATCCATTGGCGCAAAATTTACCCTTCTCTTGATGTTATTTCTGAAAAGTGACAGCATGGTTAACATCAATGATACTTCTACCTACCCCACTATCTTTCCTAACATTTTTTCTTCTCTTTGGCGCATTTGAACTAGCAGCCTTTTGACAATGCATATTTTTTCTTTTTGCAAAATGAAACTATCTATTTCTACTCTTATATCTGCCGGGAGTTCAGATTAAGCTGATGAAATCCTTCATTTCTCTACCTAACTAGATCGACCGTCAAGATTAAGCAGTTTGACAGGATTTCATTCTCTAATCTACAACATGAAATTGAAAAATGATCAAATCAGGATTAGGCAGTCTGATTTGTCATGCATTTGCGGCATAAAAGACAAGCTGCACACAAATGTTATTCTGGAACAAAGGAAACTAGACAAGCGGGGTTAAGATGTACAATGTGTTTTTCATCCTTCGCTTCTCTCTTTGGTTCTGTTTTAGGCATGTGGAACCAGAATCTCTCCCTAATCTAAGCTCTGTGATAAGTCAATCTTACACAATGTTGACTATCTTGACACTCACTAACTTATCAGCAAATAAATTTAAACATGCTCAGCTATGATTAGGCTAGATAGTTGAACAAGACATTGAAGTACTAGTAGCGGCATTTAGACTTGCGCGCTTTCCGAAGGACTGCTTTTTTTGGAACATGGGGCTTTACCACTGCTTTTTAGAAACTGCCCTCTTTTTCTACTTTTCACTGTTTTTTGTATTTTCTGCTTTTTCACTTTCTCTTCAAACAAACTACAAATGAAAAAAGTGCTCACAAGGCTGAGTTTTAACTATCTACCTATCCTAATCTAAACTGTACACAACATACATTCATTTGGTGAACTCTTCTTTCCAATGTAACCAGTCAAGTAGATGATCAAATGGGTGATTCTGGTTTAGTTCTTTCATGATGTAGAAGTAATGAAAAGGCCACTCCCACTTGGTTTGTTTCTGGACAGTAGTGCTTAAGCTTTTTCTCATTCTTGGAAGTAACTTGTTCATGATAAAACCCACTACTCTTTCAGACTTCTTAAGGAAAACAACAAATGGATCTTGGAATAATGCCTGATCTAGAGGTTTTGAGATATAAGATTCATTCAAGATTACTCTTTCAGACTTCTTAAGGAAAACAACAAATGGATCTTGGAATAATGCCTGATCTAGAGGTTTTGAGATATAGGATTCATTCAAGACTACTCTTTCAGACTTCTTAAGGAAAACAGCAAATGGATCTTGGAATAATGCCTGATCTAGAGGTTTTGATATACATGATTCATTCAAGACTACTCTTTCTTCCACTTGGCTATATTTGGGACCCCCCTGGTAAAGCAACTCTTCTTCATGATCACCCGAACTGTTAGACTCATCATGTATTGCAATGTAGTTTTCATTCCAAGCTGATGTGTTCTGATTAAGTGGACTGAAAACTGTGTGGAGGTTATTAGTTTGGTGAGCAGGGATACACTGTAATAGTAAATTATCTTGAAAGGGTAGTGATACAACTCTCATGTGTTTATCAGCCTCTTTTTCTTCATCTGCAATTTGTGACTCAATGGAACTTTGTGGTTGCAAATCTAGAGTTAAGGAAGATTCCGTGTCCAAAATGACTTCCTCAACTATTTCAGGAAAATGCCTCTCATTTACAACATGCTCAAGAAATTCATCATCTTCCTCAAGCTCATCATCAAAGCTGAAACACTGTTGATCTCCAATTATGTGAATGTTATCTCTGATGGACTGAAGTGAAGTAGAGAAAAGAGTCTGAGACTCTTCACTTACTTCCAAACTTTCAAGGTTATCCTCATCAGCGTCATATATGACCTGTAATGCTTGCTCACTTTTCTCAAGTTTATGAAACCGAGCTTCCTCCCAAAAATCAAAAGCTGAGTGTTCTACACAGTTAGTGTCTGTTTGGAAATCACAATCATCAACATATTGATCAAACCTTGGAGAATCATTAACATAAGAAATTTCATCAACCATGCATATTGGACTATCAGATTTCTTTTCTTCAAATTGATCTACACATCTATTTTCTGATTTATGACATACAAGATTAACAGGAGAAAGATTAGAAAAGTTGTGGTTATGTGAAGATTCAAAGGCTGTCTGTATGTTTATAAGTTGATCTATTTCCTCTTCAGTTAAAAAGGGAGGCATTTTCCTCTCTCCACAACAATCTTCTTTCTCTTGGGAAATCTGATTTAAAGGATGAATGTCTTTTTGGGCTTCACCTATGAGAGATGATGAATCATCACTCATGTCCTTAGAGAGATCCTGTGGGTTCTCTTTCATTTCTTTCTTGTTTTTATCTTCAACCAATTCTTTGTGATGTTGAGGATAGTTATCATGTAATTCATGAGTTTTTTCTGATAGATGTTCAGGGGGCCAATTTGCTTTTATGAACTCAAATGACTCCCAGCATAAAGGTAGAGATCCTACAGGTTTTGCTTTATCTTCTATCTTAGATTTGAATTCCTCTTCAATCAGCTCTGCTTGATTTAGGTGAGAGTTAACTTGAGCAGGGTTTTCCTGAATAATTGCTGAGAGATCTTTAGGATGCAAATTTTCTTTCAAAGTCCGGAATGATTTAAAGCATAAGGGTATAGATCCTAAAGGTTTTGATTCTTCTTCCATTTCAGAATCTGTGATTTCAAAATGGCTGATAGTGTCTTTAGAGCATTCCTCTAGGTTCTTTATTAGGCCTAAACATTTGTCCTGACTTGAGTCAAAGGAATACATGTTTTTGTAGGGTTGAGTTACTTCTAGTCTTAGGTTTTCCATGACTTCTTTAGGCATGAGGTTATGGGAGGCACCAGAATCTAACATGGCATTATGTAATATCTTGTCCCGTATGTTCAGGCTTACATAGGAAGGAGAAACATATCCTTCTTGATATTGACCTTCTATTTTCGGGCCGGATAAGAGCTCAGGTTTGTTTTCAGTTAGATTTAAAGTATTTGCCTTGCTCCCTATGTCAAAAAATTTGAAAATTTGAGATCTATACCTATCTACAGTTATTAGCTCAGTAAGGGGTATGGTAATTTTTATTTCGGAAACTTCCCCTTCGAAACTAAAAGGAGTTTGTAGTTTGGGCAGATTTGTTTCAGCTTTTTCAGACATGACCTTTTCTATGCTCTTAATTTGTTGATTCTGGTTTGAGACCTTGTTTGACACAGTCGCCTCGGGAGTCTCTGTGGAGGTACTAGGAGTATCTGAGCTAAGATTTGTTTGAATAGCTTTATCTTTGTTTTGGTCAATTTTATTAGCCATAATTTTGTTGCTATCCATGGCTTTTTTAGGGATGGTGTCAGAGCTTTTAGCAGTGTCAGGGCTACCCTTCTTGGAGTGGTCTTGGTTTTTTCTGCTTCTAAGGTTATACTGCCTATGAGCTTCTATAATGGCATTCTGAAAATCTATGGCAGGATCTTCGAGATCTTCATAGTCGATTTCGTCCTGACTTGGGGAGCACAACTCTTGCTCTTCTGCTGTGAGGTAAACCTTACTCTTGTTATCAGAACCTATGAGTTTCCAATGATTTTCATCAATGGGTGCGGTATCCTTATTCTCTTCATCAACATAATTCTCACTGAAGGATGGTCTGATCTGCTGATCATTTCCTCTTGGTTTATTTTGAGACTGATCTTTTCTAAAGCCTTGTTTCCAGTTTTGAGGGTTTGGCTGGTTGTCCCTAGGAGGCACTTTTTCACTCATTTTTTCCCACATCTTTGTCATGGATTTTATCAGGCCATCTATTCTAGGATCTAGGGAAGGAGATGAAGTGGAGACCTTATCTCTATATGGGACTTTTCCTTCTAATCTAGTCCTGGCTCTTTTTTCTGCTAAGTTGTCTTCTGTTTTTATGGCTATTTGTTGCATTTCCTCTAGGGTAGGGGGATCCTTGTCTCTCAGATGATATGTCATGTCTGGATCAAAACCCTCGGGGAATTTTGCCAAGATTAAACCGAGTGGGGGTTTGAAGTGAGGTGGGAGGGCGTTATACACATTGTTGAATCTAGTGCAGTATGCCTGGACACTTTCCCTATTTTCCCGTTTTAGGTTGTTATATTCTGACAGGATTTGAATAGGGTTCCTTCGGACTTCCCACTTGTTCGTGAAGACTTGGCAGAGTTCTAGGATGTTGTGGATGCTGTTTGGAGGCAAGCTTTTAAACCATGTTTTGGGTTCTCCACCCAGGCTTTGGGAAAATATTCTCATTCTGACGGTTTCGTCGTGTACTTCCATGTATTCAAAAGCATCGCTAATCCTACTTACATGCTGTTGAGCTGTGGTGGTGTCTTCTCCGGTAAAGTGTGGGATTTTGTCTTGATATTTATTTGGGAGAGGAGCTAAGGGCGATGGCAACACCAAAGGTGCGTACCAGGCTGCCATGACGGGAGCTAATGGATGATGTACAAGATGAGGACTAGTGGGATGAGCGGAGGTGGTTTGAATAGGGGTTCAAGATCGTCAAAGTTTATCTTACTATATGATTTGCTCCTGGGAAGAGTTTGTGATGACTCTAGTCCCTAAGGTGCATCTAGTAGGATAGTGCGATGTTTAGGTACAGATCTTGTTCTACGGATGGATCTATCGGTAGCTAGATGATCAGTTTCAGAAGCTTGCCACAGAATCTTCTCTGGGTCATCTACTATGATAGGGGGATTTGGGTCTGGATGGGATCTGGTATTGATTCTTCGTGAAGCCAGATTTTAGATCCAGAGCTTAGAGAGAATGATATTGGTGAATGTTCCGGATGAGTGATTTCTCTAAAGTTATACTAAGGCGAAGGATGGTCAAAAATAGAAGGGATGGATTAGTGGAGTCGCCAGGTGGAAATGGGTTGTTTTTGTGAAGATAGCTATGGTCCACCACCAGTAACTAATCTGAGAATGTTTTGGATTTTCTGAATTTATGTGCAGCCTATGGTTTGTTAAAGTATCCTAGATTTGTTTCAACACTTTGCTAGGGTGATGAGAACAAAAGGGTCTATGGGCTGCTTGCTTGTTTATCGTACCTAAGGACCAAAGAGTCTATAAGAGTTTGTTGGACTATTATGTACTCAGTGTCTTACCATCTCCCGCTATGTTGGTGAGTGATGGGAAAGGTCTATCGGATAGTAGCCTAGAGTTTGGTGAAATAGTAAGGCTTACTAGAAGTTAGTGGAGTCGCCAGGTGGAAAATTGGTTGTTATAAGATATGTTTGTATGGTCCACCACCAGCAATGTCAAAAGCCAATCTAAAGGAGTGTTTTGGGGTTTTTCGAGTTTTATGTGCCTACAAGGTTTGGAAGAGTTTCCTATAACTGACTCATCATTTTGCTAAGATGGTGAAAGAGCTATTTTCTACTCCTCAAACAATCTCTAAGTTTACTAAGCTTGATTGAGACTTCGGGAGTTACTAAGTTGTACTTAGATTGCCACTAACTCGGAAGGTCCTACTGTGAGTGTCACTATGTTAGTGAGTAGTGGGATAAGTCAATCAGACAGTATTCTTAAAAATAAGGGACTTATAGAGTTCTAAGGTGTCCTTAGATTGTTACTAACTCAAAGTCCCACCGTGATCGCCATTATGTTAGTGTGGCGATGAGGTGGTTAAATCGGATGGATTTCTAAAATTTGGCAAGGTAGTAAGGCCTACTGGAGGCTAGTGGAGTCGTCAGGTGGATTTTTAGTTGTTTTGAGGTATATTTGTATGGTCCACCACCAATACTATCAAAAACCAATCTAAGGGAGTTTTTTGTGGTTTTTTCTGAGTTTTATGTGCAGCCTAGGATGTAAGAGTGTTATAAACCTGATTCATCACTTTGCTAAGATGGTGAAACATAGAGTTTACACTAAATGATTCTAAAGGCTGATGGTCTGAGTTTAGGATTGAAGGACTAAAGAGTCTATAAGAGTTCGCTAGACTGTCATGTACTCAGTAAGTCCCACCGTGATCGCCATTATGTTAGTGTCCCGTGATTTGGCCGATTGGCTAGCCAAATGACGATGTAACATCAAACCAAGCTTTGGAGCCCAAGGACCTAGCCTTCCTGGACTCAGAGAGGGCTCTCTCTGTTATATGCAAAAGATGTCGGTGTGTTTACTTGCGATGTTCTGATATTAGGCTAGTTATGAAGTGTGTTTTTAGTTTTTTTGGTTTTTTAAGTTTGTGAGGGATGAAACTGATCAAATACATAAACTGGATAACAAGATGTAGATAAATTGGGCTATGGGGTCAATCAGGTCAAGGAAGCTAATGAGGCGATGATGTAAAGCTGCTGTAGGGCTGATTTGATTCACAATAGAAGGGATCTCTGGGCAAAATGGAGTAAATGAACAATAAGTTGGTGAAAGACAAAGGATTTCAAGTGCAAACTATTAATAGCAGACATAAACATGTAATAGCAAGCCATTTATCATGCTAGGAATAAATATAAGCTAATCAATACATAGAAATCAAACATTCCAGCCATACATAGAGGTATAAGACCCTCTAACTTCGGGAAAAGGCTATCAGACTTTGGGGAAAACACATGAGACAAACTAACAACTCATGAACTATGCCGAAACGCCTAAAAATAGTCTCTAAGTCATTGGGCACTTGGACAAATAAGTTTTCATAGTTTTAGGCAAAGGGCTAGATCGAAACTAGGCCTCCTTGGTTCAACAAAATGATCAACAAATCAGTCAAAGAGAAAGTTTTATGGACAGAACTATGGGCAGCTGATAGGTAGGTAGGGAAAACCATACATCCTACTCAACATACATGGAACTAATGAATAAAACTTAGCAACAACACCTTAGGTTACTAAAGAGCAGCTAAGAATTCTTTAGCATAACTAAGGGAGAAGAAAACATCAAGCTATGAAGATTCGGGGATTTTGAGGTGCCTCCATGGGCATGTCTCAAAATCAATCTTTACTAATCTATAGCAGCAAGAAAAATGAAATATGAGTGAAAACTAGAAGACAAAACAACATTAAGAAGCACTATACCATTCTACCATGTCAAGGAATCCATCAACAATCCTTCAACATTCCTCAAAAGCATCCAAGAGGCAATCCAAACATCATAACTCAAGTGTATTCTTCAAAGCTCATATGACCAATGCATTAATTCTTCTCTCAAGTTCAGCCTCTGATTTACAATGAAAACCATGGAATAAATAGGCTTGAGGAAGGAAAACCTCATGGAGCAACTAGCTATCCCATTGGCCAAGTCAAAATATCTAAACTTGTCCTTGAGGCTTTGCAAAGCCCAAGGCACAAAATATCCCATAAAATATCTAAAAAACAGCTAAAAACGGAAATTATATTGACTTTACATGATTTTCCCATGATAAAAATAGCCTAACGCACATTTGGGAAAAGCAGATTTTTGGAGTTCAAAAATTGCAAAAATACTTCATATTTATGCCTGAAAAAGGTCCCCTGACTTGCTGGATGCAAATGGCAGCCTTCCCGATGTCGAAATGGGGCTCATGAGGGCTTGCTGGAAAGCTCTCTGTGTCTACTTTCCGGCGCAACTAGAACCAACTCAATCCGAGGTCAGGAAGTCATCCAAAACTGTACCTGTGTGCAAAAACCTAGAAAATAGCAGACTGCTGATATGGCGGGCAGAATGTGCAAAATGAGGGTGTTTTTCGCCAATTTGAGGGGGCGAATGATCTTCAAATGCCCTGAAAATCGCTGGAGACCTGCTCATGGAATTATGGAATCCATTGGGATATTCCTCCTCCCTTGACAACACATCAAACTGAAATGGCGCATTTATGAGTTTTTGGCGAAAAACCCCAAAAATGCCAAAAAACAAAAAGTTTTCGAAACAGGCCCAAAATTGGCATGCATGACCCTCAAGGGTCCATAGCAACATGATCCGAATCTGATGCCAAAATATCAAGGGTTGATATGTCTTTCTTCTCTTTCTGTGTCGGGCGCTCCTTAAAACTGCTGTTCTTGATCATCATCCTTATGCTGTTGCTCAAACTGCTGAGCTGCTGTTGTTCAGCACTATCCTCCTCTGGTTCCTGCTTCTGTTGATCTTCAGCACTGTCATGTTGCTCCTGTTGTCTTGCTTTGGAGGCATTTTTACCTAACTATTCTTTGGAAGAAACCAACTGCCTTTTATGAACAATGCCCTGCTGGATTGAAAATGGCCACTATACTGTTTGGACAGATATGGACACTGTGGATTTGAATAAGATGCAACAATGTTTCTTTGAATAAGTCACCTCTGTACTTCTTAAAAACAATCCTTCAACTCTGTATGCACTTCAGCCATGCAAACTTTTAACAATGGTACCATGTGTAAAAGATGGGATAACTGCTTTGTAGATTCCCTGTGTACTGTTTTGAACAATCACCCCTCTTGTGATTTGGTTAGGCCAACCTACACTGGTAATTGTGTTTTCAAAAAAAAACTCAAATATTAAAACCCTGCTCTTCAGGTCATTCGCCTTAAAAATACCTCTGTCAACAGATTTCTATAAAAGATAACATACAGTGGAAAAGAAAAGAGACTCTTTGGTTAGGTGAAAGGCCACGAGTGTTAAGGGAAACACCTTACATGACTTTTTGAGAAGTCAATCACCACCTTTATACCTACGCAGCTAATGTAAACTTGATTATCAACAAATGCCCAATCACCAACAACCCTGCCTTCTAGAAAATGGCCCTGTTTCACCTTCAGAAAACTCTGTTCAACAATATTCAGAATGATAAAATGTAGTGTAATGAAAAAACAGGCTTAGTTTAGGTGTAAAATCAGTGCAACAGTGGTTTAGAAAACACACTCTCTTTTGTGTGAGTTTTAAAGTCAATCACCACCTTTATACCTCTGCCTTTGATGTCAAAATCCACCATCAACAACCTCTGTCCTTTACTATGCTGTTTTACTTTTGAAAATCTCTGTCAATAAATCTTCAACATGATACAATATGGTTTCGGTACAAACAGACCTAAGTTAGATGTATAACCAATGCACAGTGGTTTTTGGGAAACATATTCTCTGCTTGTGAGTCTAGGAGGTCAACATAATACCTGTACCTCTGTCTTAATCTTAACTTCAAACACCAACAACTCTGCCTTTTAATGTGCTGTCATCTTTGGAAGCTCTCTGTCAACAAACCTTCAGTAGTGAAATACAGTGAAATAGGGGCAGATCTCTAGAAAAGGCTTGTTGTGATAAGTGTTTTGATACCCTGTTCTTTAGAAATGACCTTCCCTCGAAACATATCACAACAACAGTTCTTCAAAATGACACCATTCAGTGAAAGAAAAGCAGAACTAGGCTAGGTGATATATCAGTGCACTATGCTTTTTAGGAAACACACCCTTGCCTGTGGGTTCAAAGATCTATCAATTCATCTATGCTCATGTCTCTGATGTTAGAATTCAACCACCAAAAGCCTCTGTCCTCAGAAAAATGGCCCCTTTTACTCTCAGAATTTCTTTGTCAACAAATCTTCGGAATGATGTAATATAGTGCAAAGAGAAAACAGACCTAGTTTAGGTGGAAATCAATGCACACAGCAGTTTAGACATTACACTCTTTACTTGTGAGTTTTTTGAGATACACCAACACACTCTATACCCCTTTTTAGAATTGTGAAAACATCAAGGAAGTACTTGGAATACTTTGAGATTTTGATGAAAAACCTTGGCTGGGAGTTTGAGCGCCTTTGAAAAACCTTTGGAGGTGTTGTGGAGGTAATAAGACAGCCTTGTATTCAGACAAGGTAGTTTTTGAAGATTGAATTACTGTTTCATGCCCCTTTTTTTAAAACCCTATGCTCTTTCCCTCAATTGCAGTTTTGAGGGCATCTTTATGGCATTTTCTTACCAACAAACTCATCAACTTCACAGCTTGAATTCAACAAGGAAGTAAACAAAATACCTTGTAGAACGATGGCAGCCCTTGTTTGATTGTTTGAGAAGCCCTAAAAATATTTTTTAAAGGATTTTAAGTAAATTTTTTACCAGTGCTACAGGAATGCCGCAGGCTGCTACAGGCACGTCGCGCCTTAGTTATGGCCCTTTGCATTTTTCGCTCCAGGCACGTCGCGCCCTTTTCCAGGCAAGTCGCGCAAGTTTGCAGTTACTTTTGAGGGCCTTCCCGGTGTCGGAATTGGGTGCGAGATGGCTCGTTGGAAAGCTGTGGAAGTATATTTTCCAGAAAAACTTTAATTTTGTCATTTGGTGTCCATTTGATCCTTCAAAAATTGATTTTCCCAACACTGGTCAAAACTGGTAAATCCTGGTGCAGAAATGCATCGAGCTGTTTGTGGACCATTTTTGAATGGCTTCCCGGTGTCGGAATTGGGTGCGAGATGGCTCGTTGGAAAGATGTAGAAGTCTTCTTTCCAGAAAAACTTGAATTTTTTCATTTGGTGTCCATTTGAGCCTTCAAAAACTGACTGTCCCATCACTGGTCAAAAATGGTGTATGCTGGTGCAGAAAAACATAGCGTTGATTGCAGGCTACTTTTGGGTGCCTTCCTTTTGTCAGAATTTGGCCCGAGATGGATCATCGGAAAGATATGGAAGTCTATTTTCCATAGAAACTTGAATTTTTTCATTTGGAGTCCAATTGAGCCTTCAAAAACTGACTGTCCCATCACTGGTCAAAATGACGAATCCTGGTGCAGAAATTCTCCCGTGACATCTGAAGTTTTCACGTTTCTCACAAACCATGATACCTGTGTAGAAACTGAAGAAGGTTTTTCTTCTTGAACCTATGAGGGACAAAAACCTCTCTCACTTTTGTAAATTTCATCTCTTTTTGGTCAGAAAATCATTTTGAATCAAACTGCCCGGGCGCTCCTTAACCCTAATTTTGTTGTGGCAGAGGTATTATGATTCAACAGCCATGGAAATTTTACTATCCCTTTGTATTTGCTGAGATGAGATATTTGAGCCTCTTTTTGACTATGGGTACAGTCTGACAGACATCTCATTTGAATATGAAAACCAATACCTTTGTATCAAAAACACTATCACTTACCTGTGTAATGGCTTCTGTTTAATTTCTTGGTGTCTTTTCTCTGCACTTTTTAGACCAATCAGTTTTCAGCAACTTGCAATGGCTTTGGCCATCTGCTCATATATGGAGGAGGCTCTTCATCAGGTAAAGTATCTGAAGGTGCTTTGACAAATCTGTTTGACACAGTTTTCTTCTGAATGTGATGGTAAGTGAACTTCTTGAAAAACATCAATATGAGCATCTCTTCTTTCAAGCATCACTGTGCTTCAGCAAAAACCCTAGCCAAAGTAACACTGTCTCTCTGCACTGTTCTAGGGATGACTGAGATATTTATCATTTGGCTTGGTCATCTCATGACAGATTACTTGTCAAATCATCTTTGTGACTTATGGAGGTTAGTGCATTTTGAGAAAACAAGAACTTTCCTTCTGCCTGTGTAATGGCATTTGTTAACAGCATCTATTCCATTTGATCCTGGACAAAACAAGCTTCTTATGATTGGGATGTTTACTGATGACAGGTCCTTCTAAAGTTCTACAATTCATATGGTTTGCAAGTTTAAAATGAGCTCTTTTATCAAATCAGACTCTCCTTTCCTTTGAGCCAGCATACTTCAAACTCCATTCCTATTATGATCATCAATTACCTTCATGAAACCTGAAGATATTGTTTCATTGTTTCAGTAGAGGCGAACCTGGACTTTTGCAACCTTCTGAGTCAACACTAGCCTGCGCCCTCTGCTTATGTATGAAGGACGCGCCCTAACCCTCTACTTGTAAATGAAGGAGGTTTTGGGCCTTGACAATTTACCCCTTTGCTGAGATAGTGGCGACCCTTTCTTACTGTGATTTTCATGCTGGAAAGAGCTGTAAGGTCCTGATGAGTGACTTTTGTTCTGCAGATTCATCTCAGGTTCACAATACATTTAGAAGCAGCTGTTCCTCTAATTGTAAACTCAAACATTTACTCCATGAGATGAAATATATTTCCTGTCTTTGTAGAACCATAGAACACTGTGAAAAACCTAATAGTCAGCTTGAGATTGGGCTTTATGCAGTCTTTGAGACCTAATGAATATGAGAAGCGCGACTTAAATTTAATTTGTCAACTTCATTTGCAAAGTAAGGGATCAGTCATGGTAGGTCTGCTGCAGATGGAGGCTTTTTAGGCTTTTTGATGATTGCCAAAGGTGAGATGTCCTAAAACGCCACTTCCTAACATAGGGGAGACCTTTGAAACAGATGTGGATTTGCCTTTTAAAGCTGATGGGCAGGTCAATAAGGCTGAAGCTAGATAGGATTATGACAAGGAGGTTTAGGTTTTGCCAGGGGTGGACTGAATAGGTAGAAAGGCGAAAAAAGTTTTGGGAGGGTTTTCTGGATGACATATTGACATAAGGAAATCAGTTTCTAGAAAACTCAGCTGAAGATATAGTCATCACTAACATGTAAAAAATACTTATGGCTAACAGGTGTATGTGTTGTGTTGTACATCATGTGTTGGTGTATGTGTTGTGTTATATAATGTGGATGCCTATATGTTGTACAGTGTGATGAGAAAAACATGTATGGGATTGTCTAGGATATTTTTGTTGCTATTGAAGGTTGAGGTGGTTTAGTCTCGGGATACCCTTGTTGCTGACATTGAGGGAGGATATGATATGTTTTTACATGATGATTTGATCAAACAACTAGTTCGATTTGTTGTGATAGGAAGTAAACAGAAATGAAATTGTACCTTATTGATGCGACACCAATGAGGTATGATGTGAATTTGGTTCAATTTATTTTGAATCTAATGGAAATTATATGCTTGGTAGAGGAAAGCATGAAAATCCTAAGTTTGGGGTTGTTGAAGTCGAATGCAAGGATTAGCAGTGACAAAAGAAATTGAAACATGTAGTAGTATGCTTGTAGAGAATTCAGGATTAGGGCCATTGTGGGACACTGGCACCCAGTAGTTTCCATTGATTTCCATGAGCATGCTATGACTGGTATGATGCTTTTGAGGCAGGGATATGCCTTGTTTTTTAGGTAGGGATATGCCTTGGTTTTGAGGCAGGGATATGCCTTGGTTTTGTGGCATGGATATGCCTTTTTTTTGGACCTTTTAATGTGAGGAAGCCTTGCCAAGGGATGGATCAACTGGGATATGGGATGTTGGGGAACTTGGCAGGTGAGTGAATCCATAGAAGAGGGTGAATGGATTGCCCAAGGGATTGTCTAGCATAGAAGGGAAGGTTGGGTAATGTATTTGTTTTTGTCATTAGCATTTCCATATTGAATCAGATGTGTATTGGGAGTGTTCCCTAGAACAATGAGTCGGTAAATTTTCACTGATAGGACAACAGTGAAAGATTATAGCGTTAGACATTGGGTGCAGGTTTGACATTGGCACTAGATTCTGGGCTTCCCAAGAAGGAGGTGAATCTTGGTACTACTTTTGAGGGTGGATGCGTGAGCTTCTGTACTCCCTTGTTGTAGATGCATGCATCATATCCTTTTATTTGTTGATTAAAGTAAATATGCATATGTATATATGTATATTTTATTGTGAATAATGTATGAAGCTATATTTATAAAGCTCCATGAACAATATGGTTATTTGTTGGTTAAAGAAAATGTGCATATTTATATATGTGTATTATATTGTGAATACTATATTGAGATGAATTTATAAAGCTCCATGAAAATAATGGTTATTTTTTAGTTGAAGCAAATGTGCATAAGCATATGTGGTTGTTATTGTAAATACCGTAATGAGCTATGTTATAAAGCTCCACTAAGTGGTATGGTTTTCATGATTATCATTATAGTTTTTTTCTTTTCAGTAGGTTATTGATTGTAAATACTACATCGAGCTAAGTATAAAGCTCCATGGGAAGTATATTTTATTTTCAACATTTTTGTTGAGGTATAGGTGTGGTTTAACACCAAGGATGCTAAAATCTCATGTAATAAATGTTAATAAATGTAAAATAAGACCATGGGAAAGGGACACTTATTCCAAGATGAATGTTGGGAAATATATCCTAATGTGGGTGTTCATTTCGGTTATTATGGCTAAGGGAAACATGAAAATTCAATGGCCAATGATTTGGAAAAGGCAAAAGAGTATTTTTGGCATATTATTTATGAAAACAATGGAAATTAGGAGAAAAGGAAGGTGAAATGTCACATGTTTCATGTGAGGATAAAAATGAAGGAAAATAGAGAAAATTGAAGAAAATAGAGGCATAAATAATAAAAAGGATGTTGAGGATTAGTTCACAACTTTTTGTCAATTCATTTTCAGAATTAGTCTCATAGAGGAGAAGAGCATTCGAAGAGGAGAAAGAGATAAAGCAAGAAAAGGAAGGAAAAACAACCAAAGGAAGGACAAGGAAAGGAAAGAAAATATCAATAAAGGAAGAGAAGGATAAAGCAACTTTAGAAGGAAGAATTGCAGGTGATAGATTTCATATATGATTTCCTAGCTGGATTTGACATGCATGGTATGTGCATGTTGTTATTTGGTTCTTTTGCTCTCGGTGGCATGGTTTTTTCGAGTTTTGAAAATGGTTTTCAACCTTGCTTTGCCTTTTTATGGATAGCCATGATGTGATGGGATTGTTCTCGGTTTTGAGCTTTGGATTTTCTGGATGGTTACAGAATCCAGGGTGGTGGTGGTATTAAGAACATTCCAAAAGGTGTAGGAATCCATTAACCAATTTTGGAAGGATACACAATAAATTATGAGGGTGGTGTCTCGGTAAGGTCCTAGTGATTTAGTGTGGATTGCAGTAAACCCTAGAGACAAGGAGACATAAAATTCCTCAAGGATAATCATGATATCCAGAGGCATTCCAAGATCGGTATGGTTTTGTGATCTTGGTGTCAGTTTAGGTGAGATCATGGTATGGTGAGGGTGGAGGTCGTTTAACCTCTGGATTCCCTTGGTTGTTTTTTGATTGGTTTAACCATGATATCCCACATTCATGCTCAAAATATGGGACAGGGGTGACTGGATAAAAGAAAGATTTAGTTCATCCATGTCTATAGTTGGGTGGTACGTGGAAGTCCCGAACCTAGTTGGATCTTACCTATGTTTAATGAAAGATAATTTCTCTTGCTTTTGCACTTGTTGTTATGTGGATTTAATTGTTTTTATCTTATGGTTATTTATGTGGTTATGTGATTGGTTCTAGTCATGGTTCATTTCATTTTTTTACTTGTAAATAAAATAATATTGGATGCAAGACCTATTTTATGTTAAGACAACTAAAGAGAGAGGGTGGTGATCCTTCTTGTTAAGTCCCAGATGGGTTTTCAGTCCCTTATGTTCAAACATACATTCATGACTTATAGGTTGCATATATACCAAGTGTTTGACAGAACTTAAATCATGGTTGGGATTGGTTAGGTCAAGTCATTCATCAAGCCTTGTGTTGGAGGCTTTGTCTTCAAAATTCTCAGCAAGTTCTGGGTAGTGATATGGAGGCTAGACCTATGAAATTGGCTTAGATATCATAGTCTTTGGCACATCACTAGTTGAAAATGACTACAGTATCTCTCTTGCAGGCACTATGGGAGTGACTATACAGTCCCATTTTCATGCATGCCCATGTATTGGGAGCAACTAGGGGTTTAATTCATTGAATGGCTAGGTTAACTCAGGGGTTGGGTACCTAGAGTGGTGGATTAGCTCCCGGGGGTCCTGTAGCACCTAAGGGAGTTCCGTAAAGTCTTGTTTTGTCTACTCCATTTTCTTAAGGTCATTTATGAGGTTGAGTATGATCATATTAATCCTACGTGGATGCTTCTAGGAGGCTATGGATGCATGGACAAGCCTGCATGCATGTTTTTAGGGGCTAAATTTCTTATATATGTGCCTATGCCCATGAGATATAAGGCACTTTTTAAGCCCATATTTTTGACCACTGCCCAAAACTTGTTGTAACTTCCAGAATCCATTAAATACATGACATGAAGACTAATAAAATAAAAACTAACTCTAGGACTAGGCCTGGCCATTCCCAACCAGAATTGACATTTTTTCAAACACTTGGCATGAATAATCTACAGGTCTAGGATAAAAACTAGAGCATGAATGACTGAAGAATAACCACCCTCTTCCTTAACTATATATGACATCAATTAGGTCTTGCATCCATCATTTTAATAATTAAAATTAAATACATGAAATGACCATGACATGAAACAATAATTTAAATATCCTTATAACCACCATAAAAAACATGGAAATAATAGTGAGAATACAACCATAAAAATTCACATAACAATAGGTAGAAAATAAATATAAATTAGCTTCCATTAATCATAGAAAAATACCAACTAGGTTCAGGATTTCCATGTTCCACTTGACCATAGATATGGCTGAGCCACATCTCTCTTTAGCCAGTCACCCTCATGCCATATTCCAAGAATGAATGTGGGATCTCATGGATAAACCAATCCAAAAAAAAAAAGAGGAACCCATAGGTTAAAACACCTCCACCCTCACCATACCATGATCGCACAGATGAGCCGCAGTATTGCAATAACAATGCTGCAACTGACAAGGCTACCAACTTTAATTATCAACCCAAGGTTCATACAAACTTAAGAGGTATCAGAACTATATGTGTAACATACAATGTGTCCTTATTTTTTTGATATGATGTAATGGAGGGAATTTCATGAAATCAAAGCCTAAACTGGTTGCAGAAATGAAAGTGTTTCTTTGAATAGAAATTAATCCTAGTAAATAACGACAATTTGTAATTAAAATCCTAAGAGCATGATTTCAAATAAAAAAACCTAATATGATTTGAAAAAATGAATGTCCTAAGTGGTGTTTATTCTTCCTCAATAATGTAATTAGGTCCTAGGGGGCCAGGATTCAAGCCTACAAGACAAAAATCAATATTTGGGAGCAAATCTGGTTGAGTTTACACATGCTACAAGAGTGCTACACACAACTCTGTTTTTTCTACATGCAAGTTTGTTTTGGAAATAAATCATTGAATTAATAAGTAAATCAAATGAAAATGGGATGGGAAATTTTTTTTTATTAATTAAGATTTCTTAGGTATCCATTCCAAGTGGAATCATTCAAAAATACGCCTATTCACACGTGCTAAAAAATAACATAAAATTACTACTCTGAAATCTGGAAATTCAAGAACTAGTGAGCTAGTTAATCTATCAAATTCCTAACCCTAATAAAGTGAAAATTAAATCAGGTACTTTTTGTTATAAAATTTAACATTATTATGACCTAATACAAGTGTAATTAAGTCAAATGGATCTCATTAACCCCTTCGAAAAAATATCAGAAATCTCCTACTATTTCGCTACAAGGCATTTCTAGAAATCTTATATTCGTGAACTAGTAACCAAATGCAAGTAGCTTAATGATTAATATGACCTTCCAAAGTTATTCCAAGTATGAATAGTTCTTTTGAGCCTATAAAAAACCTTTAAAGGAACTCACTTCAATCATTTAATGCAATCCTACATCAAGAAAAGTAACTATACTAAATACAGAAATATGAAAAATAGAAATGAGAGATGCATGTGAATAAGAAGTGGAAATAACACAAATAAATTGTGCAAGAGGGCTCTGAGGCTCCTGGGATGGCCAACCCCAAGGAGGAATCAGAGTCGTATGGAAGAAACCAAGCCTTAGAAACTAAAAATGGCACCAATATTCATTATTGAATCAGTCCAAGTACATCCCTGCAAGAAAAGAAAGTGGAGCTGCCTGAAAACAAGTTTTCTCCACAATAAGACTAAATAATACATGCTGCTAGAGGAAAATTCGAATGGGTACTTATAAAAAATGATGAGGAATCATTCCCCTTGAAAGGATGAAGCTTTCCCCTCCAAAATCCCTCAAATAGTGGATCTGGTTCCCGATACTAGGAGTTTGTAGTAAATGACAAGGAACACATTCCTATGTTTTCTCAATCGTCGGAGTTCCAGAATCTATCCAGAATTTCTCAATAATTTCATGATATTTTGTTAATTTATTTTCCAATATTGATCCTCCAGTAGTAGGGAGAAAGTTCCTAAATTATCTCCTTCTCCAAATATTCATAATTTGACCAATATTCTCACAATATTCTACAAAAATAAAGAATATTAGGCAAAAATATGTAATTATCTTTAAACCTTCCTAGCAACATATTAAAACATAAAAAAAAATTATTAAGTGTAGAAGGAGAGATTTAATATTTATTTTATGTGTCTAATAAATTTTATATGGGCCTTAATTTATGTCTAATTTAGAGGCCCATCATACCCCCTACTGAATTTGTTGCTCATCCTCTGAGAAACCTATTCATCCTCCTTGCCTTGTGGTTCTTCATGTTTGTTGGCCTATTTCATTATATGTTTATTGTTCCATGTGTTGCTCCTCTTGTTGATCTTCTAGCTACTCTTCTATTTTCATTTATTCTTGTAGGATTTGCATGGAGGTCCTCAGGTGCCTTTGTTGGTGTTTTCATCTTCCGTGAGTCTGTTGGTGGTCATTTGAAGTGATATTCATTAACTTGTCCTCAAGTTTTGACCTTGCTATGCCATATCCAAAATTTCTACATGAAACTTTACCATTCCCTGTAACAATATTCTTTTTGCTTCTTCTTGCTTAAAATTGCTTATAAATTTAGGAAAATGGTTTATGGAGGTTATGAATGAAGTCATGGAATGAATGGAGTGGTGGATAGATAATAGAAGAGGTCTCATTCCAAGTTACAAATGATTTAGTTGCTAATGGTGCAACATAGGGTTTAAAGAGTGAATCTTTGTGCATGGAGTGAAATGAGGGGTTAGTAGTGGCATGTACAAGCAAAAAATAAATTATCATGCTCTCCTTGAAGTTTAGAAATACTTGAGAGAGCTCCTTCCTTCATGAATACGTTTCTTATAGAATTTACAAGGGTTTCCTGTAGTGCTAGAGGAATCCTATAGCTGTTGGAATTGCCAGTATAAATTATAGTTTGGAGAAAAAATGGAGTTTCTGCCTACTTGAAAGGTGAAATGAGTCAATGGGTGCGTGCTAGATTTTTCCATGGAGTGTGTAAACAGAGGAGAGAGATAGGAGAGGAATAAAACCACCTTTGATCAAGAAATTTTGTCTTGGTTAACTTCCTGTAGCAAATTTTGTTTGTGCCTGTAATGACCCTATTTTGCATGTAGCAATTCTATTTCACCTATAGCAACTCTATTTGACATGCCAAGAGGTGGTGGGTCCACCTATTATTTTTTATTTTTTATTCTTTTTTTTGTTTTTTTTTGTTTTTTTTGTTTTTTTTTCTTTCTTCAAATTTTTTCTCTTATTGTATTCAAAATAAACTCAGAGTTCTTTTTTTGTTAACTGAGTTCACCCTCAGTTACCCCTTGGCACTCCTTGTCTTCCATCACAACTAACTACTTAATACCCAATTTCTCAAGTCCTCTTTACTTTTATCTTGTTCCTCTCCCACATGTGTGTGTGTCTTGGTGGAAAAATGAAGCTAATTACCAGATAAGGTCGAGGCTATTGTGCTACTGATTTATAAAAAAAAACCCTTCTCACACTTTTAATGTTTTCTTAAGCTAGAATAGATTCGAAGAAAGTTTTAGATGATTTCATACCTGAGCCTTACCCTTGATTTGTTTTTGCAGGTGATATTGAAGATGTTGATATGAATGTTGAAGCTGTCTTTGGTGGTTCTAAAGCTCCTACTGAAGCTGGATGTGATAATTTGTTGGAGGTCCTATTGCTGATAACCTTGAATCTAGAGGTACTCTAGGGTTTCTTTTGTTATTTTTGATGCTACTTCACATGCCTAACTTAAGTTTTGCTGCTGAGATGTTCATGATGTGAGTGCTATAGTTGATGATTTTGTTTCGATACAAGTCTTGATAGCATGTTGATTTTTTTTTACTGATAAAGTGTTTTGTGTGTGCAGTCTTCTTCCAATGTTCAATATTCTGCTGGTGGAGTGGATGGACTGCTTCCTAAGGAGGGTGTGATCTTCGCAAATTTAGAAATGGATTCATGATGCTCAAGGTGGCTGGATCTTCTGCTCTGTGGTTGAAAAAAAAGAATTAATGTTGTTTTGATGTGACTATACAGGGTGCTCAGGACAACCCTCTTGCAACATACTTGATTTAGGAATAGATCTAAACATGTATATCATATTTACCTGAAATTGTTTGAGCATATTATTCTCATTCAGATGCACCTCCCCATGAAAAATATTGGCCATTGGATGTATGAATCTTGATAAAAATAAAAAATTATTGTAGGTGATGGAGGTCGATTTCTCACAAAATATGCACCAGAAATTACTGAAATTGTTTGAGCATGTTACCATCATATATATCCATCTCCTCCTGAAAAATTTAGGCAAATGGATGCAAGATCATTGAGATATAATAAAAACAATTTTCTGCTAAAAAATATTTCAGGACAACCCCCTTGTAGCAGAATTGTTTTAGGCATAACTATCAAACAATAGATCAGATTTACCTGAAATTTTTTTACCATATTACTATCATCCCTATGCACCTCCTCATAACAATTCCTGGCCATTGGATGCACAAATCATGAGAAAAATAAAAAATGGTTGTAGGTGATGGAGGTTGACTTCTCACAAACCATGCACCAGAATATGCTGAAATTAATTGAGCATGTTACCATCATATATATGCATCTCCCCATGAAACAGGTCATAAAATGGATGAAATATTTTTGAGTTATAATAAAAACAATTTTCTATTAAAAACTAGGAGTTTCTTGTAAAAAAACAAGGTTTCCTATAGCATTTTAGGACATTGATGAAAATGAATGAGAAAAACATTGGAAATGATAGGTGGATGTTGGAAATGGATGAGGGTGATGGATTTGCATGACCTAGGTCGTTTTGGAGCATTTGAGAATAGGAGGAGGAAGCCCAAGTTTGACTTCCTTTGACTAGGGTTTTGGCCAATTTTTTCTTTTGGTGCCAACTTGGTTTTTTTTGCTACTTGCAAAGGTTGGAGAGCACCTGCATTCATTAGAGAGAGATACATGGTGTAAATACATTTTTTATTTTCATTTTTTCTCTTTTTATTTTTTTCTTTAGGCCTACTAGCTACCTCAACGAGGTTTTCAACTAGTAGGTCTCCCTAGGCTCCTAAAAAGATTTTTTCACCTAGGATATTTTAGTTTTATCTTATTTTCTCTTTTTTCCAACCCATTGAATGCCTCATGGAGGTTTTCAATCAGTGAGCCAATCTGAGACACCTCAAAAGAGGTTTTCACCTGAGATTTTATTCTTTTTATTTTTTCTCTTTTTCCAGTTTTTAATTTTTTTTTTCTATTGTACTCTACTTGAAAAAACAAAATCTCAATCAAGTATAGAAATACTTGCAATGGATCCATGTGCACATCAAGATAGCAGATAAAATCATTTGTACACTTGAAATACATGATTTTACATGTACTTGAAGATGAGAGATGAATTGCTTTGATTGAGATTGTATTAAGTATTGTTGAAGAAGAGTGTGTTGTTGCAACTTAATGAGTGTCTAGAACCATGTTTCAATATGTATTTAATGCCATTGGTTTGCCTGATCATTGTGATAATTATTCATGTATTCTTATACCATGAAACTCAAATATTCCTCTTTTTGCTCATTATTGTCTTGAACACATGGAGGAAATGATGGTAAACATAAGGGAACTTTCTTAATATCTGATTCTGATGTCTACTATTCATCAAGTGCAGCCCTTGATTCCTTGATCTCCTCACTTGAATATTTTTCTTTTGGATGTTGTCCTTCAATGACATCAAGAAAATCTAATTTTTTGTAGTACCTTTCTTTAACTAAGATGCATACCATTTAGATCAGGAGGATATGTTTGGTAGTATTATACCTCAACATTGTAAGTGGGTTGAGATACTTCATTGTGTGGGTTTGGAAATGGTGGTACGTGTAGTTGAGTGGGAGTGGGTCTATGAGATGGACGTGGTTGAGATTGTGGTTTTGGTGGAGGTTGATGGTAGGGATAGCATGGAGGTGGGCATGGAGGATATTGAGGAAAATATTGAGGATATTGTGGATTCTTCGCATAAGTTCCTTGCCAACCTTGTTGTCAATATTGGTTTTGGGGTTGAAATTTCCAAGGTTGCCACGGAGGGAGTGTGTCCCAATTATTTTGAGACAGATGTGAATAAGATTGAAATTGTGAAGTAGGCCCTTACATCATATCAAGTTGACTAGGCTACCATGGTCTTCTTGGAGCTACATAACATAGCTTATTTTGTGATTGACTTGCTCCATTGTCCTTGATGAGCTCCATCATTAGGTACATTTGGAGGGGTTAATGGTAACATTTTTCCCTTATTAAGTCTATTTTTCTTGCATTTTAATTATATTATGGTCTTATGATACTAATGTAGGTGGTGATGGAGGCTTAACATACTCTAAGTATCTAACATGAGTTAAATGCAGAAAAGTCATGAAAATATTTCATTTTTGTGGAGATTTTGTCATAAAGACTCAGAGTAGAGAATAAGGAAAAGTTATAGGGGGTTTTACACCCTCCTTAACTCCCAAAGGAAGCCAAGGGATCCTCGATATTCCCTCCAACAACTTGAAATCAAAGGCAGGCAAGCAAACTCAAGATTAAGTGCACTCAAGCCATACTTCACTTTCGGTCAAGTGGACTCATTTCCTATTTTCTAGGGAGTTGTTGGTAGCTACCCTTTTGGGTTAAATAGAGCTAAGAAATATCTCATTAGAATTCGAACTTTGGAGAAAGCCATTAGGCTCTTTACTCTTGTAATTAGTTTTCAAGACTTTTATATTGATGTAATGAGACTATCTTTTGAAAAGAACTAAGTGTTCAGAATTTGCCTTATTGATATAGTTTAAGAGGTCTAGGCTTGTGGGTTATGGCCCAATCCATGTGCCTCAACCTCTCTTGTGTAATCATTCTTTACTTTCATGTCATTTAGCTAGTTTTCCTTATGAATATTTAGTAGTTTGTTTTTATTTTCATTTTTTGTTTTTAGTTTGCTTCCATTTGTATTTTGCTATGGATTTAGTTTTCTTACATGTTGGTAAAATAGGTTATAACTTCAGAAAGTTGTGAGTCATGCCTCCCCTTCTCATATCTGCCAATAGATCTTGAGGAGGGTAGACCTTTCCCACAGACCAAAATTTCTTCTTAGTTTATTATTTCTTGGAATGGATGGGATTAGTTGCTATGATTCCATGGATATGTTTAGAATGCTTTGTTAGATATTTTTTTGTAGATTAGGGTAGATTTTCTTAACAAATTCAAGTCATATTTTCCATTGTCTTTATTATGAATTTGTCTATTTCTATTGCATGAATACGTATTTTTATTGTAGGTACATGTACCACATTCAAGGATAAATTTTCCGACACCTTCAGCTTCATCTCTCACCATTCATCAACCTTATGTTCATCAAAATCACCATCAACCCCGTTTTCATATTTTTCATCCCTATACCGTGAGAAAACCTTAGGGGTGAAAGACATGCCTCTGAATAGTTTCTAAGCTTTAAAAATAAGTGGGCCACCTTCCACTCATCCTAATCCACATTCACTCCACCTTCTCTACCCTTTTTCCACCTATTTTTGGCCTTGGATTTTTCTTGGACTGTTTGCTCTAGCAATTCAGGACTTTCCTGTAAGACTACAAGAAACCTGTAGCGGCACTTGAACTAACACCCTTGGTCCCCTCTTCAAGCCCAAAAACCACCATCACCATCCTCTAAACTTGAAAAAACCACTCATACACCTCCAACCTTGCCCCTATGTGCTGAAGCCTTCCATGAGACACCTTAGCACTTTCTTCTCCTAGCTACAAAAAAACACATTTTCAAGCATAGTTAGGTCATGAGTAGTTGCATGATTAAAATAATGATAGATAGAAAATAGGGTAAGTAGAGTGTATTTGGCCATTTGGCCCAGCAAATAGTGATTAAATTAGTTTCATTTATGCCATTTAAATTAAAAAATTTACTTCATGCAAGATGCCTAGGTTTCTTTTCAATTCTTATCATAGTCTAATAAGTAGATTTCTTTCATTACATCATAGTTAGATGCCATTTTTTATTGTAGTATAGTTCTATAATTGCCGATAGTGCCATGGATTTGAATCATTTGTAACCGTATGCCTAATTTCATAAGTGTGACAAACTTCATGTAGAAACCCTAGAAGTAGCACCCTTTCCTAAAGCTCAAAAGAGGATGACATGAGTAGAATGCATCTGTTGTGTATATAGAACTATCACCTCCAAGTTTTTACGAACCCCGGGTTGATAAAGTAAAGCAGGGAAGCCTCTCGGAGATGCAGCATTCATGGTGCAATACTAGGGCTCACTGCTTTTTGGCGTCATTGCCGGGGAGGTGTCTAGTAGATGCTTTGATTTTATTTTGGAATTATTTGATGCTTTCTTTTCACATGTTGTTTCAAAAATATTGAAAAAAATGCAAAAAAATATGATTTTCATGCCTCATAATAGTAGGGATACTCGAGGAAAGTTTTTTCCTAAAACCCCCACATCACCACATAGTCACCCTTCACTCTTCTTCAGTGGCTATGAGGTTGAACACACCATAAGTGAGCCTTTTAAAAATTTTGAAGAAAATATAGGGGAAGAAGAATATCTTGTTTCACCTGAAGAACCTGCTTCACCTATCTTAACCATGGATGACACTAAAACCCAAGAAGCCTTTCCCATTAGAGAGGAATATGGGGAAACTAAGATGAAAAACATTAGCCTCTTAGCCCTTCAACACTTTCATGGACTTACTTGAGAAGATCCTGACACATTCATGTTTGAATTTGCTATTTTCTGTAGGACCTATGACTATGCCTTAGATGATTAGAATTTGAAGCTATTCCCATCCACTCTTAAGGATGTAACCTTGCACTGGTTCATGGGTCTACCTCGGAACAACATCACTACCAGGGAACAAATGTAAGAGGCCTTCAGAAACAAGTGCATAGTGTTAGGTCCCTATATAACTAGTGTAGTCCCTTATTGTTGTTAATGTAGCCCCCCTTATTGTTATTTTTGTACCCATGTAACCCCATATTGTTATTATTGCACCATTACATTATTATTGTTAGGTCGTCTAGGATTATATTGTGACCCCATGGATTCCTATATATATAAAGAAGGTTTTTTTCATTTGAATCATCTAAGAATTGTTCATTTATTTAATATAAAGGAGGTTTCCTCCTCGAAGTGGCTGATTTATAAGGTGTTGATATCTATTTTATTCTACTTTTGGAGCTGGTTTCATACCATTTGGTATCAGAGCATTGGATTCTAGGGTTTTGATGCTTCAAACAGGTCATTGTGGAATTTTCGCTATAATGTATTTTCTACGAGGGTTCATACACTAAAAAAAAATCATTTCAAAGAAATCCTAAGGAAATTCGTGTAAAAATTTCAGATCTTAGTTCACAATAGTTTCAGAGATATATTCTGTGGAAGTTAGGGTTTTTGCAGGCTATTGAATTTCATCTAAAAGAGGTGACCTTAGGAAAATTGTCATAACTCTCTCTCTCAGAATTGGATTGGAATTCTGTAAAAGGTGACCAAAAGCACACATATTGTAGTTTCATGTGTATCAATTGCAGAGTTGAAGGAGGAAGCAATGACACGTGGTATGTCGTACAAGTTCACTCTACTGAACCAGTCCATAACTAGGTCATTGTGGGAGATTGGGCATAACTTTGCCTTGAAGAATCCAAATTAGGTTAGAATTGTGGCATTCGAAAGAATATTCAAATGGATACTACAGTACCAAATTTAAGATATTGAAGGTATGAAATCATAGAGATAATCCAGTTTCAATATTGAGCTCCTCAAAAGCAAGAAAAACGTGTGTATTTTTTTCAAATTTCATAAGTCTTTTTTGAAAAATCAGTTTGAAGTGATTACAAGGTAATATTGAAGAATATATATTAGTATTGGGTTCTAAAATCCCCCCTACAATGAATTCAAAATCCATTGAGCCCTCATAATACTCTACTATGACTCATGAAGAGGAAGAAGTACAACATGATATATCAACATTACAAGAGAAAGTGCACCAAATTTCGCTCTCGCAAAGAGAAACAAAAATGAAATGGAAGTTTTGAAGAAAGGTGTGGAAGCTAAGATTGATGGTTTGAAGAAGATCATGGAATATAATATGGATGGTTTGAAGAAAGGCATGGAAGCTAAGATAGATGGTTTGAAGAATGACATGGAAGACATGGAAGAAAAAATGGAAGACATGAAGAATGATATAAAAGCAGACATGGAAGGTTTGAAGGAAGTTTTGACAAATTTGATACAAGAAACTAGGCCTAATGGAAAAAATATAGTAGAGAAAACTCATTATGAGAGAAAAAAAAATGTTAACCATGATTTCATAAACTATAATGTTGGATTGAAGACCCAACATATTCTAACAATCGATATGAGGAAGTTTGGTGGCAAGGATCCCATAACATGGATACTACATATGGAGCAATATTTTGATCTCAATAATGTGTAAAAAACACAAAAGGTACGCCTTGAAGATTTATATTTATAAAAAAATACATTTGTATGGTATTGATGGCTTTGCTCTCGTAAAAAAATTGTCACTTGGTCAATTTTTACGGAGGAAATGATAGCACATTATGAGAATACAAATTCAACACCTTCTTTAGCCAATTGATAAGTCTCAAACAAAAGGGTTTAGTGGTAGAGCGCATTGAGGACTTATAAAAATTGAATATAAGGGTAGCTGATATTATAGAGGAACACATTATTGATGTCCTCATAGGGACTTTAAAGGATACCATCCAACATGAGGTTTTCCTTTGGGAACCTGATTCATTGGAGAAGGCAGTCAAGTTGGCAAGAAAAATTGAATGGAAAATTATGGTGACAAGGAAGCCTACCACTCACATCTATAAATATGGAAGTGTTGCTACTGCTAAACTTCCACAACCTACAAGGTTGAAACCACAACAATTGGAAGAAAAAAGAGCAAAATGGATTTGCTACAGTTGTGATAGAAAATACACTAAAGGTCATAAGTGTGCTGATAGGAAATTATTTTACATATATTGTGAAGAGGAGGAAGAAAATGAACAAGAAACTTCAAAAGAAGAGGATATACACCAGGAACCAACCATAGAGAAAGAAGAAATGAGTCTCACCATATCCTGTAATACATTGGTAGGAATTACCACTCCTCAAACTCTTGAGATAGAAGAACATATCAAGAAGAAAAAGGTAATAGTGTTGATTGACTCGAGTAGTACCCATAACTTTATTCATTGTAAAGTAGCCAAGGAATTGAATTTCTTCCTATACCCAGCACAAGAATGTCAAGTGATGGTTGCAAATGGAGGAACTATAAATTGATCTAGAAAATGCCATAATATCAAGGTAACCATGGGGAAATATGTATTGAATAGTCCAATGATTTCCATTCCAGTGGGAGGTGATGATGTTGTACTAGGATTACAATATTTGGGGACGATATATTTTAATTTTTATGAACTTTTCTTGAATTTTTTTTTGGAAGGAAAGATAGTTGAATTACGAGGTATCGCAGGGAAGCTAGGAAAGATAACAAGTTATAATGTCATGAAAAAGCTTATGAAGAAAGAACAATGAGGCGTAACTTCATAATTATTCTCAGTAGAAGTTCCAACATCCAAATAATCTATTTCTCCAGATCTCCAAAAAGTCTTGGACAATCATTCCAAGGTGTTTGAAACTCCCAGAGGACTCCGACCTATTCGTGATAATGATCATGCTATTCATTTGATTCCATGAAGTGTTCCTTCAAACATTAGGCCTTACAGATATCCTCATGTCCAAAAGAGTGAAATTGGATGTATGATTGTAGAAATGTTAAAGGTTGGTATAATTAAACCGATTCAAATTTATTTCTATGCTCCAATAGTATTGGTGCACAAGAAGGATGGATCATGGTACATGTGTCCAAATTATAGGGAGCTCAATATCTCACTATTAAAGATAAATTTTCCATTCGTGTGATTGGTGAATTATTGGATGAATTACATGGAGCAATTTATTTTACCAAGATGGATCTACGTTCAGGATATCATCAAATTGGAATGAAGACTGAAGATATTCCAAAAACAAGATTTGGAACTTGTGAGGGTCATTATGAATTTTTGGTCATGCATTTTGGCCTTACCAATGCACCTTATACATTTTAAGGGTTGATGAATTCCATTTTCAAACCCTTCCTTAGAAAATTTGTGCTAGTATTTTTTGATGATATACTAATCTACAGTATGTCTTGGAAGGATCATGTTCAACATGTTGATAGGGTGCTCAAACTATTGGAGGAGAAACAATTTTATGCAAAAACATCCAAATGTTTCTTTGGAGTACAAGAGGTGGAATATGTTGGTGATATTGTATCTCGCAAGGGTGTTAAGGTAGACCCTAACAAAATTAAAACCATTAAGGAATGGAAAGTCCCCACAACCATAAAGTAGTTGTGAGGATTTCTCGGGTTAACAGGGTATTATTGCAATTTTGTTAAGAATTATGGGAGAATAGCAGCCCCTCTAACAAAATTATTTAAAAAAGATGCATTTTCATGGACTCCTGAAGTAAATAAGGCCTTTGAACATCTTAAAGATGAAATGTGCCTAACACCGGTCTTAGCTATGCCAGACTTCATAAAAAACTTTATTGTGGAATGTGATGCCTCACGAAATGGAATTGGTGTTGTTTTAATGCAAGAAGGAAGACCCATTTCTTTTGAAATTTGTCCAATCAAAGGAAAGTGTTTACAAAAAGCTATTTATGAGAAGGAAATGTTGGCAATACTACATGCACCAAAGAAATGGCGACCTTACCTAATGGGAAGACACTTCAAGTTAAAAACTGATCATGATAGTCTTAAATAATCTATGGAACAAATACTCTCTTCAGAAGAGAATAAAAAAAGGGTCATAAAGATGTCGGGTTATGACTTTGAAATCATCTACAAGCAAGGGAAGCTAAATTTTTCTGTAGATGCACTCTCAAGAAAGGATGAAGAGGTGGAAGCATTGGTTTGTTCCATTTATATTATGCAACTAGATTGGATAAACGAAGCAAGGGATTAATGCAATAAGGACGAAGAAGTGTCAACACTCATTCAAAATTTGCAGCAAGATCATAGTACATCTCATATATTTAGTTGGAAAAATGATTCCTTATGGTACAAAGATCACTTATATCTTTGTAAGAATTCCCAACTAAAAAAAATGATTCTTTTGGAATTTCACACTTCTCCCTTAGGAGGACACTCATGATTTAAAAAAAATTACCATAGGGTGAAGAAATAATTTTTTTGGGATGGACTTAATCTTATATTCAAAATTTTGTGGCAGAATGTTTGGTTTTCCAGAAAAATAAAGTTGAGACAATTAAGACCCCGGGAATTGTACAACCTTTATCTATTCCAAGTCAACATTGGGAGGATATTTCAATGGATTTCATCATATGTTTACCTAATTTTGAAGGGAAGAATATCATCATGGTGGTAGTTGATAGATTTACCCAGTATGCACACTTTTGTGCATTATCTCATCCATTTAAAGCAACTACAGTTGCTACTGCATTTATGGAAACAATTCAAAAGCTACATCGAAACCAAAATATTATTGTAAGGAAAAAGATCCCATTTTTACTGGAAATTTTTTGACATAATTATTTTCTTGTTTGGGTACTCAAATAGCTCATAGCTCATCTTATCATCCGCAATCAAATGGGAAAACAAAGATGGTAAACAAATTTTTGGAAGGATATCTTCGTTTTTTTGTGTCTCATAAACAAACACAATGGGTCAAGTGGTTACCTCTAGCTGAATGGTGGTATAACACTTCCTTCCATACTGCAACAAAATTATGACCCCATTTATGGCATGAATTTATGGATATCATCCAACTGCCTTATGAAATAATCAAAATTGTCTCTAGGAACCATTCTAGGGCAGTCATAAAGAAAGGAAGAGTTGGCCAAAGTACATCGAATACCTCTTCCTCTTCCACCTCCATTAAACATGTGATTAGAAATATGCTGGAGGACTTCAAGAGTGACATGATGCATACATTTTCTTTGATAATGGACACAATGCAAGTCAAAATGAAGAAAGAGGATGCAGAAATAGTTTTGGATATATTTTTCCCCAGATGTACCAGAAATCACCACAGAAATTAATGTCCACTAAGTGTCTTAGAGGTTTGATTAGCTTGTGAGGAGAATAATGCCACAGAAAAGTGTCCCTCTTTATTAAGACATAAAGTTGTATATGAAGGTGGGGAAGGAGGGCTAGAGCAACTCTATTTCATCAACCAGAGAAGGCCTCAAGACCCTCAGTCATATCAACAGGGTATGCATGGTGCACCTTAATCTTATTATCACAATAATCAAAATGCACCCGTGCAACCTTGGTACACCCTGACTCCTCTATCCTGGCCTACACCTCCTACTTGGCCTTACAAACCTCCATATCATCCTCAGCCTATGAACCAACCATTTCAACAGTATGTTCCTAAAAAACCTTAGTGGAACAATCCATCCTAAGGGTGGAGGCCTCAACACAATCGATCACCTGCTCTAATGACTCCACCCCAACCTCAACCTTAGCTTACTCATGATGCTCCACCCAAGCTTCCTCAAATGCATACACAACCAAATATGAACCCAAACAATAGACATCCATGATAGGTTTATAGTGGAGAGACATACTATCTAGCTTATGCTATGGAGATACAAGAGATTAATCTCAGGTCAAGAAGAGTACTCCCAGAAAACTACCCTCCATCTCCACCTGTAGAGGTTGAGGAGGAAAAGGAAGAAGGGAGCACTCATATCTGACAACCTCCTTTTCCTGAGCACTTGATCCATTCTAGTCAGCACACCCCAGAGCAGAATCAACTTCTAGGAGAGTTGAAAAACTTGTGTGTAAAGATACCACTTCTCCATGCCATTAAGGATGTCCCTATTTACAATAGGCTCATCAAGGGAAAGTGCTTCGAGAAACCTAGGAGAAAGAAGAAAGATACCCCAACCATCAATGTAGTAGGATAACTGTTCGACTTACTGTTGGGAAGGGTGATCTTTCCAAAGTACCTAGACCCTAGAAGTCCAGTTGCAGATGTGCACATAGATGGTGTCATAGTACCAAATACTTTGATTGATCTAGGGGCTACCATCAATGTCATGACCAAGTAAACTATGATGAAACTCAACCTCCAAGGGAATTTGAGGAAAACCACAATAGTTCTGCAACTTGCAGATCGGTCCACTATAACTCCAAAAGGAATTGCTGAGGATGTTATGGTTTCAATTGAATCTTGGGAATATCCTACAGATTTCCTAGTTTTGCAAGCAGAACAAAAGTTTAGAGGACATCCTCTCATCTTAGGGAGACCTTGGTTAGCCATTGTAGATGCTTATATCATATGTCGGGTTGGAAACATGACTATTAAAAATGGGCCCTTGTCTAAACAACTAGGATTATATCTTCCAACCCAGCCTTCCATTGATCATGATCTACCTATATGGTTGGAGGACGAAGAAGATGAGGTATATAACACTACCCCCATTTGTACCATAGATTTTGTTCTTAGAGGGGGGAAACTTGATGAATACAAACTCATCGACCATGCCATTGAAAACCAATCCCCCACTAACAGTCCACTTGAAAACCTAGTCAAAGAATTTCAAAGCCAACCTTGGATAGAATTGCACTCAATCGATTCAACCTCGGAAACCACCAACGATGTTGAGTTTTGCCCATCCAAACCTCTGAAAATCAACTCAAACCTATCAGATGAAGAAGAAAAGCAGCTATTCCAACTTTTAAAATAAAACCCATATGCATTTTCTTGGGATTACAAGGACACGAAAGGGGTGGATCCTTTAGTATTTGGACATCATATTTACATCAAGGAAGGATGCAAGCCTATGTGACAACCCCAAATAAGGATGAACCTAGCTCTAAAGGACATAGTCAAGGAAGATATGTAGAAACTGTTGGATTAAGGGTTAATTTATCATATATCATAAAATGAGTTGTTATATCCTCTTGTCTTAGTCTCAAAGAAGAAAGGAAAATGGCGAAATTGTGTTGATTATCAGGAACTTAGAAAAGCCACCAGGAATGACCATTTCCCTTTTCCCTTTATAGACCAAGTACTGGATGGCCTTGCAGGAAAGAAGTTATTTTCCTTCTTAGATGGGTTTAGTGGGTATAATCAAATCCAAATCAGCCCTGAAGACCAGGATAAGACTGCTTTCACTTGCCCTTGGGGTACCTTCGCTTATAGGGTACTACCCTTTGGGTTGTGCAATTCCCCAACTACCTTCCAAAGAGATGTCTTGAGCATTTTATCTGAGCTAGTCCATGACTCTCTTGAAATCCACATGGATGATTTCACACCCTATGGGGACGACTTCGAGGAATCTCTCTCCAATTCGGAAAAATTACTGAGAAGGTGTACTGGGATGCATCTCTCGCCGAGCCCAAAAAAACATGAATTCCTGAAAGGAGCATGAGTCGTATTAGGACACTCAATCTCCCAAGTAGGAACATAGGTGGACCCAAGAAAAATCAATATTATCTAAAGGGTACCTTCTCCTCAAAAGAAGAGAGATGTTAGGAGCTTCTTAGGGTTAGCTATCTATTATAGAAGATTCATAAAATGTTTCAGTAAGATGGCTTCGCCACTATTTGGTTTATTGGCCAAATATTCTGAGTTTACTTGGTCCAGTCTTTGTCAAGAGGTGTTTGAGCTCATTAAGGGAAAGTTAACTACTAGCCCCATTCTCTGAGGTCCAAATTGGATTGTGCCTTTCCACATCCACATAGATGCATCCAAAAAAACTGTGGGGGAAGCATTAGGGTAGTTAGAAGAAAAATTACCTTATGCAATCTATTTCATCAGTAAGAAATTGTCTAAGGCCAAACTCAATTATACTATCATAGAGAAGGAGATGTTAACCATTTTCCATGAATTAAACAAATTTAGACATTATGTCACTAGGTATCATACCTTTGTGCACACTGACCATGCAACCATCAAATATTTAATGAACAAACTATATGTTAATGCTAGTATAATTAGGTGGTTGTTACTTTTACAATGGTTTTACTTAAGCATTGGTGATATACCTGGAAAGGATAACGTTGTTGTAGATTTTTTTATCGAGGTTAGCTCTATCTGTAGGTGAATAAGGAATGGTGGATGACCAACTGCCAGATGAACATCTCTTTGATATATTAGCACTCTCACCATGCTTTTCTAACATAGCTAACTAATTGGTTACTAGAAATTTCCCTCTTAATCTCTCATTCAAGGAGAAAATAAAGATCATAAAAAAAAGCGCCCCTTTCACATGGATTGGGGGAAATATTTTCAAGCTAGGCCCTGACCAAATTCTCAGAAGATGTGTGAGGGAGAAATAAGTTTTTGATATCCTCTCTGCGTGTCATGATAACCCTTGTGGAGGCCACTTGGTGCAAAAAGGTTTTCCTTCAAAGTTTGGCAGGAAGGATACTATTAGCCCACCAAGAGTCCAAAAGATACACTAGTAGGTGTGACCAGTGAAAAAGGATGGGGAAATCTACACAAAGGGATGAGATGCATTTTCACCTTGAGGTGGCTCTTGAGCCATTTGAAAAATGAGGTATGGAATTCATTGGAACTATTGCACCACCATATGGACAGAAAAAGTATATCATAGTCTACACTGACTACCTGAAAAAGTGGTTCGAAACAAAAGATATGATGGTAGCAACCGAGGAAAAAGTAGCATAATTTCTGAGGAAGAATGCATTTTATAAGTTTGGGTACCTTAGATAAGTAGCCACTGATTAAGGGTCACAATTCACTTTTCATCTCATTGAGAATATTCTGAGGAAGAACAAGATAAAGCGTAAGACTTTTATTGGTTACCAACCTCAGACGAATGGCCAAGTGGAAGTGAATAACACAGCTTTTGAGAGTATCCTCAGTAAGGTTGTGAGCAACAACAGGAAAGATTGGGCAGGCAGATTGGTAGAAGCTACTTGGGCCTACAACAGTACTTGGAAAACAACAACAAGATTCACTCTTTATGACCTAGTCTATGGAAAGAAATATTTTCTTTCAGTTGAATTTGAATTCAACACCTTAAGGATGGTAGATGAGTTAGACCTAGATATATCAAATGCCCAAAAATAGATTTTGTTACAATTAAATGGATTGGATGAGTTTAGGATGCAAGCACTCCTTCACACAGAGGTAATTCAACTCAAGAGGAAGGTTTTTCATGACAATAACATTAAGGAAAAGACCTTTCAAGAAGGATATTCGGTGTTGTTGTATGACTCAAGGTTTAAGGACTTCGAAGACAAACTAATGAAAAGATGGATGGGACCCTACAAAGTGGAAAATTTTCATGATAATGGCATAGTTCAGATCAGAACCATAGATGAGGAAGGAATTCCCCTACCTTTTATTGGTTAGATGCTCAAGGTTTACAAGAAGCCCTTTTCTAGGGAATAATTTATAAATTTCATAAATAGGGAGGTGTATATCATGGGAAACTCCCTAGTTTCCAGTGCCTCCCAGAGAAAAAAAATAAAAGAAAAAATAAAGAGTCATGGATGAAAACCTCTCTGAGGCACCCTAGGCCAAATCCATGGTTGAAAACCTCCATGAGGCAATCCTGGAGAAAGAAAAATAAAGAAAGAAAAAACAGAGAATAAAAGTTCCTTGGGTGAAAACCTCTTTGAGCCACCCAAGGTAGGTATTTGGGTTGAAAACCTTTGTGGAGGAAGCCCACTTGCCTTCAAGAAAAAAAATAAAAAAGAAAAAAATAGAAAAATAAAAGAAAGAAAATGAAAAAGAAGAAATACCTATGGATTTATGTGTTTTTCTGTTTTGTAGGTTAGTAATTAAAGATCGTTTTTGGGATCCAGAGGAGGAATTTATCTTCATTATTTCTTCTTCTCTGTTTGCGTAGTCCATAAGGAACTCCATAATCCATCCATTCATCCATTTCACCCATCATATAGGTAAAAAATTCATTTTTTCCCCTAAACTGTAATTGCTACAAGAAAAATAGGCAGCTACAGAATTCCTGTAGCACTATAGGAAACTCTTGTAAATGCTACAGGAAAATAATTTGTGTAGAAAAAATTTTCCTGAGGGTTTTTGAACTTTGTTTAGGGTATGATAATTCATGTCTTTCCTATACCTACCACTTCCAAACCCATATTTCACTTTGTGCTTAAGGTTTCCCTATCTAAGCCCTATGTTGCACCTTTGGCAGCTAAATCATTGGAAACTTGGCATAGGAGCCCTTTCTCTTTCCTATCCTCCACTCCATTCATTCCATGAATTCCTCCATAGCCTCCACAAAAAATATCCATCCATTTATGATAAAACTGAAGAAATAATAGGCAAGGGGGTAGATTAATTCCTCAAAAGTTCAAAATTCCTTTGTTTTATTGATTGGAGGAAGAGAGGACACGCACTCATCATTGGATGAAGCTTGACACATCTAAAGGAGTGTATGAAATAGGGGTGAGGGAAGGAAAAGTAGCTGCGTTGGGGAAGGATTTATCTATGGGGATCACGGAGTCATCTTAGAAGGAGGAGCTTCAGAAGGCATAGACAGAGAATGTAGTACTACAAGAGCAACTTCAGCAAAAGGGTAAACACGTGGCCACCATGGTAGATTTTTGCATGGAGGCCATTCAACATAGGTATCCTTCAAAGTCATATGAAATTTACCTCAAGGAGTAGTGGCTACTCTTTCAAATTAAAACTTTAGCCTCCCATGGATCCTTACCTTTCCAAAATTGTAGACAGTTCATTGATTTATGTAATCAAGAAAGCATGGCTGACAAGGAGAAAATGACATAGTTTTATATGCATAACCTTGTGTAAATATATTTAAGTATTTGGTACCCCAATCCTAGGATGGGGGATATGCAATTAATAGCTCTGTCATCATGGATGGTTAATAAGGAGACAAGAGCATAAGAGACGAGGAGGGTTATGAGAAGAGAAAACAAAGAACCCTTACACATTAGGGCAGAACTATTCCACCCTAGAGGAGTCATTAATAACCATCTGAAGATTGAAAAGGATATTGAACTTGCTGATAGATACCTCCATACACAAGCTCAAGAAATGGCCCACTTTGATGATGTTTCTAGGTTTTTGGGAGATGATTGCATAATGGATAGCTAAAGAAGATGGAACAAACTCCTGCACAACCTTAGAAACATGGAGTACCACACAGCACAAAGATTGAGGGGGGGCTTGGAGAGAGAACCATTTTACAAGAGGGCCATGCAGGCCAAAAATATTCAGTGGTTTGGCTTGAAGCTTAGGCCACCCTTGCTGCTGGGGCTGAGTGATGGAAAGGACCAAGATGAGAAGAATAGAGAATGGGAGGAAGCATAAAATAATGATGGGTTTTAACCTCCTAAAGGGACTCCCACACTTATTATTTGGGAAGTTAGAGAGTCCATCAAAGCCTTAAAGGAAATGCAGAAGGATGATTAGTTGCTCAGAGGATGAGAAACCATTTAGTAGGGGGGTGATGATGAGATCCATCGTTAGGTACATTTGGAGGGGCTAATGGTCACCGTTATGCCTTATTAATTATATTTTTCTTGCATTTTAATTTTATTATGGTATTATGATTCTAGTGTAGGTGGTGATTGAGGCTTAACATACTTCGAGTGCCTAACATGAGTTAAATGCAGGAAAATCATGAAGATATTGCATTTGTATGGAGCTTTTGTCATAAAGACTTGGAGTAGACAACAAGGAGATATTCTAGGGGGTCTTACACCCTCCTTAACACCCATAGGCAGCCAAGGCTTCCTCAACATTCCCTCCAACAACTCAGAATGAAAGGCAGCCAAGAAAACTCAAGATCTAGTGCACTCAAGCTATACTTCACTTGCAGTCAAGTGGAATCATCACCTATTTTCTTGGGAGATGTTGGCTGCTACCCTTTTATGTTAAATAGAGTTGATAAATAGCTCATTAGGATTCAGACTTTGGAGAAATTCATTAGGCTCTTTTCTCTTGTAATCAATTTTCGATACTTTTATATTGATGTAATGAGACTATCTTTTGAAATGAAATGAATATTCAGAATTTTCCTTACTAATCTAGTTTCAGAGGGCTAGGATTATGGGTTAGGGCCCAATCCATGTGCCTCACCCTCTGTTGTGTGATCATTCTTTACTTTCATATCATTTAGATATTTCTTTGTATGAATATTTAGTTAGTTTGTTTGTATTTTCTTTTACTCTTTTTAGTTTTCTTCCGTTTGTCTTTTGTTGTAGATTTAGTTTGCTTACATGTTGGTAGAAAAGGTTATAAATTCAAAAGGTTGTGAATCAAGCCTCCCCCTCTCATCTCTGTCAATAGAGATTGTGGAGGGTAAACCTTCCCCACATACCAAAAATGCTTCTTATTTTACAATTTATTGGAATGGATGAGATTAGTTGCAGTGATTCCATGGATATCTTCAGAATTCTGTGTTAGATATTCGTTTCTAGATTAGAGTAGATTTTATTTACAAATTCAAGTCATCTTTTCCATTATCTTTATCAAGAATTTGTCCATTTATATAGCATGAATAATTATTTTTCTTGCAGGTACAGGTAGCACAGCCAAGGAGAATTTCACTAGCACCTTCAGCTTCATCTCTCACCCTTCATCAACCCTATGTTCATCAAAATCACCATCAATATGTTTTCGGATTTTTCATCCCTACACTGTGAGAAAAACCATGGGTGCAAGACATGCCTCCCAAGAGGTTATGAGCTTGAGCAAGGGGTGGGCCACCTTGCACTCATCCTAATCCACTTTCAGGTCACCTTCCCTACCCCTTTCCCACCTATTTTTGGCCTCAGATTTCCCTCA
This sequence comes from Pinus albicaulis, assembly GCA_034641835.2. NCBI lineage: Eukaryota > Viridiplantae > Streptophyta > Pinopsida > Pinales > Pinaceae > Pinus > Pinus albicaulis. The sequence continues at coordinate 412,295,591 of CM076580.1, forward strand.
GATTGTTTCCTGTAGCAATTTAGGAATTTCCTATAACACTATAAGAGACTTGTATCAACACTTGAAATACCACCCATGGGCCCCTCCTTAAGCCTATAAACCACCATCACCATCCTCTAAACCTGAAAAAACCACTCATACACCTCCAGCCTTGCCCCCATATGTTCATGCCTTCCATGAGCCACCTTAGCACTTTCTTCTTATAGCTACAAAACAACACATTTTCAAGCATAGTTAGGTCATGAGTAGTTGCATGATTAAAAGCATGATAGATAGAGCATAGGGTAAGTAGAGTGTGATAAGCCATTTGGTCTAGTAAAGTGTGATTATATTATTTTCCTTTATGTCATTTTAGTTCAACAATTTACTTCATGCAAGATGCTTAGGTTGGTTTTCAATTCTTGTCATAGTATAATAAGTATATTTCTTTCATTGTGGAATAGTTATATGTGCTTGTTTGATGTAGTATAGTTCTATACTTGTTGACAGTACCAAGGCTTTGAATGATTTGTATCCCTGGGCCTAATTTCAGAAGTGTAACAGAATTCATGTAGAAACCCTTGAAGTATGACCCTTTCATAAAGCTCAGAAGAGGATGGCATGAGTAGAATGCATCTTCTATGTATAAAGCACTGTCACCTCCAAGTTTGTACGAACCCCAGGTTGATAAAGTAAAGTAGGGTAGCCTCAAGGATTTGCAACATTCTTGGTGCAATATTAGGGCTTACAATTCCTCTTGGTACACTTTCTTAAACCTTGGTAATGATGGACAATATTTAGTAGCATATAATTCTACATGGATAACAGAAATATCAACATCTTCTTTTTTCTCATTTTGCATCCTTAAAATTTCTTCTTGTTCACTTAGCTTGCAACGAATTTATGTCTCAAAGTTATAAAGCAAATTTCTAAGTTCATCTTGACTTACCAATGTTGATGTCGATTTACTTACTCTTGCATGTTTCACAAATTTCTTCAAATGATATTTGGTATACATCTCCTCTACTCATGAGATTAAAGAGATCGATCCAGTCATCCCTAGTTGTTCTAAGTAAGAGGGTTTTAGAGTGTCAAACCCTAAATGTTGTAATTTTTGCCTCTTAATATTAAACATGAACCTCTCTATTAGATCCTCAAGGCTCTCATCTTCTTCTTGATTTATTCTAAAAATTTATTCTTTAAGATCATGAAGTTTATATTTTCTAGAAATATATTCTTTAGATCATTCCATGATCTTATTGAATTGGTACCTAAAGTCATGAACCATTTAAGAGCTTTATCCTTGAATTTTGCACGGAACAATCACAATTTTTGAGTGTGTGATAAGTAGCCATAAGATCTACAAAGTATTTCAAATTCAAAGAAAAAGGTTTCTGGATCCTCTCACCTCATACCATGGAAGTTGGGAAGGAAAAATGGGGGGATGTTCTTCATGTTCAAATTGAAATCAGTATCTTGAATGGGAAATCCAAGGATATCTTATTCATTGTCATCAACTCCATCCATTTCTTCTACCTTTTCAGCCACCTCTTCTTCTTCTACTTGCAAAAGTGGATGGAAATGTGGTTCTTTACTGCACCAAGTGATTAAATGGAGGGTGGGATTGGTGTTGGAGAACTATTTTTTATTTTATTTATTTTTTATATAAAACAAATTGAATCAAAATTCTAATGCAATGGAATTTTCTGTTCTTGAAATGAAATATGTCTAATGATTTTTTTTTTTTTTTTTTTGGCATAAATTAAAAGAAATGAATCAAATAGAGAAGAAAACAATGCATATTTTGACACCTCCCTAGCAACTATGCCAAAAAGTGACGAGCCTTAGTATTGCAACAAGAATGCTGCAACTACTGAGGCTACAAACTTTAATTATCAACTAGGGGTTCGTACAAACTTAGGAGGTACTGGCACTAAATGTGCAACATACATTGTGTCCTTCTTTTGTTGATATTATTTAATGGAGGTAATGTCATGAAATCAAAGCCTAAACTGATTTGTAATTGAAATCCTAAGAACATGAATTCAAATTAAAAAAACCTAATCTAATTTGCAAAAATTAATGTCCTAAGTGGTGTTTGTTATTCCTCAATAATGTATTTAGGTACTAGGGGTTAGGATTCAAGCATAAGAAACAAAAACCAACCTTTGGGAGAAAATCTGGTTGAGTTTACACATGGTACAAGAGTGCTACACACAACTTTGTTTTTTCTACAGGCAAGTTTGTTTTGGAAATAACTCACCGAATGACTAATTAAATCAAATGAAAATGGGACGAGAAAATTTATTTTATTAATTATGATGTCTTAGGTCTCCATTCAAAGTGGAATCACTCCAAAATACCCCTGTTCACACATGCTAAAAAATAACAGAAAATTACTACTCTAAAATTTGCAAATTCAAGAAATAGTGAGCTAGTTAATCTTTCAAATGCCTGACCCTAATAAAGAGAAAATGAAATGAGGTAATTTTGTTTATAAAATATATAATTATTATGAATTAATACAAGTGGAATAAATTCAAATGGATCTCGTTAAACCCTTATAAAAAATAACATAAATTTACTACTATTTCGCTATAAGGCATTTCCAGAAATATTATATTCGTGAACTAGTAACCAATCCAAGTAGATTAATGATTAAGATTACCTTCCAAAGTTATTACAAGGATGAATAATTATTTTTAACCTATAAATAGCCTATAAAATAACTCACTTCAATCATTTAACAAAATCCTACATCAAGAAAAGTAACAATACTAAATACAGAAATATGAAAAACAAAAATGAGAGATGCATGTGAATAAGAAGTGGAAAGAACACAAATAAATTGTGCAAGACGACTTTGAGACTCCTAGGATGGCCAAGCCCGAGGTGGAATCAAATCGCTATAGAATAAATGAAGCCCTAGAATCTAAAAATGGCACCAAACTTCATTATTGAATCACTCCAAGTACATCGCTGCAAGAAAATAAAGTGGAGCTGCCAGAAAACAAGTTTTCTCCACAATAAGACTAAATAATACATTCCCCTAGAGGCCAATTAGAATCGGTACTTATAAAAATTGATGAGGAAGCATTCCCCTTGAAAGGAGGAAGCTTTCCCCTCCAAAATCCCGCAAATAGTGGATGTGGTTCCCAACACTAGGAGTTTGTAGTAAATGACACGGAACACATTCCTAGATTTTCTCAATCATCAGAGTTCTAGAATCTCTCCAGAATTTCTCAATAATTTCATGATATTTTGTTCATTTATTTTCTAATATTGATCCTCCAGTATTAAAGATCAAGTACCTAAATTATATCCTTCACCAAATCTTCATAATCTACCCAATATTCTCACAATATTCTACAAAAATAAATAATATTAGGCACAAATATGCAATTATCTTTAAACCTTCCTAAGAACATATTAAAGCATAAAAAAAATTATTAAGTTTAGAAGGAAAAATTTAATATATATTTTATGTGCCTAAGAAATGTAAGATGAGCCTTAATTTATGTCTAAATTAAAGGCCCATCACACACCAAAATGGTGCTCTGATAAAAAAACCAAGCAGAACTTGGAATTCCATATGGAATTTGTCACTATCCTTGAGGAATTTTAAACCTCCATATCTCTCAGGATTTACAACAATCCAAACCCAGATCAATAGGCCCTAAACTGAGACACCTCCCATAGGATTTATCGTGTATCCTAGCAAAATCGTTCAAGGTATTCCTAGGCCTTTGGGAATGAACCTTGAGACGAGCTCTGCCCTAGATTCTGAAATCCATATAGAAAATTCAAAGCTCAAAATAAAGATAAAAATCCCAACACACCATGGCATCCATAATAATTCAAGGCATGGTAAAAAACCATGGTCATAACCTGTGAAAACCATGCCACAGACAACAAGAGCGCCAAATACCAACATGCATAAGCCATGCATGTCCAAACTAGCTAGAAATCACACATTAAATATGTTACTTGAAAGTATTCCTATTGAAGCTGATAGATCCTTCTCTTCCTTGCCTGAGATTTATTTTCCTTTTCTTGTCCTTCCTTTGCTTGCTTTCCTCCTCCTTGGGACAATGCTAAATTGCTCCAAGAAAAATCTAAGTGTCCAAAGGGTGAGAGGGAGAGAGAATATAATGAGATCCATTGGTGTGAGCAAAATCTTTCCAACTGATTCTCAAAAGCATTTTTATTAATGAGTCCTCTGTTTTATTCATTTTCCATAATTTTCCTTCATTTTTCTCCTCACATGCAACATGTGACCTTTCACCTTCCTTTTCTCCTATTTTCCAATATTTTCATAAATAAATGTCAACTAATGCCTATTTCCTTTCCAAGGCCTTTATCATTGCCTCTTTAATGCCTTTTCCATTTCATTTTCCAATTTCCTTAGCCATAATAACCGAGATTAACACCCACACCAGGATGTTTTCCCAACATTCAGCTTTGAATAAGTGTCCCCTTAACCATGGTATTATTTTTTTTCCTTTATTGAATTTTATTACATGAAATTTTAACCCGGTTCTGTTAAATAACCCTCTGCCTTGGGGGAACATCGTCCTCGATGCTAAACCACACTTATACCTCAAAAAAACGGCTGAAAAGAAAACGTATGTCCCATGGAGCTTTATAACACAACTCTATGCAATATTTATAATGACCAGTGTTCAAACATGGAAAGCATATCATGTAGTGGAGTTTTATAATATATCTCATTATGTTATTTACAACACTATACAAATATTGACATTTTCTCAACCAAGAAGTAAAATGATATGATGCTCGCGTTCGCAACACGGGAATCTAGAGGCTCACACCTCCACCCTCAAAGTAGTAATAGGATTCACTTCCTTCCCAGGAAGTCTAGAATCCATTTTCATAGCCAAAGCTACATCCAATGCCCAATGTTACAATCTTGTGCTACTGTATCCTCAGTGAACAGTTATTGGCTCATTATTCCAGCGCACACTCTCAATGTGCATTTGTTTTCATCTGGAAATGTTAATGAAAAGAAAAAATCCATCCCCGACTTTCCCTTCTCTACTACATAGTCCCTAGGAAAATCTAGTAATCCCCTTTCGTGTAGTCAATCACCTTCCAAGTTCCTTGTATCCCCTATCTCGGGTGATCAATTCCTTAACAAGGTTTTTTAGCATCGAAAGATAAGAAAACGAAGGCATATACCTGCCTCAACCATCATATTGGTCATAGTATGATCATGGAAATAAATGTACACTATTGTGTAGCAGTGCTTTACCAACATATTACTTCCTTTTACAATCCCTTCCATTGTTGCTGCCAATTCCTGCAGTCAGTTTCAACCACCCAACCGATAATTTCCGTGCTTCCTGTAATAAGCACATAAATTCCATTAGATTCAAAATAAATTGAAAAAAATTCACATCATACCTCATTGGTAGCTCGTCAATAAGGTACACTTGCAATTATGTTCACTTCCTATCACGACAAGTCAAACAAAATATTTGACAAAATCATCATTAATAAATATATCACGTATGGTTAGATTGAAAAACAACCATCATAAATTAAAATCATGAATAAACTGAAATCACCATAAGCCATAATCATAAATCACATGTAACCATCATAAGATAGAATTGTAGTTTGCATGCATACTAGAACTGACATAAAATATTGATACTTATCCTTCATCGGTCCTTACTTCTGCCTTTGTTCTTTCTGTTCACACACTGGATCAGTTTCCACACTCGGCAAGCACCCAATGCCTTTGCTTTTTTTCAATCACATTCACATAGACACAATGTAAATCACAACACATACATCCACACACGTCATACAACACTATACAATACACACAACCATATCGACATACGACACATACACCTATACCCGGTGTACAATACAAAAAAATACATATGCCTACACTGGCATACAATACATACACCTACACCCAATGTAAAATACAATATGACAGATACACCTACAACTGGTGTAAAACACAACATAATACATGCACCTACCCTTGGTGGACAATACAATACATATACATGTACTGCATGCCTACAACACAACACGTATGACATGCACACAATACCACATGTATACTAGTACCATATGCACAACATGTACATAGTACCACCTATACACAACACTACCTGCACAACATGTGTACAACATCACATGCACAATGTGTACACAATGCCAAATGTATACCACACCACTTGTACAATGTGTACACAATACCACATGCACAACATGTACCCTACACGGCATGTACCCGACACCACATGTACATAGCGCCACATGCACGACATGTACATGACACCACCTGCACACAACACCACATATACAACATGTAAAAAACACCACATGCACAAAAAAACACATGTACAATCATGCACACAACATCATATGTACAACACACACACAATACCATATGTACATATCACTACATATACAACATTTACATAGAACCATATGTACACAACACTGCATATCCAACATGTGCACAACACCATATGCACACAACACCACATATCCAACATGTGAATAGTACGGTATGTACACAACACTAGATATCCAACATGTACATAGCACCATCTATACCTAGCAATGCATATGCAATATACACACAACACCATATATAGAATAGACATACAACATCATATGTAGAAAATACTACATATGTTACATGTACACATCACCATAGGTACAATCACTGAATATACAACATGCACAACATATACACAACAATAGTACTACACATCCATATACCATACACTGACCCCAGCAAGAAGCCTTACTTCAAGTGCCTCTCCACTATCCATGCTTATCTTAGCATGTCTTAGATCACACTAATTTCACTTCTCTGATGTACCCCTTAGCATTATACATTCATAACATAAAGATAGGAATAATATCAATTCATTTCCACATGATACTGACCTCATAGATCTTTCAAGGATACTCTGCCAGTTGATTCCTCATAACTAAGAACCTCTTCATGCCATTCACCTACATAAGCAATCATTCCTTCACAAGAATGATCCCTGACAACCTTATCAAATAGTGACATAGATATATACATACATACATTTGTAATTATTAGCATGAAACAATCATCGTCGTGTCAGAAAATGACATACATGCACACATATATACATATAGAAATTTAGCATCAAACAAACATTATCCATGAAGACCCTGTGAGACACGACATACATACATACATACATACATACATACATACATATATATATATATATATATACACACACACACATGTATACATATATAAACACCAACATAATCATGATCACATCATAATTACCAGATATCATAAGGTCAAGGTTAAGAGAACTTCCTTCATCGGTGCACCACGTGCACAACATTGAGAACAATAGTTCCTGAAGTAGTCAAAGCATATAACACCTTAGATCCATTTTCTTTACCTTCTTTGTTTCCTTTCTTATGTATGTACTACCACCATCTATTTACCATGATGGACCCAACCAATCCAATTGATTGTCATATTCTTACCTTTCGCTATGCTTAGTCATTCACAAAGCTTCATCGATGTATTTCATTACCTATTGGGTACCACAGACATATCCTCGAGCTCAATTACTTTCCTCTTTACCCAACTAATTTACAAGAGTCTCAAACAAAAGGAAATAAAAAGAAATAATAACAACAAGGTGGTATGGCCATAAACTATATATAAAAAAATCCACAAATCAAGCGCAATAAAACAAAAGATACCAAAAGCACATAAATGGAAACAAACACCATGACTCAATCCCCATGGGTTCCCAATGCTTCCAAGGGAAAGTTCAACCTGAGCCTTCTTAAAGATTTCATGGGAGTATCTTTTCTCCATGCAGTCCCCTACAACATACTGCCAAAAACATATAATTGTTAGTGGAAGACATAAAATATACCAGTTATCTTACCTTATTATGTCAAGCACGCTAACCTGTAACTGAACAAACACATCATCCACATGTACCAAATTCCAAGACAACATATCTATCAATTTGAAGTCAACCTTTGCCAAGACTAATAACCATGTCATAATCAACAATCAACTCAGATTCATCAGTCATGATACGTAATGCTACAAATATCACCTACTTACACTCAAGTATATATCAACTGTCTCAACACATATGTGTTAGTACAACCATCATAAAACAAGATCGTTTCTTCATGCAATCCTATAAACACATACTCATATTATGCAATTAATCAAATATTCAAACAAACTATAAATGTAGCATGTTAGATAAATAAACAAGATGCCATAATAGACACCAAACACTCAACACCATATGGATGACATAATAAGACAATTAAGCATCAATTAGTCCACATAAGAAACCTCATAACTTAATGTATCTTAGGGGAGGTTACCTTGTTTGCACAATCAATCTTGATTAACATGATATAACTTCACAACACATAAGCTCAAACATAAGTAAGGTCATGATATCCATAACAGTAACTAGCTAACATGTTCACATCACACACTCATAAATAATTGTCTTTCATGTATAAAAATCACATATGCACAGTCAGTCTAGATTAGTATGACATAATATGACAATAGGTCAAGCCGTACCTGAATATCGTAACCATAACCATCTGCATAGGCCAATCCGAATAAGCATAATACATATAAAATAAATATCTTAATTCAAAAACCATAATCATCAAGTTAACTAACATATAACAACAAAAAATCAACATATAGCATACTCATCAAGTTTAACTAACATAGAACAACAAAGTTACTACCATGCATGACTATCCGACGAACATACATATAACCACACTGATTCACTAATATCTATCATACATGTAACCACAACAACAATAAAATGACAAACAAGTATATAAATAACACTAATTCTTATAAAAACCATTAACCACATACGTACATGCCAAACATACAACTTGAATGACGATTTGTTCTTACCCCGAAGTCTAGGGCTACAACTTCACTTCAATGATCTGCATCTCCTGTTCTATCTTAGCCAACATATCAACATCATATCTTATCAACAACATCACAATGACCTAAAATTCATACAATGGCCTCATGTACAACAACCTTAACCATAACAATGCATGCATAACAACGTATCGACATTGATATGTGTAAAAAATGCATATACAACTGACATCCACACATGTGGACTACATCCAATCACCATCAAATTTTTCATGGTGACACCACAAAAACTATGAGCAGTGCCATGCATATGTAACAAGCTCATAGACCATAGGCATAAGGAACAAATATGAAATCAACATGAATGCACAATCAACATGCACCACCCAAAGAGAGTGTAACCACGCTCTGATACCACCCATAACATACAACTCCCCCACATCTACCCAAGTAACTGACAAATTGGGGTAAAAATTAGATGAGGAGAAGTTAAGATAGATTCAACCTGGTTGGTGACACCAAGGAAGTGGAATCGAAGTGGGAAACCATACCTGCTACAAGACCCCCAGAGGCTATCCCAGCCATCCACCTAACTTTTCCCTGTGTCCCACTAAAATTTTATGAAGAAAACCTCCTAGAGGCTCCCACAAGCTTGCATGCATGCATTTGGGAGGCTATGGATGCACAAACAAGCCTACATGCTTGTGACCGGGGACCCAAATTCCTAGAAGTATGCCTACGTCTATGGGATTTAAGGCACTTTTCAAGCCCAAAATTCTGGCCACTTCCCAGATCTTGTTGTAACTTGTAGAATCCATTAAACACATGATGAAAAGACTAATAAACCAAAAACTAACTCTAGGACTAGGCTTGACCATCCCCAACCAGACTGAAATTCTCTCAAACACTTGACATCAATGTAATATACAGGTCTAGGATAGAAGAAAAAGCATGAATGATTGAAAACTATTATTATACATTACAAGAAAGATTACCACCCTCTTCCTTAACCATATATGACATCAATTAGGTCTTGCATCCATGATTTTAACAATTACAAGTAAATACATGAAATAACCATGACATGAACCAGTCATTTAAACATGCTTATAACTAGCATAAAACCATGGAAATAATAGTGAGAGTACAACCATTAAATCCAAATAATAATAGGTACAAAAGGAAAAGAACTTAGCTTCCATTAACCATAGCAAAATATCGACCATGTTTGAGACTTCCACGTTCCACCTAACCATAGACATGGCTGACCCAAATATCTCTTCATCCAGTAAACCTCATGCCATATTCCAGTCATGAATGTGGTATCTCATCGATAAAGAAATACAAAAAAAAAAGCCAATGTAATCTAGAGGTTAAACCACATCTACCCTCACCATATCGTGATGACACCAAACCAGTGCTCCAATAACAAAACCAAGTAGAACTTGGAAATGCCATCCAGATCCATCACTATCCTTGAGGAATTTTCTGCTTCCCTGTCTCTCATGCTTTACCACAATCCAAACCCAGATCACTAGGCCCTAAAGTGCGACACCTCGCTCAGGCTTTACCATGTATCCCACTGAAATCTTTCAAGGGATTCCTATGACTTTGGGAATTAAACTTGAGACCACTTCCACCCTTGATTCTGAAATACATCCAAAAAATCCAAAGCTCAAAACCGAGATCAAAATCCCAACATACCATGGCATCCAAGAAAATTCAAGGAAAGGAAAACCACTATCATAACTCATCAATACCATGCCACCGACAACAAAATAACGAAATAAAAACATGCATAAGACATGTGTTTCAAAACCAGCTAGGAAATCACACATGAAATATGTTACCTGCAAGTATTCCTACTGAAGCTGCTAGATCCTCCTATAGCTTGCTTGAGATTTCCTTTCCTTTCCTTGTCCTTCCTTTGCTTGGTGTCCTCCTTCTTGGAACCATGTTGAATTTCTCCAAGAAAACTATAAGTGTCCAAGAGTGAGAGAGAGAGAATAGAATGAGAGACACAAGTGTGAGAAAAATCTTGTGAAGTGATCCTCAGAAGCATTTTTACTAATGAGGCCTCTATTTTCTTAATTTTCCATTATTTCCCTCCTCACATGCAACCTATGGCCTTTCACCTTCATTTTATCCTATTTTCCATTATTTTCATAAATAAATGCCAATTAATGCCTCTTTCCTTTCCAAATCCTTTTCCATTTCATATTTAATGCCTTTTTCCATTTCCTGTGCCAATTTCCTTATCCATAATAACCAAAATGAACACCAACACTAAGATGTTTTCCCAACAATATTCTTGGAATAAGTTTGCCCTTAATCGCAATATTATTTTTTTCCTTTATTAACTTTTATAACATGAACTTTTAAATTGGGTATGTTACATATCAAGTACTCATCATGTGAGAGTAGCAGGAAATGGAAGGTCAATGGGAGCAAGACTAACAGAGCCAGAGAGGAGAGAGGAAGAAGAAGATGATGATGAAGAGGAATACGAGCATAAAATGAAGTAGGATGAGTTGTTTGAGAAGAAACTGGTAGAGGAAAAAGAGAGGATACAGATAGAGGAAGAACAACAGAGGTCATCTTGAGAGGAGGAAGTGGCACAAAGAATGAAGGAAGAACAATTGACTCATGAACTAGAGGAGGAGAAGTATGAGGAAGAAGACACCATCAAACCTATGGATTATGAGTCATGTAATCTAGTTGAAAAACCACTCACAAGAGTTCAACAATCATTTGGAGAGATGGGGATTACACCTCCTCCTCCATATCGAGTCATGGATGTATGCAACATAACATTTGATCAATTCAAGAAGAGGATCATGCAAGAAAGGCACAAATATTTCCCACATGATCCTTAAAATCCAGTCCCAATAGTGATAGAAAAGGTGATCACCTCCTACACTAGAAGAAATTTGAGGGTAGTTATGGTAGAAAATGTTAAGTTCACTACAACAACAGAGGATAACTATCAGTACTTTCTCAATGATAATTCTAGGTTGAGAAGATAACTCATTTCGATGAAGAAATAGGTAAACCATCTTGCAGTAGTGAACCAATGAATATCATCATATAAATTCAATTTTGTAGATGGCAGTCCATGATATAGAAGAACTAGGACCAATGGATGATACCATGGTATGACTATAAGATGAGATTATACTTATACAATAGGTAGTGACCCCTCTCATTGGAATTCATAAGAATGCATAAGAAGTATCAAAACTCCTAAAGTAAAAAACCAGAGCAGTTGATCAGATGCTGGAGTGGACTTCCAAATATCGAGATTATCCACAACACTTTTAAAATATGGATAATATTTACACATAGATTAACATAGTCTAATTGAGACTCCACCTATATAACTACTCACATATTGAAGCACAGTCAGTTAACACCATGGATGCCTACAATTGACTTCATAATGGGTTTTAATATCTTACATATAAGCACTAGATGTTTTCCATCAAATCTCTTGAATAAATCAGAGGTAGGGAGGTCATATTAGAAGAGATCGGGGATTACATTGAACAAATCAAGAAAGTAATAGAAGAAGAAGGGTCGAAGGTGGAAAAATATGTTATTCAATAGTATTACTTCGCACTAGTTAAAGCACACACGAAGCTTTCATGGTTGTGGAATAATGTCCAGTCAAGCTCTAATAACATACTGTTAGAGGCATTGGAGTTAAAGGTGTTCTACAAAGGGGACTTTCCAAACCTGATCGAACCCATCGCAGAGGAGTTCAGAGCCTAGCATAGTTACTTCCCAAATGAATTCCATGAATAAGCACATGATCTATCCATTTCATGAGTTTTTTCTTTTAGTAGTGTTGTCTTGTTAGGCCACTGTCTCATGTGTAAATTTCCTTACGTAATAAATGTTATGTAATGACGTCTAAGTGGCACAAGTGGAATATGAATGGAAACACATTGGAATGTAACGAGTCATGATAGAATATGAAAATCATTGAAGTTAAAGAGTCACAAGGAAGTTCAAAATTCATTATGTTTGTTATAAATAGCTCCTCATAATTCATACAAAGGGCTTTCTTCTAGGATATTTTTGGGAGGCTTAGCCTTGGCTTCTCTTGTTTTACATAGGATGTAGATTATTATTTGGAGAAGCAAGTTTTGGCTTTCTGTTCCACTATTGAGTAAAATGTTTCATCCATGTAACAATATACTTGGGCTCTTATGATTATAATCAGAAGCTCAATGAGTCAGTATTCGTTCATGCATATATCATGTATATAGTTGGAGTATTATAGTTATATGTACGGTATATGTTGTTTTATTTACATGTTAGGTCAATAAAATAATTCTTTGGTTAGTTATGGATGTTATTGAATGAATGTTGCTATGCTTTAATGATTTACTTTTACTATGTTAACTGATTTTAAGGTACTCAAAAGGTCTTCCTCTTCCAATTGCTTAAGTCTTCCTAGTATACCTTCCATCGGGTGTCTCACAGATATCGCACTCTTGTTGACCCAAATAGGCGTTGTGTTCTATTATGTCCAATTGCAATGAAGGAATATCCTACAAAACCATTCAACGGTGGTTGAGTTGTATGACTAGATGGGACTCCTACACCAAATGATGTGAGGTCAAATTGGCACTTCACATCGGGGATATGTCCTTGCAATGTTGGAAAAATCCAACACTGTCAACATTACGGAACTAGAAGGAGGGCCATATGACAATTTGAGCCCCTAAAGTCTATTTGAATATTTTACCTTTAGTGGCTTCATCCCAAATCATAATTACAAGTTGTTATACAAAGGCTTTAGATCTTTCAATCCCCATGGAATTTTTACATAGATTCTAACGATTTAAATTTTATGGCAAGGGTACAACAACCGTTCTCGGTTATGATGTTGAATTTTTTCAATTTTTATTCTTGAATGGTGTTGATTCAGAAGAAATCATTGCACAATTTTTTACCCTTGTATTGGATGGTCGTGCAAAGAAATGGTTTTATTCTTTACCCATTCCTTCTATCACATATTTCAATCACTTAGTTAATGAGATTTATCGAGTCTTTGATAAATATGAATGTCAGGATGTTATTAAGGAAATTCATCAACTAAGAATGGAATTGAATGAATCTATTGACAATTTTTTTTATTGGTTCCTTCATCTCTTCTATCAAGTTTTATCATCTCTAAAGGTTGCATCCATGATGTTGTTGCAAATTCATTAGAAAAATATTTTTAGTTTGGGCCCATGTATCATGGCCTGTGCTGGCATACGATTCATCGAGTCATATATGGTCATAGGCCTAGTGATTATTGTTGTTGTGAAACCCCTCATTTGATAGAGAAGTTGGCTGTGATACAATATTGTTGTTGCATTTCTTGTTTCCTTCAGTCAATGTAGATTTTTGCACAGTTCCTCTTGTTCACTACACTTCTTTTTGTTTTCACGTTTGACGGTCATACCTTGCAGTGTGAAGGTTGGAAGCAGCTCCTATGGATGCATTAAAAGTTCCACTTTACATGATCTAGTACTTAATTATTTATTTTAAGTTAGGGTAGGTTTCATATAGTTAGATGCATTGCGCTATTATTTCATCCTCCATGTTGCTATTTTACAGTTTCAGTTTGATTAGGATTTAAATAAGTCATTTTTGAGATTCGAGTTGGCTTCAATAATATTTTGTGAAAGGAAAGTTGTTGGAGCATGAAACCATTGGCTTATATGTCCCCCTCTTCCTTGATTTTGTTTACATATTTCAATTCAATGATTTTCCGATGGAAAATATGATCCTTTGACCAGGAAAATTTAAAGAAACCATGAAACTTGTATCTATTTTTGGATTCTCATTCCTGCACTTGTTCCTATTATCAATGGTGAATTATTTCTTACCTCTCTATGTAAAATAAGATAAGGGGATTTTTTTTAGTGATTAAAAGAGCATAAGAGGTAGAAAAATTGTCTCTAAAGGAAGAACCTCTTATGCTCGTGAAAAATAATAAGTGCCTATGCATATTCCTTTGAAAAAAAATTAAAAGAAAAATAATAAAAGGGTGAAATAATAGAAAGGATTCATTAACAGGGAGCTGAAGCAAGCGACATTGTCTTGATACTATTCAGGATCGATGGAAGCGGAGCAAAATTTCTGTTCCTAAAGCCACTCCATCGGGGTACTGTCCAGGCCTGCTAGTAGCGGAGAAATGTTAGAGATGTAAAAATCACACTATAATTGTTTTTATTTCACTATGCTATATTTCCCTTGCTTAGATCGATACGATAATGATATGGCCTCTTTAAGGTTTGTGCTACATTGAGTAGAAGAATTGGAAAAGACTATATCTTTAATCAAGTGTAGTAGGTAGCTCCTGATAACTCATTGGTTGAATCCATGCTTCTTGGAGAAATACAAATTTGTGCTTACAATGAAACCATTCCATAGAAGTTTGGGTTCTCCTAGTGTGTCGCCAATGTTGTCACTGCAAAGATGACCCTCCAAAATTTTTTCCTATGTCAATTTTTGAGCCTACTCTAAGTGTAGTTTCAAGCCCCCTTTTTTATCATGTGGTCTGATTTTATATCTGTGTGTTTTCTCCTAATTTCTCATCCTCCTAAGTCAATGTTTCCCAAGTTTTGTCACTTGACCATTATAATTGTTTGACTTAGTAAGTTGTGGTTAGGTGAATTCATGATATTTTCTAGACTTAGAAACTTTACTTATACGCATGCACACACTAAAAAGGCACACAAAAGCATAAAAAAAGAATAAAAAGTATGAAAAACTCTCACAAAAGAAAAAATCCCACTTATATTTGAAAAAGACTTGCACTTGAAGAAAGCACACTTATTTGGGCCAAAGGAATGTGCCCTACTGGAGAGCACTCCTCCAGGATGAGAAAGTGCGCCCTACCTGGGTGCACTCCTTCATTGCAAAGACTTGTGCCCTTTCTAGTTACATGAATGAATAAACTTGTTGCATGAGGGTGCACTCTTAGAAAATAAGAACTTCCATAACTCACGCTTAAATAATAATTTCATGCGACTAAAAGTGGCATGCATGAATATACGTTGCATGTTTATTTATTAAATGAACTCAATCAATCATTATTTTCAACATCATTTCATCTGATTTGAGCACAAAGATCGAGAATCAAGAAGCCTTTCATCAACTAGTGAATAAAGTAAGTTTGCATGCACAATATTTTACTAATTTTCATCATTTTACTATTAAATATGGATTTTCTTGTTGTAAATCACTTGTTTTGAAGTTTATTTGCTAGTGTTCTAGCTGAATCTTCATCTTGCAAGTGTTAAATCACTGCTGCATGCAAGAAAAATTTCACAATCCTGAAGATTTTTATTTTCCACCATGCATGTGATAACAACAATAAAGCCTTATATTATTCTCCTCATGTGATCATTAAACTCAGATTTATGATACTATTTTTGACCTTTTTATATGTAGAGCACAATTCATGAGCTTCAAACTCATTTAGCCTTTAAAAATTCTTTCTGGTTGACCCAGTTTTATTCATGACCACATGGGCACATTACGAGGGCACAAAGCTTTTCCCTTCATCACTTCGAAGCGCTATAGTGCACCCTATTTTCTTTAGGGTGCATGGAAACATCATGAAGACTGAAAGCTTCATTCATTTAGCCATTGAGAATGTGATAGTGTGCCCTCCTTTTCTTTGACTGCATAAGCACACTTTGAAGACCCAAAGCTTCATTTTCTTCATCCTTCGTCCCTTTAAAGTGTCATATTTCACTTTCCTTCTCTCTTACAGTGCATTTGGAAGATTTATAGGCATTTTCTCCCATTCCTTTGACCAATCAGGGTGCTACAGTGCATCATGGCTGATTTTTACCTCTTTCTTGAGTCGATTAGCGCACCACAAAGCCTTGAATGACCATGCATGTCCCTCAGTGCTTTGAGAGTGCACCCTCTTAGTTTTCATGTGTATTTTTATTTGCATGGAAGTTATTTTTGGTTCTTGTTCATATTTTTTCATGTACTATCATCCATGTTGACTCTTTGAACATGATTTACAAGTATTTCTCCCTTGTTAGTTGTTTTAAGTTTATCTTGTCGCTATGAGTGTGATTCCATAAACATGTGTTCATGCTACAAGTATAAAAAAAATTTCATCATATGTTGGACGCATGTCACCATGAAGATTATCCTTTAAATAAATTTTAGAATTAAACTTTGATGAGCCAATTGAAGTTGCAAAGCCTAATATTCCTATATATGTGGACACTCAGTGTTTTATCGAGAAGATGACGGAGGCTACCTGGAGCAAGATATACTACACATTCATGCAAGAGACATTTCCTGAGGACTTGGAAGATGTACATGAATATATCAACATTAAGAAGTCCACGTTACACAGGATCATGTGCAGGTACCCAATCGTGCCATCTGTTGAATCGATTGAATGGATAATTATACATATGGATGACTCTCACCTTGTGCTTCATAGTGGGAGTGGGAGTCACATCACCATCATTTATGATTAGTATATGCAAACATATTATAATATTCTCAAGCCCAATGAATATGCAAACAATTTCTTTTACAAAATATGTGATAACCTTGACACGACTGATGTTATCAAGAAATGGTGTCAAGAAATTTCCAAGTTTCACCATCGTACATGAGTAGTCCATCCAAAAAATATCTTAAGAGATATATATATCAATATATGATAGCTATGTATTTTCGATTTCTTGGGTGAATGAATGATGAGTTTTTCCAAGAGAAATGGATAAATACGATCAATATTATGGTGAACCGTGGAATTTTTTTTAATTGGGTGGATATATTATCATATGAGTTGAAGCAACAGGTGCGGTAGGCCAAAGCATATTTTCACGAAAATTAAGCTCCATAAATTTACATGTCTTCATATCTCCTCGATGGAATCTGTGCACAATACACATTCTCAAAAAATATTGGAACTGGACTTCTAAAGAGAAGTTACCAGTTTATTTCCACTGCAAGTTGTTGTAAGAAGGAAGATTCAGATGCGCATATGCCATATTGGCCGAACACATCTTTGCTATCGTCTTCTGTTTTATATTCAATATTTATATCCCATTCCTGAAAAATCAAGTTAAGGATTCACTTCAAGATATTATGGACAGGGTTGCAACTCCTGAGGGAACATACATCTGATTCTTCAGATGTCAAACAACCCTTCATCTTATATCACAATATGTGACAAACAAGGTGGTCATGCAGGAGGTGGAAAATCAACTAGAAAAGTGAATGTTAAGAACCCTTTATAGCAGGAGGAAATCCCCTAGGCCTATATTTACATTGAAGATTAGATTATATGGATTAAGGAGTCAGAAGGAATTCACA
Source organism: Pinus albicaulis (assembly GCA_034641835.2). Classification (NCBI taxonomy): domain Eukaryota; kingdom Viridiplantae; phylum Streptophyta; class Pinopsida; order Pinales; family Pinaceae; genus Pinus; species Pinus albicaulis. The sequence goes on from CM076580.1 coordinate 412,313,880, forward strand.
ACAAAAAATGTCGAGCTGAACTGCCCACACTTCGTCACCAAATACTTCCATGCATATGATTCAACACGGATTGTCATGCCATTGTGACTCGGGATAGAAAATAATAAAAGGTATTCATAAATATGTCTACCAAAGGATGAATATATAAAGAAATGGTATGATTCCATAATGAAGACACATCCAACTATGAACATCACTTCACCTAACGATCCACTAGCTTAGAACTTGCAAGAGTAGGAACATGAGGTGGAGGAAAAAATGCCTCAAGTGAAGACATTAGCTCCCATTAAAAGTATTAGGTACTCATCAAGTGAGAGAAACAAAAAATGGAAGGCCGATCCTTTAAAAATATGAGATACACTTATAGAGCCAGTGAGGAGAAAAGAAGAAGAAGAAGAAGAAGAAGAAGAAGAAGAAGAAGAATAAGAATAAGAAGAAGAAGAAGAAGAAAAGAGCAGGAAGTAGTATGAGTTTCTTGAGAACAAACTGGTAGAATAAGAAGAGAGGAGAAATATCGAGGAATAAAAACATATGAAGTCTCAAAATGAGGAAGCAATGTAGAGGATAGAGGAATAAAATTTGACTCATGAACTAGAGGATGACCATTGTGGGGAAGAAGACACCATACAACCTATGGATGATGAGCAGAAGTACTCCAGGTTAACAAACACACATAGGAGGTCATATTCCATTCTGAGAGATGGGGATTACACCTCCTCCAGTAGACTGAGTCATGGATGTATGTAGCGTAATGTTCGATCAGTTCAAGAGAGGATAATGTAACAAAGGCATAAATATTTCCCACAAGGTCCTCAGAATTCAGTCTTAGTAGTGACAAAAAAGGTGATCACCACAAACACTTGAAGAAATCTGAGGCCAGTTATGGTGCCAAATGTTGTGTTCACTACAATGACACATGATAAATGTGAATAATTTCTCAATGAGAATGCAAGGATGAGAAGAGGACTCACCGTGACGAAGTAATAGGTAGAGTGTATTGCAGTTGAGAACTAGTCGATGTCATCACAGAACTTCAGTTCTGCAGAGTGGAAGTTAGCGATGATAGAAGAAATGGGACCAATAGAAGATAATGGCCTGACTATAAAATCATATGAGACTTATACAATAGATCATGGCCCCTCTCATTAACATTCATAAGAACACACAAGAAGTATTGAACTTCTGAAAGTTAGCAATGAGATTAGTTGATCAGATGGAGTAGTCGACTGGAAAATATCTAGATGTTCTAGAACAATTGGAAAAGAAGGATAATATTTCCGTAGATATTGTCATAGTCTAATTGAGGCTCCACATGTAGAACTACTCGCATTTTGGAGAATAGTTAGTTAAAAAAATGGTTGCATACAGCTAATTCCATAGTGGGTTTGAGTCTCTTACACAGAAACATGGGAGGCCTGCCATTAGACCTCATGAAGCAATCAGAGGCAAGGAGATCATCTTCAAGGATATCAAGGATTACATTGAATAAATAAAGCTAGTAATAGAACATGAAGGCTTGGTGGTGACCAAAGATATTATTCAACAATATGCCTTTGCACTATTCAAAGTGCACATGAAGCTTTCATGGTTGTGGAATAATGTCAAGTCAAGCTCCAAGAACATAATATTAGAGGCATTGGAGGTGAAGGTGTGCTATCAAGGGGACTCACCAGACTGGATTGAAGCCATCAAAAAGGAGTTCAGAGGATGGCACACTTACATCCCGAATGAACTCAATGAAGAACCACATGATCTGTCCATTTGATGAGTTTTGTATTTTAGTTGTTTTTTCTTGTTAGGCCATTTTCTCGTGTGTAAATTGTATTATGTAATATATGTTATGTAATGAAGTCCAAGTGACACAACTGAAATATGAATAGCGAAACATTGGAATGTAATGAGTCATGATAGAATATGAATAGTCATAGAATTTAAAGAGTCACGGGGAAGCTCAAAAGTCATTGTCTTTGTTATAAATAGATCCTCATAACTTAAACAAACATATTTTTTCTAAGCTTTTTTTGGGAGTCTCAGCCTTGGATTCTCTTGTTCTACATAGGAGATTGATTATTATTTAGAGAATAAAGTTGTAGTTTTGTGTTCCACTATTGGATACAATGTTTCATCCATGTAACAATATACTTGGGATCTTCTGCTTATAATTAGAATCTCAATGAGTGGGCATTCCTTCATACATGTATCGTGTATATAGTTGGACTATTCTGGTTATGTGTACTATATATGTTTCTTTATTTAAATGCTAGGTTAATGAACTACTTATTTACTTGGTTATGGATGGTATGGAATGAATTTTGTTATGATTTAATGATTGTTGTTTTTTATGTCTACTAATTTGTAGGTACTCGACAAGTCTTTATCTTAACCTTGGGTCCCCTTTTAGGATAGTACTATTACTTTTCTAACCGATGGCTCCTTTCTCTTTCCAACCATTTAATTTTTCCTATTATACCTTACATTGGGTGTCTCGCAAATCTCACACTCTTTCTGGCCCAAAGAGTCGTTGTGTTATCTTATTTCAAATTTCAATCAAGGCATATCCTATAAAACGATTCGACGGTAGATGGGCCATATGACCAAATGGGTCTCCTACACCAAATGGTGTGAGGTATAATTGAGAATTCAAACCATCAAAAGGGTCTAGGGTCTTGGTCTATCTCAATTTTATTTACTACTGTAAGAGTTTGACTGGGCTTTCCCTTATAGAGGGGATTTAGCACTGACAAGGTGTCTACATCTGTTGTTGTTGATATTCATGTTTTGTTTTGATAATTTCTTGATGAAACACATATAAAAGAAAACCATAAGGAAAATATTATAAGTCCTCAAGAATATCGTAAGTATTTATCAATATAAGATAATGTTTTTCCTTTATTATTTTCTAAGAGGTACTTGCGTCATGAACAACAACCTAACTTATTAAAAATGATATATAGAGGGAGTTATACCCAGAGAATTCACATTCATGTGCAATATCTTGAAGCTAAAGGGAATTTAATAATCTCCATCCCACATCCTAACGATGTCGTTCTTTTAACAACTCAACTCACATATCTTGAGAAATTAAACAAGAAGCAGGCGATAGGTCATTCTTGTCAAATTAATGAAAGAGAATATAGTAACCCATGCTTATGAGACATTTTCATAATTAAATCACTCCTTAACCAATCATACAAGAAATTTAATGTCCATTAACATACATGAATCACATGACTTAACATCAGCATAAGAATGAAGCTAATACGATAACTCATACATAATATTAAAATATGAGAATTATGAGAAATACTTATCTTATACAGACAGGCAGGAAGGTAACTAAGATTGAAATTATCATTCTCCATCTAACCATTTATTTTTGTAGCTAAGATATTCTTGCAAATGTCACCCCCAAGTTAGATTCTAGTGCTTGATATGGAGATATTTTGGAAGGGAAACCAATCAATGTCTTTAGATGAAAAATATGTCTCAAGGTTGCAATACCTTCATCCACCTGCTACATGGATTTCCACCCACTCTTCAAGGATTACAACCAAGAGTAACATCCATACTATAGTACCATCCCATAAAGAATTACCAATTCACTGTTAGTAGAAGAAATTCCACACTACAAGAATTTTCTTCAATGGATAAGCTACTGCTAGGAGGAAGTAATCACATCTCCAGGTGGTTCATTAGTGAGACAAAAACTAGTGCTTCAACTCCCATGGCTACTCTTGGTGGTTCATAAACATGACAATCATCTCAGTGATTCTTCCCAATGTAGTAGGTTATTCAATACCATACTTATGGTTGGTTCTTCAACCTTCAGTAAAGCCTATGCTCTTTGTGATTTCTTGCAAAGAAGCCTCTTTTTGAAGATTCTTCAGTTGAAATTTTTACACAGTGATCTTACATGATGCTTCAACCGTGCATGCACCACCTATAATAGAATCAACTGATTTTGGTCTAAGGAAGTGCTCCTCTCCGAGAATTCTCCAAATCCCCTTCATTCGTGCCCCTTAATTGAGAAAACCATCCATTATTTCCTAGGATCCATGCAACCCACTACTCCTCGACAACATGACCCATGTTTCCCTTAATTATTTGTCCTTTTCTTTTTTGTTTCTATAGTTGAAGGAAACGTGGGCCTGACCTGGTATCAACAATTATTTTTAATATCTAGTCAACTAATTTAATCTCTTCAGCAAACCATGAATGATGTATTTAAATTTTTCCCATTTCCTTGATCGATATCCCACCTCAAGAAAACTGGAATTCATGTCCCTTCTCTCAATCCTTGAGAGAATTGGAATTATTTATAATGGGAAAAAATTAACTAGGGGAAGTCACACTATCAGCAACAAATTGGTAGATATAATACCTTGTATCATAATTATGTATTTAAAAAGTGTAGATCTACATTTTATTGATATGACCAAGAGTCTATACTCAATCGTTGATGTAAGAAAACAAAATTCCTTGTCAACACATTTACCATTTAACTCTAATAAGATATCATAAATTCATTGAAAATGGATTTGATACCATCTTAAAAATTTGAAAGAACAATACGAGACGAGAAAAGTGGCAGAAAAGGAATCTTGTCATTGTATTGAAATGTATTAATATCGTGATATGAATTTATGATACATCAGTTTGAACTTCTATATATTATAGATCTAGATATATATTTCATTGACAATTCATTAGTGTATCATCACAACACCTCATCAAGATAATAATTACAACTCATGACTTTGTGGTATTGGAATTTGTGATTATATAGAGACTCACAATCTAATTTTTTTTGCATGTTTAGTGGTTGGAAATGGTTTTCCCTCTTGGCTATATTTTCTCGTAGGCTACGGATCGCATTGCATTTAACACCATGATCACTTATTTCCTCTTCTTCCTACGAACTCTTTTTCCCTATGCAACATTATCTCTCTCGCATTTCCCAAATCTCATTGTTCTCTACCCATACATTCATAAGTTGGGAAAATGAATCTCTCAACTATATTTTCCTAAGTAGTAGCTAATGGCATCATCCCATCATATGGTACTTCTTGCATCCTCTTATGCATAAAGGAAATCAAATTACCACCATCCTTCTTACACATAATATTCAATGATTGGCTTGTGATAAGTAATAAGTAGACTAGATGGTAGTTTTCAAAAATGTTTTCTTATCACAAGATAATTTAGCAAAGGTGGTTTGAGATCTTAAGAATTTTACAAACCACTTAAGACCCCCTCGCGTTTCCCCACTGTTAGTTAGGTATTTGGTTCCTACATTATCTTGAAAATAAAATACATATAATCTTTGATATGTGTATATGACCATGGTATGAATATAATATCCATGTGACAATAAAACATCATTTATAAAAATTAATTTGAAATTAATTAAGGGGTAAAAATGGGGACAGGATAGCCCCCAAGGGAGGAGTAATGTTATCCTTGATGTTATATTATTTACATCAATGTCTTAAGATGAAAAAATGGATATGCCTTTCTCATGGCATTATCCATTTTCCATGTATCTTCACAATATACCAAAGTGTTTTAATTTCACTTTTACCTAGGTGATAGCTTATTTCTAGAGCAACATTTCCCTCATATCTAGTATACACAAAGGTTACAACTCGAACTTTGCCTGTGGTTCTACTTGGATGAAAACCCAAACAATGACATAGTTATAATTATGTGCATACATTTTAAGTAGTGAGATATGGAAAATATCATGTGTTTTAACATTAAGAGTTAATGAAAGAATATATGCCACTAGTCCCACTCTTTCTAATACTTCAAGGGTACATAGTCTTAAGAGGCAAGTTTAGCATAGGTTCTTAGCCTTAGGGATCTTCTTTGGGGTATTAATTTGACATATACGTAATATACAACCTCAAATTCTTTGTATTTTTTTCTTATCTACATAAGTTTTCCATCTAAATTGGGATACTTTTAAACTATTTATTTTTATTTACTTCCTATTCAATTTGTCTCAAAATATTAGCTTCAAGAATAATTCTCCCACATGATTATCCTACCTTATGTATGTATTGAAGTACCTACCATAGAGTGATTTGAAGGGATTCATTGTTAATGATTTTTTATGGAGATTGTTGTAATAAAATTCTACCAAAAGTGGGTAGTCATGTCATCATGTTTGTTTACCGGTAACATACATGCAACACATATATTACACTATCTAGTTTGTTATTTTTCTTGGGTCATCCATTTGTTTAATTTTCACCATTGAAAAATATTTTACAGTTCTTTTAACCACATTCTACCACCTACCCATTATCATTATTACCATGTTTTTCCATGAGTATGCTACAACAAGCATTGAAGAAGTTATTTATCATTAATTGTCTTTATTTTTAATGAATTATAAAGGATTGTTCTTGGTTTTACTAATAAAATTTTCATCTATCTCTGTTCCTGTAGCTCCCATACAATTCATGTAGCCATCCTCCGAGGTTACCATATTTATGAAGCTATGAAGGTAATTCCACAACATGTTTTTTTCGTAAGGATGACAACATGGATTCATGTTATATACATTGCACCAAGGTTGATTCAAGAATCCTCTAGGTTATGATCCACATTTTAGTCAACTTATGTAAAAAATAATCTAGTAAAAAAATTGCGGCATGATTTTTGAAGAGATGAAGAAGAATATGGAGAGTTTTCATAATGATTTTTGTACAAAAAATCCCCAATAATTCTAATGGCGATATTATTCTCCAAAAAATATATGGATTGGGAGATATGCATGGCCATTTCAAGGGAATCTTTATAATTGCAGTTGTTCCCAAACTATGTACTAAACAAAGAAACCAATTAGAAAAACCAATAAAATCAAAGTAACTCTCATATGGTTATGGGTTATATGAATCAAATGTAATATGATATTAATATTTCATTAAACAAGAACTACTAAAAACACAAAGAGAAAATATTTTGTAACTCGATTCATTGTTTGATAGTTCATATTTGAGGAGATTGGTTCCGATTTACCCCCTTTACCTTTGTATCAAAATATAGGAGAGATGTGAATATTGTAAGAAAATAAATAGACTAAGAAATTACAATATATATAGTTCAAAATTCAGTCATTGGGAAAGTGTTGATAACAATTATGTAACTCTAATACTATTATTGGATTGATGAAAATGTTGATGCTCTTATCTAATATTCTTGGTTGTATAACTTATTCTTAACCAAGTTATCCCATGTTTAAGATTCTTGGTTGTATAACTTATTCTTAACCAAGTTATCCCATGTTTCCCAATTCTCGTTTTAGTTGTATCACAACTTAGAATATTAGTTCAAACTATAACCTATTTTCCCTTGAATTTCATAGATACATGTGTCTTTGTTTCTTTGTTTATTGAATTTTCTATTGCTTGCAATTTTTTCTTGGTTGTGGGAGAGAGATTGATCATTGAATGGAAATTATGCATGTCGCAATCCTCTTGGATGCATGACCACTTGGTCCAACCATTGTGACATACTTTTAACCTATCAGGTACGTGCTTTATGTCCAACCCTAATGATCACAATATCTCATTTCTTTTCCATTCCCTTTATTGCATTAAATTGTTATATGGAAGATTTGGGATTTATTTCTAATGGGAACCTACATTGATGCGTTAGATAATAGATATCTTGTAGGTTTACTTTCAATATGGATTCCTTTTTGTTTTGTAAGAGTAGACTATATATCTTATTGATGTGTTTAACTCTGCACCTATAGTGTAGCACCTTGATGTATACAAACTCTTGGTTGACGATTTATGTTGGAATTATTAAAAAATTGAATTGACGAACTTTTTGGCTCCATTTCTAGGGAGCTGCTAAAATGGTTAGGGTATTATTAGTGTATCTTTTCTTATAAATTAATTTTATCTATTTCCCTAACACTTAATACCTGGAGGAGTGAGAAGGATAGACGTGAGGTAAGAACTTACATGTCGACTTTGGTGAGTCTCTATGAACCCTTTTCATGTTGGTACAATTCTTTTTCTTTTAGTTTGAACCATGAAACAAAAGATGTTATCTCATTTCAATAGACTTCTAGGTGACAAAAAAGCCTTAGTAGTGTGAGGGCATCCAACTACATGATATATTTTTCTTTCAAATTATTTTATTTTACTGTATTTCATTTATTTATTAAAAAAATATCTTTTGAAGGTTCTATAGAACACCCTATATACTAATCCATATGTAAGACATGACCTATGAGCCAACAAAATAAAGATGCTAAAACGTTTGACAGGAAATGCTACTCCAAGAATGCCTTGAATCCTAACAACAACCAAAGGAACATCTACATCTCATATTAGAGGAAATTTCAACCTAAAAGTGGCCTCCTAAGGAAAATAATAAAATAATAGTTAAAATAATAAAATAAGAGATAAAATTTTAAAGAAAAAGAAAGGAAACTAAATTTTTTATTTTATTTTTCGCATATCCCTTTATCTATTTCATTTGGACTGAAATTTCAAACCAAATCTTTTGGGATGAACTTTTAAAGAAAATTTTTTGAACTTCATATAAAAGACATTTTTTTTGCAGAATTTTTAAAGTTATTTTTTTTGAAAGTAAGTGTTTTGGGCTGAAGTAAGACTTTTGTGTTGAATTTTTAAAGTGAGTTTTTTTTTTTTAAATTAAGTCTTTTGTGATGAGTTTTTAAAGTGAGTTTTTGTCTAAGTTTTGAAACTATGTTTTTTTTTCTTTTTTTGCCGGATTTTGAAGGAAAATGTTTCAGCTTCATTTTTGAAGACATTTTTTTGGCAGACTTTTTAAAGTGACTCTTTTTAAAAGTAAGTGTATTGTGCTGAAGTAATTCTTTTGTGCTGCATTTTTAAAGTGAGTTTTTTTTTTAATTAAGTCCTTTGTGATGAATCTTTAAAGTTAGTTTTTGTCTAAATTTTGAAAGTGAGTTTTTTTTGCAGGATTTTGAAGGAAATTTTTTTAGCTTAATTTTTAAAAGAAATTTTTTTGTTGGACTTTTTAAAGTGACTTTTTTTAAAATTAAGTGTTTTGGGCTGAATTAAGTATTTTTTGCTGAATTTTTAAAAGGAGTTTTATTTTGCAGTATTTTGAAAGAAATTTTTTGAGCTTGATTTTTAAAAGACATTTTTTAGGTAGACTTTTTAAAGTGAATGTTTTTGAAGGTAAGTATTTTGGGTTGAAGTAAGTCTTTTGTGCTAAATTTTTAAAGTGAATTTAAAAAAAAAAATTAAGTCTTTAGTGATGAATTTTTGAAGTGAGATTCCTTTTGTAGGATTTTGAAATTGAATTTTTTGGGTTGGATTTTAAAAATATACATATACTAAATTATCATGGAAATAAAAGTAATTTCAAGAGAAAATATGATTGAACAAGAAATGTTGAGGGTTGTAGAGAATACGGGTGAGAATATTCCAAAAAAAAGAAAGAAGAATGCTCAAATATTGAAAGAGAAAATCATCCTCGACTAGAATTTGAAGAAGGTATGTAAATGTAAATATTGTAAATGATATTTAAAATTCAACTAGTGTATTGTCAAACTTGATTTTTATTTGATGAACTAATTTGAAAAATATTTTACAATGTAAAGAGAGATGAGATTGAAAATTTCGAAAGACAAAGTGAAAAAGATAGTCAACCAATGATTGATGATGTTGTTGAAGATGTTGAAATAAATTCATGTGAAGAAATTGAATCACAAGATATGTATATATATGTCATGTGTATTATTGAAATTATACATATTTATTAATTTCAATTTCATTCAAACTCTATTTTTTTACTTTAATTATTTATTAAATATTTATACCCATTTTGTACATTTAATTCTCATATGTAAAAATGAAATCAATATCGATGATGAGATGTTAGAAAATATTGACACTGACACATATGGAGATAAAAAAAGTAGACCATGTTATACGATATTGTGTTAAGCGCATTATTGAAAAGTTCTTCAAAGATGAAAATGTGGCATTTCAAGCCCAACTTTTGAGAAGTATCTCAACATCAAAGAAATTAAAATAAGCTACGACTCCGTTGGATATTCAAAAATCAACGAAAGATAAAAAAAGGAAAATGTGATACAAAATATAAATAATGCTCTAAAATAAATTGGAAGATTTAGAAAGAAAAGTGATTTAGATGCACACAGAGCAATACAAATGGAAGTGGTTTCATCAAGTACTAAAAAAAATTGTTTGGTAAAATCTATGGCAAAAGCATTAGGCACCCCATGAAAAACATTGCACAAACATTAGAAATTTTGATTGCAATGGATGTAAATGATGATATCGCTTGTTGTACAGTTATTTGTAGGCAACCATACAAAGATATACTTGGATAATATGTTAAAAAAAATATATGAATATTGGATGAAAAATTAACATGTTTTACCAAAAGAAAGGGATGTGATGCCACGAAGAATAACATGAAATCAATATGAAGAATGTGCAAAATATATCTTCGACACCACTCAGATACAATTTTTTAATAAGATAATAGAAGATAATCATGGAATTAATGTCTCAATCGATAGTTTTGTGCAACAAAAATGATGTATGTTAAACCTATCACTGTACGCGACACTTGATGTTGTCATTATTATGTGGAATTTCAGTTATAGTATGACACATTCCTTGATTTTGGCAAAACATCTTGGAAAAATTCACCTTCTCCTTCCACTATCCATGATTTCATATCCCAAATTCTATGTGCAAGAGAAAGTCATGAATTATTTTACCAAAAGAAATATGTTGGTGGTAGAAAATGTGATCATTATGGAAATTTGACTTTATTTCACAATAAATATCCTATTGATATAAATGATCAATCATTGTCCAACATAAAAGTGAAATGGAAGAGATATGATTATATTCATACATCTATTGGTTCAAGTAGTACTGCAAGTACTAAAAGGATTGATTTACAAGAAGATGTTGGGAAAAATATTGAGGGGGGGGGGGGGGGGGGTTAGTATGTATTTAAAAAAAATCAAAATAATATTTTCTTTTCTGAATTCTGTATGCGACTTTACTGAAGCCAACTAGCGTATGTACATGATTATTATATAGGAAACTAGCATATCCTTAGTAAACTTATAAATTAGATAATTATTTATATGTTTAACTTAAACCAGAATGTAAGAGATGCACCATACATTTGATAAGAAGTAAGCATGTGCAATAAGAAAAAAATAAGGCATCACACATAAGCAACACACGTGAACATTAGGATTTAAGGTGGAAACCCAATGTCGGTTAAAACCACCACTAATGTCATCTCAGTCTTCAATATTATTATTATAAAAAACTTCTTACATTCTTATACCTGTCTAAGTTGAGTTCAAGTCATGTTGATATTTGTCATTTCAATTCACTCACTGATTTTTTTAGCTTTTATTTCGGTTCTTTGTGCCTTTGCTTTGTTGAATGATCCTTTTTATTTTCATTTAGCTCTCCATTCGTCAGTTTGAGCATAGATTACATTGCTTGTTGAATTGGTTCGAAAGACCTTTGTTTGCTCGAAAGAGTGCACCCTTATTTTGAGTTCATTTTATGTTTGTATCGCATTGGTCTCTTTGTTTTAGATCGTTACATTCAAAGTGCTAAAAAATAGTGTTTATATTTATTTTTAGTGTAACAGTGCATTGTGTTTCCCATTCATCTAAAAAGACAAAATTTGCATTCTTTCGCTTAAATTGAAAATGAAAATGTTCTTTTGCATAAGTAGCTATTAGCGAACTAAGAAAGACTTTTTCGTTTTCTGATTTGGTTGTATTAGATGCATTAGAAAATTTCTTCTTGTGATTCAATTGATTGCTACTTTGTTTTAGATTACTATCCTTCTCTTAGCTAGCGTTTATTGAATGGAAATGATTTACTTTCGCATATAGTTTTCATTAAGAATTCGAGATGACATTTGGTAAGGCCTTGAAATTGCAACATTAATTTAAGATCAACCTTAATCTGAATTCAATCAGCCTAAGCAAGCATTGAAACCTAACACACATATTTAAGAAGTCTAGGCTAGTTACGTGTTACGACATCGTTAAACCTAGTAGCTGTCATTCGCTATTTGACATTAGACAACGCTAGCACGGACTTGTGCTCCTCGTACCATAGCATATATAAAGGGATACCCTCATAGGTTGCAATAATTTATCCATAGGAAGCCAATTTTTCCACCCTATAACCGTGATACACCGAACATAGAAATCGGGGAGATTACATGTATGTACGTCAAGTCCTTGGTCATTTCTCTTCCATTTGATCAACAAGGTGTATATTACAGTTCATGGAAACCTGGTACACCTTCTTGCTTAGATTACCTGAGTAGTCATTTTGGTCTTTTCGTGACTCTCTAAAATTGAAAAGATCATCAAGCACTTGTCCTTTCATGCTCGTTCAATCTGAAAGTGACTAGAGTCATCTTTTGCCTATTTCTTGAATCTTAAAACATGAAAGAACAGAGTTTCGATTTAATCTCATAAAATTAATTCCCTACGATCACATGCCAGTTAAGATATTTTCTTGGCTTGTTTTTAGTAGTTCCTTAGTGTTTGGTCTTGAAGCCTCGAATAGGCTATCTCGTTTCCTTTCTGTTTTGAAACGCAGTCACGGTGGCAGAACCACCAGTTTCATCATCCTCTTCATTACCTCCTAGTGGTGATCCTTCTCCTGAAGTTTCTTCAGAAGCATCTCAACCCACTAGGTCTGTCAATTTCTGGGAGTCTATCCTTCTGAGTATCTTACCTCTCGCTACCCGATCTCCTCTTGAAGAGCTATTTGATATCAATTGGCAACCTTGGGATGCTTGGTCTGGCTTTGGGAACGAGGGAGAATTCCCTCCTCTTACTTTGGAACCATCTTTATTAGCTACTGCTTTACTTGCTACCGCTTGTCGCCTTTTCGACGATCAAGTGGCTTCATCCGACATGGATTCTTTGAGTCCTATTAGTAGTGAAGAGCTTTATTTTTCTACAGGATATGATCAAATCCCTCTAGATAATTTTCCTTATGTGTCAAGTCAACCTTCCTCACAACCGGTGTCTCTCCCACGTGGTTATTGAACTTTGGGTTAGATCATTTCTAGCGTTTCATCATTGTATCAAAATCTAATATGGTCCAATACGTCAACTCCCTTCGTGTGCTTAGTTGTCTCGGTATTGAGGGCATCACGCTGGACTCCTATGACTTTGACGATTGTAACCTCTATTCCTGTTCGAACCACTGTCTGTGTGGCTTCATCTACACCGATGGTTAGTATGACTCAGTCATCATCGAGGCCTTCTGTTGTCCGTAGGTCTATCCTTATCAATCCCATGATACCTGTTAGGCCCTCCATGAGTGGATCACAACCTCACGTTTTGGAAATCCCACCTGCTTGTAGTGCACCTATGATTTCTACTTCCATTCCTAGTGGTTATACATTCGATGCGTATATGTTGGCCATTCAACAACAATATTCTACCTCTCAAGGTCCTCAGCAATAGAATTATACCCGTTAGGGTTCTCAGCAGTTAGTAACTTCTGGTAATCCTCTGCATCATTAAGACGCGTACGGTAATCCCCTCTATTTGCCTCTGATTGATCCCAGTCAGTTCACATACCAATAGGGACAACCCTTTGGTTCACAAGGACAACCCTTACAGGGACAACCTTCGATCCAACAGGGACAACCCTCCGGTTCATAGGGACAACCTTCAATCCAGCAGGGACAACCCTCCGGTTCATAGGGACAACCTTATGGTTTGCAAGGACAACCCTTCCAGGGACAACCTTCGGCCAAAAAAGGACAAACCTTTAGTTTTTATGGTCCATATTATGTTCAACATGGTTCATCTATGTCCCTTGGGGGCAAATCTATTCACAACAGGGACAACCTTTGGTGCAACGACATTCGCCTTACGTACAACAAGGCCAAAATTTTGTACAACAAGGACAACCCTATGGTCCTCTGCCAGGTCAACCTGGTCTTCAGGGGAAACTTGGCCTATCCCAACCATCAAGTCAACCTTTTCAACAAGGAAAACTTAGTGGCCCTCAGTATCTAGGCCAACCGGCTCCGCAGGGACAACTTGTTCGACCTCAGTATCCGGGTCAATCTACACCCCAAGGGCAACCCGTTCAGCCTCAAGACGCCACTTATATTCCTTAAGGTCAATCTCAGGTCATATATAGTGCACCCCAAGGCATTACTTATATCCCTTAAGGTCAATCCCAGATGGTATACAATGCTCCTCAAGGCATTGCGTATCTTCCACCAGGTCAAACTCAAGTGTTGTATAATGCACCTCAAGGCACTTCTTTCATTTCATAGCAAAATCCATATGTTGCTTAGCAAGGGCCTTAGAGGTATTCTCAGAATAAATATCCTGGTACTCAACACACGTATGGGTAGAACTTTCAATCTTATAACCCCTATGGACAAAATCCTCTGGGACAAAACATATGGGGGCAGAATTTCTCTCAACCTGGGTGGAATCCGAATACTGGTCTTTATCAACAACCTATAATGCCTTTTAATACTAAATTAAATTTCATTGCTATGTTGGAACTTCCCGATGTGTCGAAGTTGACGAACAATCCTATCCTTGATAATCCATATTGGCCTCCAGTTCCAACCAAAATTCTTGGCAATTGTCCCAAATTTTAGGGCAAGTCCGGAGAAGACTCCCAAGCACATGCTATGACATACCACCTTTGGTGTTCCTCTAGCTCTTGGATTGTCGATTCTATTCGACTCTGTATTTTCCAACAGACTCTTACAGGTGCCACTGCTAAGTGGTACACCGAATTATCTCGTGGTGTCTTCCAAGATTTCAACTATTTAGCCATGGCGTTTCTCACACACTTTCAGTTACCGATTCGGTATGAAAATGGGACACACCTCCTCACATACCTAAAGCAAGATGAAGCTACCCATATCTCTGATCATATTCATGAATGGAGGCATCGTCGTCATCTGATCAAGTTTGAGATTCCTAATCAGCTTCTAAATGATTGGTTCACTACCTCCTTCATTGCTCCGATTGCTAAGGAAAATGCTTTGGGGGCATGCGTTACTGAGGAACAAGCCATTGCTCGTGCTCGGTACCTTGATATCGTGTACTCTTAGTCCAGAACGTTGTACAAAATCTTGCCTGATGCCCCTCTACCTGGAAATTTAAAGCGTCGGCGATGCCATCTGTTGACGGTAAAATCGGTTCCATGTCTCAGACTTCTCGGAAGTCCTCTCCTCCAAATCTGGGGAAGAAAAAATCTACTCCTTCCAATAATACTTCTTCTCAGTCGATTTTGAATTCTGGTAAAACCAAGGAAGTGAATGCCGTCTAGGCCAATCTGGTGGATAAAAATTCCAAGGGTAAAAAAATGGTAGAGGTAAGGCCAAAGCCGATACCCCGAAACAAGATTCTTAGAAATATCGTGCTGAAGATGGTTTGCAATGTAAAATTAAGTACCCTTGTTTTATTTGTAACTAAGAGAACTACACCAAGGACTATCCTCGATGGGCCGAAGTGAGTTGATTGCTCAAAGGCACCCAAGGCACTCTGGTTGTTCTCAAAGAATCGTTTCCATCACATCAGACCCAGTTGGTAGAGAAACCTTAGTCCTCTGCCGCATTTGTCTCTTAGGTTTTCATGATGAATGATCCTGCATCCATCTCTATTTCTACCGAGTCAAAATATTATAATGAACCGCATCAGGCAGCAGGGAAGGAGATCGCTGATGGTCCTCCTCCCCTACCTACTTTTGACCCTCTTCAGATTAAAATGCCCAATACTGAGCCCCTTGTATGACCACCTTCCAAAGGTGTACTCCGTAAGTCTTCTTACAATCCTAATGCCTGTGCTGCTCAACATTACAGTATTGTTGAGGATTTGACTCAGGTGCCATACGATATGTCTGCATTATAAGTACTTCAGAGTTGTCCATCTCAACATAAGGCTTTGTTATCTGCCATCAGTGGGGTTGACCTTGTTGATTCAAGGCTTATCACTTTCAACTTGGAGAATTTCATCCCACACCTCCCTCACCAGCTTGCAATGATCATCCAAGTTGGGATTAATGGACTGAATATCCATCAAGCGATTGTGGACGAGGGTGCATCTATGTGTGTCATGTCATCTGCCTGCTGGAAATCCATTGGTTCTCCAGCTCTCAATTCATCTCCAAATGATCTAGAAGCGTTTGATGGAAGGGAATCTAAACCTCTTTGTGTTCTCGCTAGTTTACCGATTACTTTAGAAGGGAAAAGAGTTAACGTTGAGGTTGAAGTAGTTGATGCCAAGCTCAATTAGAATCTTCTCCTCGATCATAGTTGGACTCATGCCATGTTGTGCGTTCTGTCCACTCCATTTCATGTTTTTCGATTTTTATACGAAGGAAAGATCATCATTGTCGATCATTTGTCCTTTTTCACTTCTTCATGTTCCAAGAGAAGCATTCCATATGTAGATAAAATTCCTACGCCTTATGAGAACGTCGGGCCAGGTCTTTTCAAAGATCTCGCCCTCATGGGTATCTTTCCTCTTCCTCCACCCAAAACTGTTCAGGTTAACATGATCTCTAGGCCTTTTGATCCGTGGATCATCCCTTCACTAGAGCAAGTCGATTCATTTGGAGATTTGATGCCCTTAAGTTTGATTGAGATTGATTATTGTGAACTTGTTTTGGCTTCGAATCTTTTGCCCTCTGATCATGCTCCTTTGAGTATGTCTCTTGAAACTTATTCTCAATCCTCTTGGCTCGGCGATTTGGATTCGCCTGATCCCTTAGGTGAGATATTTCCCTCTGATCAGGCCATCATGGAAACTATGTTGCTTGCAAATCCTCCTTGGGACGATAGTCATCAGTGTTCCTCGTTCATGCCTGGCCTTGGGGCCATGTTTACTTGTCTCAAGAGTTTCACTTCTCAAGTCCCTTCTCCTCTGCTTCAAATACCCATCCTAACACATGAAGTCTTTGCGGAAGGTAACTTGGGAAACATCACACAAACAATGCCTACCGACATCTCCATTAAACCGGGGGTTGTCGAGAACATCCATAATAGGGTGACCTATTCTCCCGATGAGATCTAGGTCTATACTAGTCTCTTCCATGAATTTCACGACGTTTTTTCATGGTCTTACAAAGAAATTTCTAGCATCGATCCAAGTATAGTAGTGCATGAGATTCCTACTTACCCTAGTGTGAAGCTTGTTTGCCAACATCTTCATCCTGTGCACCCTAGAAAGGTGGACGCTATCAAAGGTGAAGTTGAAAAATTTCTTTGAGCTAGTTTTATCTATCTAATTCCCTTGATACAATGGGTTTCCAATATCGTTCCTGTAGATAAGAAGTAGGGGAATATTCACGTCTGTGTTGATTATTGTGATATCAACCGTGGTTGCCCTAAGGATAATTATCCCACTCGTTTTACTAACTAGATTATTGATGAATGTGCTGGGAGTGAGATCTTTTCCCTTATGGATGGGTTTTCTGGGTTGATCAACACAATACTGCCTTTATCTATCCTTGGGGTACTTTCACCTATAAAAAGCTCCCTTTCAACCTTAAAAATGTTGGGGCTACATTTCAGCGAGCAATGTCATATGCTTTCCATGATATCAAGTGCATTGTTCAGCCTTATCTGGATGACCTTATAACTCATTCGACTAAGCGTAAATACCATCCTCATCATCTCCATTAGATTTTTCTTCGCTGTCGACGCTATAAAATTCAAATCAATCCACATAAGTGCGTCATTAGGGGAATTTTGAGGTCTAAAATGGGCCTCCTAAGAAAAATGTACAACAAAAATAAACTTTATAAGAACCAATAGGATTCGAGATGACGATGTCAACCATGGGGGATGATTCACCAGTTTTTAACTAAAAGAGTAAAAAGATTAAAAAATAAGAAAACTACTTTTTCAACTCATATTTTCAACTTATCTCCCAAATTTTTTACTCAAATTTCAAGTGGGAGTACTCGTTGGATGAAAAATTTAATTCCTCATCCAAGGAGTACCCATGTTTCATACTTTTGATGGACCCTACTACATGAAAATTGGGAAATACATAAAACAAACATGATTACAATCATGTTTTTCATGTAGCATGACCCATCAAAAGTATGCAACATGGGTACTCCTTGGATGAGAAATTAAATTTCTCATCCAAAGAGAACTCCTGCTTGAAATTTGAGTAAAAGCTTTAGGAGATAATTTGAAAATATGAGTTGAGAAAGTAGATTTTTCATTTTTCCCTCTAAAATTTGATGATGTCATCAAATCTTCTTTTATTATTTCCACTATTATTTTATAATTTCCTTAGGAGGCCCATTTTAGACCTTAGAATTCCCCTAATGCTTTTGCATTGACTCTGGTAGACTCTTAGCGCTTATCGTCTCTAAAGACAGAATTCTTCTCGATCCAATCAAAGTTGAAGCTATTGTTAATCTCCCCTCTCCTTCCTCCTTATCTTAGCTGTAGAGTCTGCAGGAGAGATATATCTTCCTGCATGTCTTATACCTAACTATGCTAAAGTAGCCAAAGGATTTACGCAATTACTGAAACAAGTCATCCCGTTCCTGTGGGATGAGATCTTTCAAAAGTCTTTCAATGTACTAAAGAAGTTTTTGGTCAATGTTCCTCTGTTATGTCCTCCAAATTATCATCGCGATTACTCCCTCTATTTGGCTACCGCGTTTAGCATGGTTTCCATGTTTTGGGTACAAGATGATGATGACAGTGACGAGCATGTTATTTATTATCTAAGTCACAATATTCTCGATACCTAGATGCGTTATGCACATGTCTAGAAGTTGGCATTGGCTGATGTTCAAGTTGTTCAATGTTTTCATCACTATATTTTGTTGTGCATAGTGACTGTGATTTCTGATTGCAACCCTATGACATACATATCGACTCGTCAATTGTTGGGGGGAAAATACTCGAAGTGGATTTTTATCCTCCAAGATTTCGATTTGGAGTTCATTACCACTAAGTTGAAGAAGTCATTGGTATTCGCCGATTTTATTTTCTCTCTCCCTTCCGATTCTGCTTCGTATGGTTCCAAGGAACGCATTCTAAATGACACATGTTTTCTTATTAGCACCCTCAATCCTTGGTACAGTGATATTGTTGTATATCTTTAGACTTCCACCTTCCGATTTAAGTTGACGAAGGATGCTCATCGACGCATCCACCATCATTCACAACCTTATCGCATAGTCGGAGATACACTCTACTGCATCGGAGTTGATTCTATTCTCTTCCAGTGTTTGACTCTCGAGGAGGCTGAAAAGGTCCCGGATGATTGTCACAATGGCAGTCACATCTCTAGATATGCTACTACATAGAAGATTCTTCATGTTGGGTATTTTTGGCCCACCATATTTAAAGTATGCATTGTTGCAGTCTTTAAGTGCCATGATTTCCAAATCTGTGAGCGCAAGATTCGTGTGCCACCTTCCCATCTTCAGCCTGTCATTACCGTTGGTCCCTTTGCAAAGTGGGGCATTGATTTTATGATGTGTAACCCTCACTCGGCTGGGGGGCATGCTTATATTATAGTAGCTGTGGACTATGTTATGAAACTAGCTCCAAAAGTAGAAGAAAACATAGATCAACACCTTATAAATCAGCCACTTCGAGGGGGCAACCTCCAATAGATTACATAAATGAAAAATTATTGGATGATACAAATGAACAAAACTTCCTTCTATATATAGGAATCCATGGGGTCACAATATAATCCTAGACGACCTAAAAATAATAATATATAGGTACAATAATAACAATATTGGGGTTACAGGGGTACAACAATAACAATAAGGGGGTTACACCAACAACAATAAGGGACTATACTAGTAATATAGGGACCTAACATGCCCCATTCCTTCAAAAAAGTGTTTTCCTTAATTCTTGAGTAGATCCAGATGCTTCTATATAAAATTATCATCCTCCCATGTAGAATCTTTAGTGGGTAAGTTCTTCCATTCGATGAGATACCCTGAAATTGATCGATTTCGTAGCTATTGAGTTCTTGTTTCCGTGACTGCTTGAGGTTCCAATATGATTTTTCCTTCCTCATCAAGTTTTGGCAATATTGTTTGAACTAGAAGTTTGTCCCCTATAACCTTATTTAAGCATGAAACATGGAAAACTGGACGGACTTGCGAAGAAGCAAGAAGCTCCAATTTCTATGCCATAGTAACAATATTTTGCAACACCTTGTAAGGACCATTATACTTTGTTGATAATTTATTATCCTTCTTAGCTTACTTGAGGGACATTTGTTTGTATAGTTGTAGCCGTAAAAATACCCAATCTCCTACATCAAAACTTCTCTCACTCCGATGTTGATCTGCCTGTTATTTCATTCGATTTTGTGCCAAATTTAGGTTATCCTTTAAGAGTTGGATAACTTCTTGTTGATGGTCGATGTGATATTCCACTTCTTGAACCTTACAATTTTCTCTTAAATAAGATGTGATGGATGGTGGATGATATCCATAAGTGCCATAAATGGGGTCATTTTTGCTGCAGTATGGAAGGAAGTGTTATACCACCATTCAGTGAGAGGTAACCACTTGACCCATTGTGTTTTCTTATCAGATACAAAACAACGAAGATATCCTTCCAAAAATTTATTCACTATCTCAGTTTGACAATCAGATTGAGGATGATAAGAAGAGCTATGGGCTAGTTGAGTACCCAAACAAGAAAATAATTCTGTCCAAAAATTTCCAGTAAAAATGGGATCTCTGTCACTTACAATAATTTTTGGGTTTCCATGTAGCTTTTGAATTGTTTCCATAAATGCAGTAGTAATTGTACTTGCTATAAATGAATGAGATAATGAAAAAAAGAGTGCATGCTTGGTAATTCTATCAACTACCACCATGATGAGAGTATTTCCTTCGGACTTAGGTAAACATGTGATAAAATCCATTGAAATATCCTCCCAACGTTGACTTGGAATGGATAAAGGTTGTAGAAGACCCATGGTCTTAACTGTCTCAACTTTATTTTCCTGGAAAACCAAACATTTCGCTACCAAATTTTGAATATTAGATTTAAGACCATCCCAAAAAAATATTTCTTCACCATGTGGTAAGTTTTTAAAAGTCCTGAGTGTCCTCCAAAAGAATATTTTGTTTTAGTTGGGAATTCTTGCAAATATATCAGTGTTCTTTGTACCACAAGGAATCATTTTTCCAACTAAATGTATCAGATGTACTAGGATATTGCTGCAAATTTTGAATGAGTGTCCACACTTCTTCATCCTTCTTCCATTCATCCCTTGCTTCGGTTATCCAATCTGGTTGGATAATAGAAATGGCACAAAGACATGCTTCCACCTTTTCATCCTTTCTTGAGAGTGCATTTGCAACAACATTTAGCTTCCCTTTTTTGTAGATGATTTCAAACTCATAACCCAACATCTTTGTGACCCATTTTTTCTGCTCTTCTAAAGAGAGTATTTGTTCCAAAAAGTGTTTAAGACTATTATGATAAGTTTTTACCTTGAAGTGTCTTCCCATTAGGTAAGGTCGCCATTTCTTTAGTGCATGTAGTATTGCTGACATTTACTTCTCATAAATAGATTTCTGTAAATACTTTCCTTTGATTGGATGGATTTCAAAAGAAATGGGTCTTCCTTTCTACAATAAAAAAAACACCAATTGCATTTCCTGAGGCATCACATTCCATAATAAAGGTTTTTGTTAAGTCTGGCGTAGGTAATATTGGTGCTAGGAACATTGCCTCTTTAAGATGTTGAAAGGCCTTATTGCTTCAAGAGTCCATGAAAATGCATCCTTCTTCAATAATGTTGTTAAAGGGGCTGCTATTCTCCCATAATTCTTAACAAATTTGCGAAAATACCCTGTTAACCCAAGAAATCCTCGCAACTTCTTTATGGTTGTGGGGACTTTCCATTCCTTAATGGATTTAATTTTGTTAGGTTCTACCTTAACACCCTCGTGAGATACAATATGACCCAGATATTCCACCTTGTGTACTCCAAAGAAACATTGGGATGTTTTTGCATATAATTTTTTCTCCTCAAATATTTTGAGAGCCCTATCAACATGCTGAACATGATCCTTCCAAGACTTGTTGTATATTAGTATGTCATCAAAAAATACTAGCACAAATATTCGAAGGAAGGGTTTGAAAATGGAATTCATCAACCCTTGAAATGTAGAAGGTGCATTGGTAATGCCAAAAGGCATGACCAAAAATTCATAATGACCCTCATGCGTTCGAAATGTTGTTTTTGGAATATATTTAGTCTTCATTCTAGTTTGATGATATCTTGAATGAAGATCCAACTTGGTAAATTAATTTTCTCCATGTAATTCATCCAATAATTCATTAATGACAAGAATGGGAAATTTATATTTAATAGTGAGCTTATTGAGCTCCCTATAATCTGTACACATGCGCCATGATCCATCCTTCTTATGCACCAATACTACTGGAGTAGAGAAAGAGCTTTGACTAGGTTGAATTGTACCAGACTAACATTTTTGCAATCATACATTCAATTTCACTCTTTTGGACATAAGGATATCTGTAAGGCCTAATGTTTGGAGGGACACTTCTTGGAATCAAATGAATAGCATGATCATGATCAAAAATAGGTGGGAGTCCTTTGGGAGTTTCAAACACCTTGGAATGATTGTCCAAGACTTTTTAGAGATTTGGAGAAATAATTTATTTTGATGTTGGAGCTTCTAGTGAGCATAATTGTGCAATTATGCCTCATTGTTATTTCTTCATAAAATTTGTCATGACATTAGAGCTTATTATCTTTCCTGGCCTCCCTGATTTAAATCGTAATTTCACTTCCTTTCCTTCCAATTTTTTTTTCAAGAGATGTTCTTGAAAATTAAAAGCTGTCATCCCCAAAGATTGTAACCATTTTACTCCTAGTACAACATCAGAACCTCCCATTGGAACAGAAAGAATTTGACTATTCAATACATATTTCCCCATGGTTAGCTTGATATTATGGCATTTTCCAAAGAAATTTATAGTTCCTATATTTGCAACCATCACTCGACATTCTGGTGATGGGTACAAGAAATAATTTAGTTCCTTGGCTATCTTACAATGAATAAATTTATGGGTACTACTCGAATCAATCAACATTATTACCTTTTTCTTATTGATATGTCCTTCTATCTTGAGAGTTTGAGTAGTGGTAATTCCTTCCAATGCATTACATGATATGGTCAGACTCATTTATTCTTCTTCTAGGGTTGGTTCTTGGTGTGTATCCTCTTCTTTTGAAGTTTCTTGTTGATTTTTTTCCTCCTCTTCACAATTTATGTAAAATAATTTCTTCTCAGCACACTTATGACATTTAGTGTATTTTCTATCACAACAATAGAAAAGCCCTTTCATTTTTTTTTCTTCCAATTGTTGTGGTGTAAACCTAGTAGGTTGTGGAATTATAGGAGTAGGAACACTTCCATACTTATAGATGTGAGTGGTAGGATTTATTGTTGCCATAATTTTACATTCAATTTTTCTTACCAACCTGTGTAGAAATTATATGCACTAAGCGTGCATATGTCGAAGATCCACCTGATATCACACTATTTAACTTTATGCAAGATACTGAATCTATTCCACTTGTTAATATTTTGTGGAAAAATTAATTGCACACACATGTGAAGCATAAACAAAAATATTCAATCACACATAACACAGTTTTTAACCGAGAAAGCATGAAGCTAAAAACCCCAACTATATATTATGTATCATGGAGATCATATGACAATCTCATAAAATCATAAAAAGCTTATCCCAAGCTCTCAATACAGTACAAGCATCATAGACTAATCAGGAACAATCTTGCAAATCCATGCACCGATCTTTGCCACCTGCTAGTCTGCCTCCAATGTGAAATCAAATATGATTACAAAGATCAATTCAATGTAATACCACTCTCCTTGAGTGCATTATTATCATTGGAAACTCCAATGTATATGTAGATGCAATTCATGCATCACTAGTAGTCACAACAGATAGTCTATCTTGCCCTTTCACCTACCTCTCCACTGGTCTCCACTAAAACTGCCATGCACTGTAGTTAACTGATGTATTGTTTAGTTGATTAATGAGTTATTATTTGTGAATTAATTAACTAATTAATTCAGTCCACTCTCACTAGTGTATCATTCAGTTAGACTAGATACAACTAGCTCAACTAAGTCTAACTGAGTTAAACTAAATACAACTCCATAACTACTTCTTCCAACTGTGTCATAACTCTTCCACTTGAGTTCTAACTGAGTCCTCCATGCATTAGCTCTAGTAAACCCTTAGGAATCGCGTAATTCCTTTTGTCAACTGATGTGCCACATCTGTGCAATGAACTAAAGTGCTCTAAGAGAATAAGTTGTTGTTTAGAGTCTGATTATTATTAATAGCTAATAATAATCGACACGCATCTATTTTTAGATTGACAATCTATAAATAGACTTCGCCCAATATTCTAAAAATAGAATTTCATCTATTTTTCCAACTTGACCAACCATCTACCAATAGCATCCTGCTACTTATAGAATATGCTCACCATGTCTAAAAATAGACATACACCTAAAAATAGCCTATGTGGGCCCCACCTAGTTTATGTGATTATTTTCCAACTAGGATCAAGGATGATGTTTTAGGATGCCTCATTCACTATTTCTTGTTTCAAACATCAAAAACCCGAATGCCTTCTCCCATGAATTAGGTTCCCAAATGTGAACCTCATGTTGGATGTTATCCTTTAAAGTCCCTATGAAGACATCAATCCTGTGTTCCTCTCGAATATCAATTATCCTTATATTCAATTTTTGGAAGTCCTCAATGTGGTCCACCACTGAACCCTTTTGTTTGAGATTTATCAATTGGCTAAAGAAGGTGTTTCTCTTTGTATCGTCATAATGCGCTATCATTTTCTCCGTAAAAACTGACCAAGTGACAATTTTTTTACAGGAGTAAAGCCATCAATACCATGAAAATGTATTTTTTTCTAGATGTAAAGTTGCAATGTGTACCTTTTATGTGTTTTTCACATTATTGAGATCAAAATATTTCTCCATCTGTAGTATCCATGTTACAGGATACTTGCCATCAAACTTCCTCATATGAATCTTTGGAATAAGGTGGTTCTTCCATCCAACATTAGAGTTTATGAAATCATGATTAACATTTATTTTGTTCTCATCAAGAGTTTTCTCTATTATCTTTTTTTTCATCAGGAATAGTCTCTTGTATCAAAATTTTCAAACCTTCCATGTCCACTTTTAGATCATTCTTCATGTTTTCCATGTTGTCTTTCATTTTTTCATCGATCTTAGATTCCATGTCATCCATCTTAGCTTCTGTGCAAGCTTCCATGCCATCCATCTTAGCTTCCATGCCTTTCTTCAAACCATCCATCTTAGCTTCCGCACTTTTCTTCAAAACTTCCATTTCATTTTTGGTTGATCTTTGCGAGAGAGAAATTTGGTGCACTTTCTCTTCTAATTTTGAAATTTCATGTTGCAGTTCTTCATCTTCATGGGTCATATTAGAGCCTTATGAAGGATTAATTGGTGTTGAATTCTTTTTAGGGGGCATTTTAGAATCCAATACTATTATCTATTCTACAATATTCCCTTGGAATCAATTCAAACTGATTTTTCAAACAAGACCTATGAAATTCGAAAAAAAATACACACCTTTTTCTTTCTTTTGAGGAGCTTGATATTGAAACTGAATTATCTCTGCAATTTCAGATATTCAATATCTGAAATTTTGTCCTATAGTAGCCCTCTGAGTCTTCTTTCAAATGCTGCAGGTCTGACTTGATTTGGATTCTTCAAGACAAAGGTATGCCCAATCTCCCACAATGACTTAATTGTGGATGGGTTCAGTAGAGAAAACTTGTATGGCGTTGCACGTGTCCCTGTTTCCTCCTTCAGATTTGAAATTGATACATAGGAAACTATAGTCTGTTTACTTGTGGCTACATTTTACAGAATTCCAATCCCAGGCTCAGAGAGAGAGTTATGACAATTTTCCCACGACCACCTCTTTGAGATGAAATTCGAGAGCCTGAAAACACCCTAACGTCCACGTATCATATCTTCGAAAATATTGCAAACGAAGATATGAAATTTTTACAGGACGTTCCTCAGGATTGCGTCTTCTCTATGTAACAGTTTCAGTTTTTGAAACTTCGTAGAAAGAAATGTGAAGGGAAAATTCCATGATGACATGGTTTAGGTGAAATTCGGGAGCCTGAAAAAGCCTTAAATTGCACAAAACATATCTCCGAAAATATTATGAACCAAGATCTTAATTTTTTACATGACATTCCTCAGGATCTAGGCTTTGCTCTATACAAATTTCAGCTTCTAAACCTTCGTAGAAAATAAGTGATAGCGAAAATTCCACGATGACCTTTTTGTAGCAGTGAAAGCCTAGAATCCAATGCTCTGATACCAAATGTTATGAAACCAACTCCAAAAATAGAAGAAAAGAGAGATCAATGCCTTATAAATCAGCCACTTCGAAGAGGAAACCTCCAATACATTACATAAATGAACAATTCTTGGATGATACAAATGACCAAAACCTCCTTCTATATATAAGAGTCTATGGGGTCATAATATAATCCTAGCCGACCTAACAATAATAATGTATGGGCACAATAATAACAATATTGGGGTTATAGGGGTACAACAACAATAATAAGGGGGTTACACCAACAACAATAAGGGACTATACTAGTAATATAGGGACCTAACAGCCTACTTCAAAAAATGGGCCAAAGCAATGCCTACACTTACAGCTTACGGTAAGACAGCCACACAGTTTCTATTCAATCATGTCATTACTAGATTTGGTGTCCCTCAAGCCATTGTTACCGATCATGGTTCCCATTTTCGACATTACATGGTGGCTAAGTTGACTTCTAAGTTGGGTCTACGTCACGACAGCTCAATGTCGTACTACCCTTAGGCCAATGGCCAAGTTGAAGCCGTGAAAAAAATTCTCGTCACTATGCTTCAACGTATGATTGGGATGCACAAGTCAAACTGGCATCTCATGTTGTTTTTAACTCTATGGGCTTACCGAACCTCAGTGAAGGATGTGACCGGATTCACTCTGTTCCACCTTGTCTATGGTCTGGAAGCTACCCTTCCAATTGAATGTGAAATTCCTTCTCTCAAAATAGCTGTTGAATTGCTGCCGAATACTTCGCCAGAAGAAGAGAATATTATATATTTAGAGAGGCTTGATGAAACTCGTCGCTTTTCTATTCTTGTCATATAAGCATAGAAAAAGTGGGTCAAAGCTCATTTTGACCAGTCAGTTTCCCCTCGTTCCTTTATAGAAGGAGACCTTGTCCTCTTGTACGATGAAGATCATGACAAGCTAGGGGTAGGAAAATTCTAACCCATGTGGCATGGGCCCTACATTGTTAAGCGTGTTTTACAGAACGAGGTTTATGAGATTAATGAAGGTTATCCTCTGGATTAGCTCAGAAATGGGTTGTATCTTAAAAAATATTATTCATGAGTTTCTTGTGCATGTTTCTCTTTGTATCCTCATAATGTGCTATTATTGCCTCCGTAAAAATTGACCAAGTGACAATTTTTTTACAAGAGTAAAGCCATCAATACCATACAAATGTATTTTGTTTTAAATGTAAAGTTGTAATGTGTACCTTTTATGTGTTTTGCACATTATTGAGATCAAAATATTTCTCCATCTGTAGTATCCATGTTACAGGATCCTTGCCATCAAACTTCCTCATATGCATCTTTGGAATATGGTGGTTCTTCCATCCAACATTAGAGTTTATGAAATCATGATTAACATTTATTTTGTTCTCATCAAGAGTTTCCTCTGCTATATTTTTTCCATCAGGAAACATTTCTTGTATCAACTTTGTCAAACCTTCCATGTCCACTTTTAGATCATTCTTCATGTTTTCCATGTTGTCTTTCATTTTTTCATTGATCTTAGATTCCATGTCATCCGTCTTAGCTTCTGTGCCAGCTTCCATGCCATCCATCTTAGCTTCCATGCCTTTCTTCAAACCATCCATCTTAGCTTCCACACTTTTCTTCAAAACTTCCATTTCATTTTTGGTTGATCTTTGTGAGAGAAAAATTTGGTGCACTTGCTCTTGTAATTTTGACATGTCATGTTGCAGCTCTTCATCTTCATGGGTCATATTAGAGGCTTATGAAGGCTTAATTGGTGTTGAATTATTTTTAGGGGGCATTTTAGAAGCCAATACTGATATCTATTCTACAATATGCCCTTGGAATCAATTCAAACTGATTTTTCAAACAAGACTTACGCAATTCAAAAAAAAATACACACCTTTTCCCATGCTCAGAGAGCGAGTTATGAAAATTTTCCCACGACCACCTCTTTGAGATGAAATTCAAGAACCTGAAAACACTCTAACATCCACAGATCATATCTTTGAAAATATTGCGAATGAAGATTTGAAATTTTTATAGGATGTTCCTTAGGATTGCGTCTTCTCTCTGTAAAAATTTCAGCTTTTGAACCTTCGTAGAAAGAAAGTTAAAGTGAAAATTCCACGATGAAATGGTTTAGGTGAAATTTGGGAGCCTAAAAAATCCCTAAATCGCACAAAGCATATCTCCGAAAATATTACGAACCAAGATCTGAATTTTTTACATGACGTTCCTCAGGATTTAGGATTTTCTCTATACAAATTTCAGCTTCTAAACCTTCGTAGAAAATAATTTAGAGCGAAAATTCCATGATGACCTATTTGGAGCAGTGAAACCCTAGAATCCAAAGCTCTGATACTAAATGTTATGAAACCAGCTCCAAAAATAGAAGAAAAGAGAGATAAACGCCTTATAAATCAGCCACTTTGAGGGGGAAACCTCCAATACATTACATAGATGAAACATTCTTGGATGATACAAATGACCAAAACCTCCTTCTATATATAAGAGTCCATGGGGTCATAATATAATCCTAGACGACCTAAAAATAATAATGTATGTGCACAATAATAACAATATTGGGGTTACAGGAGTACAACAATAACAATAAGGGGGTTACACCAACAACAATAAGGGACTATAGTAGTAATATAGGGACCTAACAGCCTACTTCATAAAATGGGCCAAAGAAATGCCTACACTTACAACTAACGGTAAGACAACAACACAGTTTCTATTCAATCATGTCATTACTAGATTTGGTGTCCCTCAAGCCATTGTTACCGATCATGGTTCCCATTTTAGACATTACATGGTGGTTGAGTTAACTTCTAAGTTGGGTCTGTGTCATGACAGCTCAACGCCGTACTACCCTCAGGCCAATGGCCAGGTTGAAGCCGTGAACAAATTTTTCGTCACTATGCTTCAACATATGATTGGGATGCACAAGTCAAACTGACATCTCATGTTGTTTTCAACTCTATGGGCTTACCGAACCTTAGTGAAGGATGCTACCAGATTCACTTCGTTCCAACTTGTCTATGGTTTGGTAGCTACCATTCCGATTGAATGTGAAATTCCTTCTCTCAAAATAGTTGTTGAATTGCTGCCAAATACTTCGCTAGAAGAAGAGCGTCTTCTATATTTAGAGAGGCTTGATGAAACTCGTCGCTTTGCTGCTCTTGTCATAGAAGCATAGAAAAAGCGGGTCAAAGCTCATTTTAACCAATTAGTTTCCCCTCGTTCCTTTATATAAGGAGACACTGTCCTCTTGTACGACGAAGCTCACGATAAGCTAGGGGTAGGAAAATTCTAACCCATGTGGCATGGGCCCTACATTGTTAAGCACATTTTACAGAATGAGGTTTATGATCTTATTGAAGGTTATCCTCTGGATTAGCCCAGAAATGGGTTGTATCTTAAAAAATATTATTCATGAGTTTCTCGTGCATGTTTATTTTTGTACATAGATGTCCTTTAATTTTTTGTACATTTTTGGCTTGGTGTGCTTTGCGCGTGTTTTCCTCCTTATTGGATTGTTTCTTATTGTGTAGATGTTTATTACCCCTTATGTCGGTTTCACGGATGGTGCTTCTCGCAGTACCCAAAACCTGTCTTTTGCAGCTTGGGTGATTTATAATCCTGCTGGTGAGTTGATATACCTTCAAGGTATCTGTCTAGGACAAACCACAAAAAATGTCACTGAATATAGTGCTATTATTGAACTATTAACTGAGGTCATTGCTCTCAACATTCACGCTTTGATTGTTAACCTAGACTCACAACTTGTTGTTCTTCAACTTAATGGGCATTATTCTGTTAGAAATCCTCACATATTAAGGTTGTATTTGTGTGTTCATTTACTGGAAAGATATTTTGATTACATTACATATCAACATATTCCTATACGAATGAATGTGTTAACTGATACAGTAGCCAATATTGTATTATATAGATATTTGCGTAATTTGTAAAAAACATCTTCATCACATGCAAATATCCACACAGGGATATATATATATATATATATATATATATATATATATCAAGTGTTTGCATCCATGTGCATCATAAGATCAAAAAATATGTATGTTTCAGTTACAACCTCAGACATCATGTCTCTCAAAAAATATGCGAAAATAGAAGCCTAGGTGTCTAGTCAGTGTGACGCTCATGATAGCACGTCACTACCCATATGAGTTGCCTCAATAAGCAGTGAACACAGTTCGACACCCCTAGAGTGTGCCTCTTGTATGCACGAGGAACATGATCAAACCTTGCATATTCCAGGATCCCGTGTGATATTCCCTTCAAGTTATGTATGATTTCCTCCTCCTCGCCTCCCTCACCATGAGGGGCCACATAAAAATCACGAGGAATCCTCCGTGCTATTGGCAACATGCTTGCAGGTCTTTCTAGGCCAACATTTTCAAATACATGGATTAATGTCAAAACATGCATAATGAAAAAATCATAATACTCATCAAAATAAAAAATGAGTCTTACCCACTGCTTCATCCCAATCCTCTCCTTCTGGGAGTGGGAGATCTGCATCACCGGTGAATTCCATGCCAGAATAGGGCCAATCCTCCATGACAATCAGCTATTAGCGGAGCCACTCAAAGAACTCTAGTCTCCGAGATATCTATTGACCACCTCGTGATCTTGGCATCAAAGCCTCCCAATAGACCATCTGTGGCTCCTAGGTTGGTAGTGTCAGAACTATCACTTCCTGGCATTGGAAAATTGGTAACTGTTCCAAGATGAATGGTTCCAAGATGGATCCATAGCCGAACTTCTTGAGCTTACCATTTTTGCATTCTCTCAATTTGCATTTTTTGTTGATTTTTACCACCTCTGCCCAGTTGTAGATTGTTGGTGCCATGCAATCTACTGAAAGAAGTAACTGTGTTTTTGTGGCCTCATGTGGAGCATGAACTCCAACAGATCACGTTATGGTGTGCAACACTACTCTGAGTGCCAGATTGGGGATGGTTTGGATATCCACCTTCCCGTTTTTGGATTCTTTCCGTGCTCCTTAGTACACTCTGTCGATAAACATACACATGTTTTCCATTCTGGGCCGAGTACCTGTAAGGATTTGTACTTCCCCCCTCCACGACAATCCGGATATCAAATAAACATCTGAGACCTCAATCTCGAGTTCCTGATCGTGAATAATGAATATTTCCTTATCAATGTCCCAAACATTGATCAAGTACTAAAATAGCTCTGGTTGAGATCTGAGACATGGTGCCATGAAGAATTTCTTGAGCCCGTAGTCCCTAAGAACATCCATGCATCTCACATTTCCCATGGCTTCCTAATCTTCTTCACTGTGCTCTTGTTCTTTCCATTCAATCACCATTTTGTTCTTTCACACCTGTGAAAACATCGATATGGTTCTCATTAGTCAAGTAATTTTCTTTTGAAGTGTTTAAAAAAGGCTTATTGTTTGAATTTACAAGCTTAAAATAATTTCCATAGTTGGCACACCCCCATTTAGATTCAAGGTTGGTTGGCGCGAGTCCATGCCCGATACCCGCGTCGATTGCCTTGCCCTAGTTTTTACAAAAATCCCCCCATAAGTCTACAAAATGGGTTGCATCCAATGAAAATTATATCAAAATGTAGGGAGGGATATGAGTTCTTACCTAGAACAAACCGATTGGTGACTAGCCTTCTTGATTGTCCGCTGTTAGCTCCACAAAATCACAATGAAAAAGGGTAAAAAGTGCTCAGAAGAGGTAAAAGTGAAAAGTAATTTATTTTTACCATTTTTGGCATTTTATAAACTTTTCAGAACCCTAATGAGGTTTTGAAGTATATTTTTCGATTATTTTGCTATGTTATTTCGAAAAATGGGTTTTACTTTCTTCTCTTGTGTAGCCCCAAGCCCTCAACGTGACGATGACGAAGTGACGAGTTGTATTTTATACTTTTTCAGACTCGGTGAAAGCACGAAAAATTCACCCTTAGAGTCATCTTTCAGCTCTTTTATAACTCTCGAAAATTGAAAATATTGTCGAGACTCTTTTCATTTTGAACTTGTTAAAAGGCCGCGAAACAAAATCTTCCTAGTATACGTTTACCCCATTTTTAGGTTGGGATAGATTATTTACGAAAAAGGAATACCTTGGCCTATCGTGGCTAAGAGGTTCACTCAGACATAGTTTTCTACCTTTTCGAGTCTGTGTGACTACTTATGAAAAGGGACCTATTGGATTTTTTTTTCCGCTTCTTTTCAAACTCTCTAAACATGAAAAGATGTTGAGTTCTTCCTTTGTCAGTGTCATTAAAACATAAATGACATTGGAAACTGTGACCATGACATAATCGAGTTCCTCCTTCCTAGGGCTCGTAAAATGTACTAATATGGATTTGTGTGAAGGATAAAATTACATGACAAGCATATGCTATCCCCTTCAAGCTTGTTTCCAAATATAATTGGGGTACTCACCAGCAATGGTGTGGGAGAATAGACCCAGTTCTCAGTCGTGTCGGCAGTATGTCACTCTTGAACATGACACTCATCTGCATTCGTGTCGGGTTGGGGACATCTCATTTCATCATTTTTTCCTCCATGGGTCTGGGTAATCTATTTTTACCTCTCATCTATTCTTTACCATGTCATCATGACCTCAGATCCCTTGATGTAAAATACTACCAAATTCCATAGTTGCGTCGTCGATATGTTCAAGAGAAGTTTTCCTTTGCAGTTTTAAGCCTCTGATCCTCTTTTTGGTCATGATTCACTATCATCTTATTCCTATGGCTCGTGTTGATGATGTGGGAAACATTATGGCCCTCCTTCAACCAGGTCGCTTCCTGTCGACTTCAGCTCATTATCCAAGAACCTAATCTAGAGACTCCCATCCAGTACCTTGGAGCTTGCATGCCTCAGTGGCAAGTTAATCACATTCGATGACAGGTCTTCATCATTGGCCTTCGATCGAGTTATTCCACTGGTATTTGACGCCATATCACTATTGAAATTTTGTGGATTATACTAGTTGTACCTTGAGAGCCATTGTCGTTATTGGTGGTTTCTCTCGTGCATGTTAAAAACTTTCATCATTGGCTAGTAATCAGGTGACTTTCTTGCCTGTTCAGCTTCAACTCACATATTTGCATGCTTGAATTTGTACATGTTCGGGTCACGATGGAGTGCAAGACCCTGGGTTTTGTCTGATAAAATCTAGGTTGCAGGATATTTTGGTTTATCATGAATTTATGCATGACACTTTTGATTGGATGGCTCCAACCATACCTTAGTCTATTTATTGATCCTTATTTCTGGATGGTTGTGTCCATACCTCAGATCTCAGTTTTATATGTACTCTATTATGGATGGTTGTACGATGCAACATATTCATGTATCAGAGATATCAATTGTACTTGTACTTGTAGGTTTTCTGACGGTGGTGTTTGGTTTGAACGCGTTCTCGTAAATCATTTCAATCCTCCCTCTCTCTCAGATATCATGCTTTAGGGGGCATCTGTTACACAAAATTTTTCCACTGTCCCTGTAATCCTCGTGTCGAACATTGGAGGACCATTTCTGTGACTTATGTTTAGTGTCATGCCTTGAAAAAAGTGTCATTGCATCCCTTCCCATGAGAAGAACATTTTCTCTGTTGACTATTCCTAGAGAAGACTCTCAAAAACATATTATTTTGGGTTGGCACTGACAGGAAATTACGGCCTCACATCCATAGAGAAATTAGCACTGGGCATCACGCCCATTGGCACTCTGTTTCAATGAACTGCCCTTGCCGAACTATTTTTGGAAAGTTTTTTAAAATAGAAGAAAAGTTTCCATTCCAAACCACTTCGTGAGCAGATTCAACATGGTTTGTTCGACTGAATAACGTGGAACACCTTCCTTTGGCTTATTTTTTCCTACATTTGAGAAACCTCCCAAAGGATAAGGCCTCCCTTCCACCATATTAGGGATCCCAACCTCCTCCTCATCTCCTATAAATACGTCTCTCTCACATAGTTGAAGCTAGCTGAAATGGTTGAATAACTGAATAGTATGATATAGCTTGTGTGAGATAGAGCAGAGAGAGAATTATTGCTGAGAGAGAGTCTAGGATTATTGCCTCACCAAGTCCAAATCCTTGACAAATCCTTGAGAAACGTTTTGACCGGACCTGCTAAAGGAGGCTGCAACGTCAAGGTTCTTTTGGTTGTAAACTATTTCTTTCTTATTATTATTAAATGAATGATGTTTTGGTTCCCATTTTGCATTTGATATGATTAATCTTCTGCAATACATTTAGTTCTCCTTGACCAATTAAATAGTTATGAATGCAAGTATTGTTTCATATGCTGCTATCGTTCTATGATCCTTGTGCAGGCACCTGAGTACCACCACTCAAGGACCGTGACATGTAACGAAGAAGATCAGGAGACTGCTACCATAGCTACAACAACTGCATTGGAACAAGGTTAGGACATCTATCCTGACTCAGTTTCATTCATTATCTAGGAATCAACGCATTAGCATGTCCTATTGCTGCTAGATCCATCCTAGGGCTAGAGGGATATCATCTCTCTGCAGAGGGAATTTACCTACACAACACCATTAAATGTGTTTTTTACTACAAGGTTTGCATCAAGGACAACACATGTACCATAATACCGACAATCTCCCCATTTTGACTTGATGGAAACCATGTTGGTGTTTGATCACCATAACCTGAAGATACTTGAAAGATACACCATAGTCACACACCAAGATAGGCTTCCCATCTGACATCAAGGGATAATGGAAGGCCTATTGTACCTATTTCTCGTATGTTGTTCTTAGCTGCAAAAACTACGCCAAGAATATGACTCGACCAGTATTTAGGTTCAAGTTTAACCTTGAACCAGAGGGGGCTCCCTCAATAATTATGAGGGCTTCTTTAATGTTGTTCAATGTCACCAGACAACAGCCTATGAAGCATAATGAATAGATTTAGGATTTAATGGAGTGGTTGCTAAGGATTGCATAATTCTTGTTCATGAATAAATCCCTCCCTTGTAGAGTCCTTTCTCAAAGTGTCAGCTTCTAGCTTGAAAGAAGGACTTAACTTTTTAAAATAATTTGAAAGAAGAATATAAGGGGATTCCTGATAATTAAGGAGTTAGACATAAAAATTAATTAACAAAGTTGATTTGGATGCATGTAGAAATCTTCTATAGCAAAAAAAAACACATTCAGGAGAAGATAGAAGGAAAAACAATAACCAGTTCAAAGAGGAGCTAACTTAGACAGACAATCTGATATACTAATCTCTTTAAACAATTATAAAATTGAAAAGGATTTCAGAGAGATTGACACTCAATCTATTCTTGCCCAGCTATTCTATGAAACCATGAACATGTGCATAAATAGAATATGAAAATACTGGAAAAACATACAAGAAACAAAAATTCTATCAAAGCTGGAGTTTGAAATACTTCAATTAGGATTTTTGGAGAAAATTTTTACAAAGCTGAAAGATCTTGGCATAAAAAACCAACCATTTTTTATTACAAATGATAAAATATATAGATAATACAACACCTAAAGCGGTTACAAGATTTCAAGAATAAAATCCCTATTAATAAACTAAAAATATATAAAATATCTGATTTGTTACAAGAAATTAGAAATTCTTGGAAAATTCTGCCTTTAATTCTGGAAACTAATTTACTCATGCTGATCCTTCTGCTTGAAATCCGAAACTGTTGAATACTCTTCCCTAAAAATCTACTAGCCTCCTCATAGTCCTCGAGTGATAATTTTTTTTCTTAAAATAATTTTCCCACTATGTCCTGCTTTGATGGATCTAAAAATAATCTAAATGATAATGTTTTTCCTCGAATAATCTATTGTAAATGTGGATATGATGGACTTGATGCCCATGATATTTTAATTGTTGTCAGTCATTGATCTTTTTAACTCCACCAGTCATTTAAATTATTTAATTACAAAGTGTTTTTTCAGTTGTCTCCTCAAATTCTGCTAACTTCCCTTTGCTAACTGATTTCCTGAAAATAATCAACGATACTTTCAAACATATATTAATTCCAATATGTTGATATTTTGCCTAGATATGATCATTAAATCCATGAAATATTGGGATTAATATTTGAATAATGATCCTTTAGACATAAATTACTCCAAACAAATTTTCCTTTTTCTTTTTCTTGAGCAGTAGCATGTGCTTGTATATCCCATCCAGATCTATTTCTAAGCATTTATACTTCCTGTATGATGGAAGATAAAAATTGTTGAAGATGGGATGTAATATATATATATATATATATATATATATATATATATATATATATATATATATATATATATATATATATATATATATATATATATATATATATATATACACACACCTTTATTTGTTTTACAACACTAAATAATTATTCAAATGGTCTTCTGCATAGTTAAATAAACTTGCAACACATTGTTAGTGTTGAGAATTTGAATCAAAATGACAATTCATTTACAACTAGATGTGAATAAATATAGTTTCTATAGGAAGAGGAGATCAGTAAAATTGAAATTCTTGCAAGTGCTTTTATAGACCCCCACACTCAACTATTTACAGTTGGTTGTCCTCTTATAACTTATCACTGCCAATGTCAAATGTTAGTTATTTTAATTATATAAAATATGATCCTAACATCATCATTGTATTATAAGAGACATTTCATCTCTAAGTTGTAGGTTGAAATAAACCCAGCATGGTTGCAACAAATATTGTTTGCCGCGAAATATGAAAATGCTCTGCATCCAACCAATTCTCTTTCCTTGAGAACCATCCCAAAACTATTGACGAGGACAATGGTTTCGAGAAATAGAAGTGGCTTAAACAAATCCTTCAAATTCACCATTTGTATGCCCTACCAAAATACACTATCAAGAATTGTGCAAAGAAGATATTGAATTGAAAGGAATGAGTGGGATAGTAACAACATTAAGTGTTATGAAACAAACTCCAAAAATAGAAGAAAAGAGAGATCAACGCCTTAGAAATAAGCCACTTGGAGGGGGAAACCTCCTTTACATTACATAAATGAATAATTCTTGGATGATACAAATTACCAAAACCTCCTTCTATATATAGGATTCCATGGGGTCACAATATAATCCTAGCTGACCTAACAATAATAATGTAAGGGCACAATAATAACAATATTAGGTTTACAGGGGTACAACAATAACAATAAGGAGGCTACACTAAAAAAATAAGGGTCTACACTAGTAATATAGGGACCTAACATTCCCCTCTTCTTCAAAAAGGTGTTGTCCTCAATACCTGAGTAGCTTTGGGTGCTTCTGTAAAACATTCTCATCCTCCCATGTAGAATATTCAGTGGGTAAGTTCTTCCACTTGATCAGATACTCTGGAATTGATTGATTTCATAACTGTCGAGTTCTTGTTTCCGTGACTTCTTCAGGTTCCAATATAATTTTTCCTTCCTCGTCAAGTTCTGGAAATATTATTTGAACTGGAATTTTTTCATCTATAACCTTCTTTTAAGCATGAAACATGGAAAACTGGATGCACTTGCAAAGAAGTAGGAAGCTCCAATTTGTATGTCATAGTACCAATATTTTGCAACACCTTATAAGGACCATAATAGTTTTGTGATAATTTATTATCCTTCTTAGCTTGATTGAGGGACATTTGTTTGTATATTTGTAGCCATAAAAATACCCAGTCTCCTTCATCAAAACTTCTTTGGCTGCGATGTTGATCTGCTTGATGTTATCATTTAAGAGTTGGAGAACTTCTTGTTGATGCT
The DNA here is from genome assembly GCA_034641835.2 of Pinus albicaulis. NCBI lineage: Eukaryota > Viridiplantae > Streptophyta > Pinopsida > Pinales > Pinaceae > Pinus > Pinus albicaulis. The sequence goes on from CM076580.1 coordinate 412,352,180, forward strand.
CGATGTGATCTTCCATCGCTTGAACCTTAGAATTTTCTCTTGAAGATGATGTGATGGATGGTGGATGATATCCATAAAGTGCCATAAATGGGGTCATTTTTGCTTCAGTATGGAAGGAAGTGTTATACCACCATTTAGTGAAGGGTAACCACTTGACCCATTATGTTTTTTTATCAGGTACAAAAAAATAAGATATCCTTCCAAACATTTATTCACTATCTCAGTTTGACCATTAGATTGAGGATTATAAGATGAGCTATGAGCTAGTTGAGTACCCAAACAAGAAATTAATTTCGTCAAAATGTTTCTAGTAAAAACGAGATCTCTCTTGCTTACAATAATCTTTGGGTTTCCATGTAGCTTTTGAATTATTTCCATAAATGTAGTAGCAACTGTAATTTCTTTAAATGGATGATATAACGCACAAAAGTGTGCATACTTGGTAATTCTATCAACTACCACCATCATGACACTCTTTCCTTTGGACTTAGGTAAACTTGTGATAAAATCCATTGAATTATCCTCCCAACGTTGACTTGGAATGGATAAAGGTTGTAGAATACCTAGGGTCTTACTTGTCTCAACTTTATTTTGCTGGAAAACCAAACATTCCACCACAAAATTTTGAATATCAGATTTAAGGCCATCCCAAAAAAATTATTTCTTCACCCCGTGGTAAGTTTTTAAAAATCTTGAGTGTCTTCCTAAAGGAGAAGTGTGAAATTCCAAAATAATCTTTTGTTTTAGTTGGGAATTATTACAAATATATAAGCGATATTTGTACCATAAGAAATAATTTTTACAACTAAATGTATCAGATTTAGTAGGATCTTGCTGCAAATTTTGAATGAGTGTCCACACTTCTTCGTCCTTCTTCCATTAATCCCTTACTTCAGTTATCCAATCTGGTTGGATAATAGAAATGGCACAAAGAAATGCTTCCACCTCTTAATTCTTTCTTGAGAGTGCATCTAAAACAACATTTAGCTTCCCTTTTTTGTAAATGGTTTCAAAGTCATAACCTAACATCTTTGTGACCCATTTTTGCTGCTCTTCGGAACATAGCATTTGTTCCAAAAAATGTTTAAGACTATCATGATGATTTTTTACCTTGAAGTGTCTTCCCATTAGGTAAGGTAACTATCTCTTCAGTGCATGTAGTATTCCTAACATTTCCTTCTCATAAATAGCTTTCTGTAAATACTTTCCTTTGATTGGATGAATTTCAAAAGCAATGGGTCTTCCTTCTTGCATTAAAACAACACCAATTTCATTTCCTAAGGCATCACATTCCACAATAAGGGTTTTTGTGAAGTCTGGTGTAACTAAGACCGGTGCTAGGAACATTTCCTATTTAAGATGTTCAAAGGCTTTAATTGCTTTAAGAGTCCATGAAAATGCATCTTTCTTCAATAATGTTGTTAGAGGTGCTTCTATTCTCCCATAATTCTTAAAAAACTTGCGATAATACCCTATTAACCCAAGAAATCCTCGCAATTGCTTTATGGTTGTGGGGACTTTCCATTCCTTAATGGATTTAATTTTGTTAGGGTCTACCTTAACAACCTCGTGAGATACAATATGACCCAGATATTCCACATCTTGTACTCCAAAGAAACATTTGGATGTTTTTCATATAATTGTTTCTCCTCCAATAGTTTTAGCACCCTATCAACATGTTGAAAATGATCCTTCCAATACCTATTGTAGATTAGTATATCATCAAAAAATACGAGCACAAATTTTCTAAGGAAGGGTTTGAAAATGGAATTCATCAACCCTTGAAATTTAGAAGGTGCATTGGTAAGGCCAAAAGGCATGACCGAAAATTCATAATGACCCTCATGAGTTCGAAATGTTGTTTACAGAATATCTTTAGTCTTCATTCTAATTTTATGATATCCTCAACCAAGATCCAACTTGGTAAAATAAATTGCTCCATGTAATTCATACAATAATTCATCAATCACAGGAATGGGAAATTTATCTTTAATAGTAAGCTTATTGATCTCCTTATAATCCGGACACATGCACCATGATCCATCCTTCTTGTGCACCAATTCTACTGGAGCAGAGAAAGAAATTTGACTAGGTAGAATTATACCAACCTCTAACGTTTCTGAAATCATTCATTCAATTTCTCTCTTTTGGACATAAGGATATATATAAGGCCTAATGTTTGGAGGAACACTTCCTAGAATCAAATGAATATCATGATCATGATCATGAACATGGAAAATTTTAGTGGCTAATATTCACAGGTGGGCTAATTTTCCATGTTTTTTCCAAAAAAATATTCGCCAATTTCCATTTTTTATAAAAATGATTTGCCCAATTTTTAAAATATGAATTTTTTTTACCCTCAAAATCGCCAACATTATATAGAGAGTACATGTAAAATCATTATAAATTTGAATAATTTTAAAAATACACTTCTTAACATTTTATAGTTTTCATATTATGGACTAGTGAGATTCGCTAATGTTTTTAAACTTAAAGATAATTTTCCATCCTTAAAATTTTCCCTGATCATGAATAGGTGGGAGTCCTTTGGGAGTTTCAAAAACCTTAGAATGATTGTCCAAGATGTTTTGGAGATATGAAGAAATACATTATTTTTAAGTTGGACCTTCTAGTGAGCATAATTGTGAATTACTCTTCCTTGTTCTTTCTTTAGAAGCTTTGTCATGACATTAGAGCTTATTATCTTTCCCAGCTTCCCTACGATACCTCGTAATTTGACTTCCTTTCCTTCTGAATTTTTTTTCAAAAAAATTTCTTCAAAATTAAAAGCTACTGTCCGCAAAGATTGTAACCATTATACTCCTAGTACAACATCAACACCTCCCATTGGAATGGAAATAATTTGACTATTATATACATATTCCCCCATGGTTAGCTTGATATTATGGAATTTTCTAGAGAAATTTATAGTTTCTCCATTTGCAGCCATCACTTGACATTCTGGTGCTGGGTATAGGAAACAATTCAATTCCTTGGCTACCATAAAATTAATAAAATTATGGGTACTACCCAAATCAATCAACACTATTACCTTTTTCTTCCTGATATGTCCTTCTATCTTGAGAGTTTGAGGAGTGGTAATTCATGCCAAAGAATTACAAGATATGGTTGAACTCATTTATTCTTCTTCTAGGGTTGGTTCCTAGTGAATATCCTCTTCTTTTCAAGTTTCGTGTTCATTTTCTTCCTCCTCTTCACAATCTATGTTAAATAATTTCTTCTCAGCACACTTATTACCTTTAGTGTATTTTCTATCACAACTGTAGCAAAGCCATTTTTCTCCTTTTTCTTCCAATTGTGGTGGTGTCAACCTTGTAGGTTGTGGATGTCTAGGAGTAGAAATACTTACATATTTAAAAATGTGAGTGGTAGGCTTCCTCGTCGCCATAATTTTACATTCAAATTTTATTTCTAACCTGAATGCCTTCTGCAATCAATCAGGTTCCAAAACGTGAACCTCATGTTGGATGTTATCCTTTAAAGTCCCTATGAAAACATCAATCCTGTATTCTTATGGAATATTAGTTGCCCTTATATTAAATTTTTGGAAGTCCTCAATGTGCTCCACCACTGAAGCCTTTTGTTTCAGATTTATCAATTAGTTAAAAAAGGTGTTTCTCTTTGTATCCTCATAATGTGCTATCATTTCCTCTGTAAAAATTGACCAAGTGACAATTTTTTTATGGGAGAAAAGCCATCGATACTATACAAATGTATTTTGTTCTAAATATAAAGTTGCAATGCGTACCTTTTGTGTGTTTTGCACATTATTGAGATCAAAATATTGCTCCAGCTGTAGCATCCATGTTACAAGATCGTTTCCATCAAACTTTCTCATATCGATCTTTGGAATATGGTTGGTCTTCCATCCAACGTTAGAGTTTATGAAATCATGATTAACAATTATTTTTTTCTCATCGTGAGTTTCCTCTACTATATTTTTTTCCATTAGGAAACATTTCTTGTATCAACTTTGTCAAACCTTCCATGTCTTCTTTTATATCATTCTTCATGTGTTCCATTTTTTCTTCCATGTCATCCATCTTAGTTTTGATGCCAGCTTCCATGCCATCCATCTTAGCTTCCATGCCATTCTTCAAACCATCCATATTAGCTTCCACGACTTTATTCAAACCATCCATGTTAGCCTCCAGGCCTTTCTTGAAAACTTCCAGCTTATTTTTTGTTTCTCTTTGCAAGAACGAAATTTGGTGCACTTTATCTTGTAATTTTGATATGTTGTGTTGAGCTTCTTTGTTTTCACGAGTCATAGTAGAGCCTTATGAAGGATTAATGGGTGTTTAAAATTTTTTAAGAGGCATTTTAGAACCCAATAGTGATATATATTCTATAATATGGCCTTGGAATCAATTCAAACTAATTCTTCAAACAAGACTTATGCAATTCGAAAAAACAATACAGACCTTTTTCTTGCTTTTGAGGAGCTCAATATTGAAACTGAATTATCTACGATTTTGGATCTTCAATATCTGAAATTTGGCCTTACAGTAGCCCTATGAATATTTTTTTGAATGCCATAGGTTTTAGATGATTTGGATTCTTCAAGAAAAATTTATGCCCAATCTCCCACAATGACCTAATTATGGACTAGTTGAGTAGAGCGAAATTGTACAACGTGCCACGTGTCACTATTTCCTCCTTCGGCTCTGAAATTAATATAAAGGAAACTAGATTCCTTGTACTTCTGGAAACTTTTTACAGAATTCCAATCTGATGCACAAAGAGAGAGAGTTATGAAAAATTTCCCACGGTCACCTCTTTGAGATGCAATTTAGGAGCCTGAAAAAACCGTAACTTCCACAAATCATATCTCCGAAAATATTTCGAACCAAGATCTGGAATTTTTACACGATGTTCCTTAGGATTTCATATTTGCATGATAAAAATTTCTGCTTCTGAACCTTCGTAGAAATTTTTTTATAGCGCAAATTCCATGATTTCCTGTTTGGAGCAGCGAAACCCTAGAATCCAAAGCTCTGATACCAAATGTTATGAAACCAACTCCAAAAATAGAAGAAAAGAGATATCAACACCATAGAAATAAGACACTTCGAGGGGGAAACCTCCTTTACTTTACATAAATGAACAATTCTTGGATGTTAAAAATGACCAAAATGTCCTTCTATATATAGGAGTCCATGGGGTCACAATATAATCATAGCTGACCTAACAATAATAATGTAAGGGCACAATAATAACGATATTGGGGTTACAGTGGTACAAAAAAAACAATAATGGGGCTACACTAACAAAAATAAGGGACTACACTATTGAATATAGGGACCTAACATTAAGACAAGGTAATCAATGTCAATCATGAAGAACATTCATTTTGTTAGGATGCTTCCAACATTTAGACGCTTTATTTTGTTGATAGCATACTCTACCATTTGAATAAATCCTACTTTTCAATCTATTTCAATTTTCTGAAACATATGTACCATAAATCATGAAACCCTGCAACAATAAATAGAGGTGAAAATTTTCAACTACCCCCTTTGTTCACTACAATCACTTTTCATAGTTCTTACACTCAGAATATACTTCAAAGGATAAACACTACGGCATATCGGTACAAGAAAATTGGTCTATTCTTCATGCGGCCTGTGAAAAATGATGCTTAGTCTAGTCAATCAAGAATAACCCATTATTGAATCAGTGGGCATAAATCCATGCATCTTTACAGTCCCATGGATAAATGTCAACTAGGAACTAATACATTATGAAGAGAAATTGAATTCAATGTCCAACATTCATGGGGAAAATATTTGTATAAATATTTAGGGTTTTGTGGATTCATATGCCTTTCACACAACAATATTTTCTCCCTCACTTTAAACTGTAGTTTTCCACGTTCTTTTGTTTTTATGTCTAGAATGAAAATGTCAACTTAACAACTTGATCCTAGACACAAATGCTCATATTCCAAGAGGCACTATAAATTCTGGTAGAGCTAAGACCCATGCATGTAAATGGTCCAATATATCCATGAAGGGAAAATTAGTGTTTTTACATGTAGTTCCTTTAATGTCAATAAAAAAATGAGGGAGATCAGGAATAGCTCACCAACCTCTCACAAAATCCTCAGTTCTGCCCACAACCAAAATCTTCATGTCTGATGCTATGGCATGTATTGTGCTATGAAGTGGCTGCGATTGTTCATTCGGGAAACCTTCCTCCATGTTCCACATTCTAATTAGAGTATCATATCCTTTCATGATTATTTCATATTTCTACGATGCCAATATATCTTTGTCTTATTCAAAAAGTACTTTTGTCGAGGAGTGCAAATTTTTGTTCAGAGGTGTTTTTTAGAAAATAGAACTAAACATATACCCTATATAAAAGTAGCAACATATATCCTATTTTCTCATAATTTTCACAAACAATTCGACTCTTAACTAAATTGGGACCATCCTGCCAAAAAACAGCATCTCAGAATTGAGAAATTCATCTTCGTTTGTCCACAAAATAAGCCCAAAAATCACCTACTGAAAATATTGTGTTTTTTTCTTTTTTAGTGAAATCTAACATTCATGCATATTTGGTTATTCCTAAATATAAACCACGATAGACTATGATTCGACACTGCACAGAAGGATCTAAATTCCACCTTAACCCTGGTTGGCATAATTAAACTTTTCATTGTCCTTGAAACCACCAATGGATTTTGGAGGGGGTCGATTATGGTAAGTGTCTTTCAAGGGGGGAAGTGGGGGAGTTTGAAATTTGTTTTGACCTTATATCTTCATTGAATTTGTGTGAACCACTTATCAACGTTGAAACCGCGAGAACTTTTTCATGAGCCAAATACATTTCATTCACAATTTCTTGTTACATTTTATGGTTTATTTATCTCGTGGCTTATGAATTTGATGAGTTTGTAGAATTTAATGTCAATTTTAAATATTGGGTGACAAACCCAACATTTCCTTTTTTCAAATATTTTTAAATTTTAAATAAAATAATTCTAATAAAAATATAATTTTATATTTTAATAGAATTATATATTTAAATATTGAAAATCATTCAAAAATAGCCGAGAAACCATATTTCCATGAAATTTAATATATGCCCAAAGATTTAGCTGAAAGTTAAACTCGATAAAAAAAATAAAAATAAATATTTGTAACTTTCAAGGGGTCAGAAAAAGTTACAACATTGGCTCCAACTTGGGACTGCCTCCCCTTATGGGATGCAGAGAACTAGTAGACCATCTGCCTTAAGTTTTGGGCATGGATTCATAATGTAAACCTATGATCATCAACCATTAATATTCCATCATATAAAAATATAACCAATCCTCATGGATCAATCCTGTCATTTGAATACCTTGCTACTGCACACTAAAACTTACAACTATGACCATATTCCTGCAGTAATTCAAATACTCTTTCACACTGAAATCTGGAAATGAAAATTTCTAAAGACTCAAACTATAAACTGATTTATCATATACTTTTTAAGTGACACCACTCAATCCCACACGCCTTTATTTAGATGAAATGAAAAGATTTACATTGTTAGGTGTAGTCTTATTTCTAATTTAACCATGTGAGGAGTGGGTTTGTTGACAAACCACATTGCCAGTAACTGGAAATATGAAATATATATACAATATAAACATCAAACCCCATAAGAAACTTATACTCATAGGTGAAATTTAATAGTTTCATCTTCAGTGGACATCTTCTATTTCTGATCATGGCTAGGATGAAAAGACATATACTACTAATTGCAAGTATCAATGAAGCTTGCATATTAGTAAAGGCAGTTGGATTCTTGAAACAATAGGATCATTGATCCAGTGAAATTTCTATATGAAAAACTGGAGTCACCAGGTGAAAATAATGCAACCAATACAAATGTCTACTCCTTGTTCACCAGCAAGGAATAGATATAGTCATTATCATGATCGAGGGAAAAAAATCTTTGTCACTTCACTCCCTGGCAACGACGCCAAATGTTGTACATGTTTCTCGTAGGTAGTTCTTAGCTGCAGAAATTACGTCGAGAAACCAAATTGACCAGTCTTTAGGTTCAAGCTGGCTCTTAAACGAGAGAGGGCTCCCTCAATAATTACGAGGCTTTGTTTAACGATGTTCACTATCACCGAACAATAGCCTATGATGCACAATGATGAGATTTAGGATTTAATGGGGTGGTTCCTAATGATTCCACAATTCATGTTGATGAATAAATACCTCCCTTGTAGAGTACTTTCTCAAAGTGTCAGCTTCCAGCTTGACAGAAGAACTTAAATTTTAAAAATAATTTGAAAGAATAATATAAGGGGATTCTTGATAATTAGGGAGTCAGAAAGAATTCTTCATTAACTAAGAAGATTTGGATGTGTGTAGAAATCTTCTACAGCCCAACAAAAAGCATTAAGGAGAATATAGAAAGACAAACAATAACCATTTCAAATTGGAGCTAACTGAGACAGACAATCTGATATGCTTATCTCTTTAAACAATTATAAATTTACAGGTGATTTTAGAGAGATTGACACTCCATTTATTCTTACCCAGCTCTTCTATGCAACCATGAACATGTGCCAAAATAGAATATGAAAATACTGGAAAAACATATAAGAAACACAAATTATGTCAAAGCTAGAGCCTGAAATACTTCAATTAGGATTCCAGGAGAAACGTTTTACAAAGATGAAAGGTCTTGGCATCAAAAGATAACCACTGTTTATTACAAATGATCAGATATATAGATATTACAAATATGTAAGAGGTTACAAGGATTCGGGAATAAAATCCCTATTAATAAACTAAAAATATATAAAATATCTGCTTTGTTGCAAGAAATTAGAATTTTTTGGAAAATTCCACATTTAATTCTGGAAACTAATTTATTGATTCTAATACTTCTTCTTGAGATATGAAATTGTTGAATAGTATGCTCCTCAAAATCCTCGAGTGATGATTTTGATTCTTAAAATACTTTTCCCATTATGTCCTACTTTTATGGATTTAAAAATAATCCAAATGCAAATGTTTTGCCTCGAATAATCTACTGTAAATGTGGATATAGTGAACTCGATGTCTAGGATATTTTAACTTCTGTTAGCTATTGACCTTTTTACCACCATCTGTCCTTTAAAATATGTAATTGAAAGTGTTTTGTTAGTTGTCTCTTCAAATTCTATTAACTTCCCTTTTCTAACTTATTTCCTGAAAATAATCATTGATTATTTCAAATCTTGATTAATTTGAATTAGTTGATCTTTGACATGGCTATGCTCATTAAATCCACGAAATTTTGGGATTACTATTTGACTAATGATACTTTAGACAAAATTTGGGCCAAGCAAAGTTTCCTATTTATTTTTCTTGATCAAAAGCATGTGCTTGTGTATCCTTTCCAAATCTATTTCTAAGCATTTATACCTCATGTATAATGGAAGATAAAAAATTTTGAAGACGAGAAGTAATATATATATATATATAAATATATATATATATATATATATATATATATATATATATATATATATATATACCTTTCTTTGGTTTTCAACAATAAAATAATTACTCAAATGGTCTTCACCATAGTTAAATAAAATTCCAATACATCGTTGGTATTAGGAATTTGAATCAAAATAAAAAATCATTTATAACTCGATGTTAATAAATATAGTTTCTGTAGGAAGAGGAGATCAATAAATTTGAGGTGCTTGCAAGTGTTTTTATATACCCCTACACTCAACTCTTTACAATTGGTTATCCTCCTAAAACTAATCACTGCCATCGTCAAATGTCAATTATTTTCATTATAGAAAATATGATCCTAACTTCATCCATGTATTATAAGAGATAGTTCATCTACAAGTTGTAGGTTGAAATAAACCCATCATGGCTGCAACAAATAATTTTTTCCACTAAATATGAAAATTCTCTGCATCCAACCAATTCTACTCCCTTGACAACCATCCAAAAACTATTGACAAGGAAAATGGTTTCGAAAAATAGCAGTGGCTTAAACCAATCCTTAAAATTCACCATTTGTATTCTCTACCAAAATAAACTATCAAGAAATGAGAAAATAAGGAATTCAATTGAAGAGGATGAGTGGGATAGAAACAACATTAAGACAAGGTAATCAATGTCAATCATGAAGAACATTTATCTTCCTAAGGATGCTTCCAACATCTAGTCTCTTTATTTTTTTCATAACGTCGTCTTCCATTTGAAGAAATCCTTTGTTTTGAATCTAGATCAATGGTTTGAAACATATGTACAATAAATCATGAAACCCTGCAACCAGAAACATAGGTGAAAATTTTCAACTACACCCTTTGTTCACTACAATCAATTTTCATAGTGGTTGCACTTAGAATATACTTAAAAGGATAAACACTAAGGCATATCAGAACAAGAACATTGATATATACTTCATGCTTAAATGGCCTATGAAAAATGATGCGTAGTCTATTCAATCAACAATAACCCATTATTGAACTGGTGAGCAGAAATCCATGCAACTTTACAAGCCCATTGATTAACTTCAACTAGGCATAGATACATTACAGAAGAAAAATTTATTGCAATGTCCAAAATTCACGAGGAAAAATATTGTGTAAACATTTAGGGTTTTGTGGATTCATATGCCTTTCACACAACGATCTTTACTCGAATTTCCACTGGGTTTTTCCATGGTCTTCTGTTTTTTTGTTTAGAATGAAAATTCCAACTTAACAACTCAATCTTAGACACAAATGCTCATATCCCAATAGCCGGTATAAATAATAGTAGAGTTAAGATCCAGGAATGTAAATGGTCCAATATATCCACGATGGAAAAATTCAGTGTTTTGACCTGTAATTCCTGTAATATCAATAAAAATGAGGGAGATCATGAATGTCTCACCAACCTCCCACAAAAGCCTGAGTTCCACCCACAAACAACATCTCCATATCTACTGCTATGGCACATATTGTGCTATGAAGTGTTTGTGACTCTTCAATTCGAAAACATTCCTCCATGTTCCACATTATGATCACTGTATCATATCCTTTCATGATTATTTCATATTTCTATGATGCCAATAGATTTCTAAATATTAGTCTCTCTGTCTTCTTCGAAAAGTACTCTTGTCTAGGAATGCCAATTTTTGTTCACATGTGTTTGTAGAAAATGACATTGAATATATAACCTATAGAAAACGAGCAATATCTCTTCTATTTGTTCACAATTTCGGCAAAAAAAATTGTGCTTAACTAAATTGGGACCATCCTTCAAAAATCCCATGTCTCAGAATTGAGAAATGCATCTTTATTTTCCCAAAAAAATGACCCCGAAAATCACCCACTGGAAACACTGGTTTTTTTTCTTCTTTCGTGGTGAAATTTGACTTTCATTTGTATCTGGTTATTCCTCAATATAAACCACAATAGAATATGATGCCCACACAACACATAATGATGTAAATGCCACCTTAAACCCTTCTTGGAAGAATGAAACTTTGAGTTGTCCCTCACCAGCGGATTTCAGAGGGAGTCGATTATGGTAAGCGATATTCAAAGAGGGGGGGGGGGGGTTCGAGATTTCATTTGACCTTAGATATTCATTGACATTGTGTGAAAACCTTATCACCATTGAAACTTGCAAGACATTTGAAATGAGCCAAATACATTTCATTCACTATTTCTTATTACATTTTATGGTTTCTTTATCTCCTAGCTTATGACTTTGATGAGTTTGTAGACTTTAATGTCAATTTTAAGGATTGGGTGACAAGCCCAACATTTCCTTTTTCAAATAATTTTAAATTTTAAATAAAATGATTCTAATAAAACTATAATTTCATATTTTTAATAACATTACCTATTTAAATATTCAAAATCATTCAAAAGTGGCCGAGCAACCATATTTCCATGAAATTGTATATATTCCCAAAGATTAAGCTGAAAGTTAAATTAGCTAAAATAATAAAAAAATATTTGTAACTTTACTGGGGTGGGAAAAAGTTACAATAGGACCAATTCTCACCTTGAGAATATGTGGATGTTTCAGAAGTCCTTAAAATATATTACTCTATGACATAGCTGAAAAATACTTAACATCAACTACCCAACCAAATGGGGTGACATACTAGCAACTTACCAACATGGGATTACATATGTGACTCAATTACCCAACCAAGTGTGTTTACATAGTATTATGGAATAATTACATCATAGTGGTCCATATGAAATTTACATTAGATGATATGTACAAAGTGATAACCATTTCAACATCTTCAACAATGCCTTAAACATACTGCCAATGATGCATTAGCAAGGCTAAAACTCCCCCTCAAATAGTGCTCTAGTCTTTCTGCAAGATCATCAATTCATGCATCATATTATCTTAATTAATAAGAAAAAGAAGAAATAAAAAAATGAACCAAATCCTAGAGCTCAAAACTAGATATAAGAAACAACTGTAGGATGTAATCAACTATGAACAGTAAATAAAATAAATAAGCATATCATAGACTTTTCTTGAGTTGGACCCAACTAAACCTGATCAAAGATGTATACGTGCTTGTCTGAATCGAAATTCACATATATACATGACTATGCTTCATGAAACCCACATACAGAAAGAAAAATTCTGAAGTTTTCAGCTGTATAATGAGCAGACTTGATTAACAACAAAATGAGGCAAAGATAATTCCCAATTTCTATCTGAGATATTCAAATGCTTCTCTTATAAGAGGTTTAGTAAATATATTAACAACTTCTTCTTTGGAGGGAAAATACTCCAAATTAACCTTTTTCTCAAGCACATTTTCTTATAGAAAATGATACTTAATTGGATTTTTCTTGGTCTTGGAGTGAATAACAGAAATTTTTGAAATACTAATAACACTTGTATTATCACATAGAATGGAGATGGGTGGAGAACATTTGATTTTAATATATTGTATTGTGTACATCATCCAGAGGAGTTATGTTAAGAAAGATGCATCAACCACAGATTCTGCTTCCACTATATATAAAGAAATAGAAATTTGTTTCATGTTAAACAAAGATACCAATCAGGGCCCCATGTAAAATGCACCTTCACTAGTGCTTTTTTGGTCATCAACATTTCCATCCCAATCTTCATCTGTAAATGCATGAAGGGTAAGATATACATATTTAGGATACCATAAGCCAAATTCTTGGGTTCCTTGGAGATATTTTAATATTCTCTAAATTTCTTGAAGACGTGTTTCCTTTGGATTGGCTTGGAAACGTCCAATGATCCCAATTGCATGCATGATGTTTGGTCTAGTAATTGTTAGATAAAGTAGACTTCTAATCATATACATATACTCTGGTTGGTTTACTGTGGGAGATTCATCATTTGAAATGAGGCTACATCATGTCATCATTGGAGTACATACTGGTTTGCAGACTTCCATCCCATACCTCTTTATAATATGCTTGAGATATTTTGTTTTTGAGAGAAAGATTCCATATTTTTCTTGTCATAATTGTAAACCAAGAAAATATGTTAGCTACCCAAGTAAAGAAATTTAAAATTCTTTCTCAATAACAGAAGAAAATTTTGAATCACAGTTTCTTCATTACTCCCAAAGATGATTTCATCATCATAGACAAAAATAATTAGCAATTTATCATCCTCAAATTTTGTTTATACATTTTTGTTTTTGGATCCTTTTGTGAAACCTTGTTGCTAAAGATACTTGTCAAGATGATAATACCATGCTCGTGGGGCTTGTTTTAGCCCATATAAATCCTTTTTAATTTTGCATACAAGGTTTTCATCATTCCCTAAAATGAATCCTTCTGGTTTTTCAATATATAGTTCTTCTTCTTCTAGATCTCCATTAAGGAATGAAAATTTCACATCCATTTGATAAACTTTGAAATGGTGAAAACTTGAAAATGAAATAAACATTCTTATGGCTTCAAGTTTGACTACTCGAGCAAATGTTTCTTCAAAGTATATACCTTATTGTTTAGTATAACCTTTGCAAACAAGTCTAGCTTTGTTTCTAATGACTTCTTCAATTTCATTCAACTTATTCTTGAATATCCATTTTGTTCCAATAACATTTTTATCATGAGGCCTTGGAACCAATTCCCATGAATTATTCTTTTAAATTTGAACAAGTTCTTCATTCATGGCCTTAACCCAACAATCAAGTTTACTATCTTGATTTACATTTTCTGGTTCAATGGTGGATAATAAAACCATATAACTAGGATATCCTACAAGATTTCTTCTTTTTTTGTACCTGATATTCCTTTTCCCATAGAATTTGTGTTTCTGGATGATTCTTTTGAACATACCTGGATGAAGCCTTTTCTTTATTAGATGTGTCTTCTTCTGCTGCTTCATTAGTTTCTTCTTCTATATCATTTTGATTTGATGTGGGAAAACATTCATCACCATCATCCTCTTTTGTTGTTGTTACGGTTATGAGATATGTGCATGCTTCATGAATAACAACATTAATACATTAAAAAAATTTCGGAAGCCTCTTATTGTAACATTTGTATCCTTTTCTTCTAGATGAATAACTAAGAATTATTCCTTCATCTTCCCTAGCTTCAAACTTAACAAGTTTTTCATCGTTATTTTTGATGAAATATTTACTTCCAAATACTCTAAAATTATGTACAATAGGTGGCTTACCATACGAAAGTTCATAAGGATTTTTATTGCTATTTACATGAAAATGAGCCTTGTTGAGAAAATTTATTGCAGTATGTGCAGATTAACCCTAAAAGCTGTCAGGATTTCTAGACCCATCAAGCATAGCACCAACCATTTTTTGAACTGTTCTATTCATTCTTTTTGCCATGCCATTCTATGGAGGAGTTTTGGCTATAGAAAATTATCTTTTTATGCTATTTTGTTCACAGAATTCAAAAAATTCATTTGATATGTATTCTCCTCCTTGTTCAAATCTGAGACATTTGATTTTAATATCTAACTCATTTTCAACTAATTCTCTGAAGACTTTAAATTTATCAAATGCTTCATATTTTTGTTTCAGTAAAACGATCCAGCTTATTCTAGAAAATTCATCAATACATAAGGTATATTATTATTCTCCGTGAGGTCAATTTTTCCTTGTTGGTCCACATAAATTTGTATGTATAAGTTCAAGATGCTTACTTGTTTATCCTTCTTTGGCATTTAATTGAACTCTGGTTTTCTTACCGAATTGGCATGACTTACATATGGTACTTTCTCGTAGGGTGATGTTGGGCAGATCACGAACAATTTTGAGCTTTCTTGATTTGATTATTTGAGAGAAGCTTATATATCCCAACCTTCTATGCCATAACAAGTTTTCATCTACTTTTCCTAGGTAACATTGTCCTTGGCCACCTTTCAATATATATAGATTACTCGAAGTTCTTATTCATTTTATTATGGTTTTTTCTGTGTTAGGTTCATGAAAAACACATTATTTTGATATAAAGATCACTTCATTTCCTTGATCACACATTTGGTGAACACCCAACAAGTTATGATTTAATCCAAAAACATACATAACATTTCCAGATTTAACCTATTATTTTAGTGAAACATGTCCTCTACCCTTAATGACAGTAGGTGAGTCATTTCCAAAACTGACATTATTTTCTTTCTATAATGTATTGTATGAAATGAGTTTATATTTATCACTTTTCATGTGTCTTGAGCATCCGTTGTCAATGTACCATTGATTTTATTGTCCTTTTGCAAAATGTGCTATGCCACATATTTCATATTCTAAGCCCTTCCTTTTCCATACCTTAGAATTTGTTGATAGTTGATCCTTTTGAGATGTTGGTTGTAATTTATTCCTACATTCAGATTCCTCATGTCCAAATTTATTGAAAATGAGCATTCAAATTCATATTTTAGAGATGAGAAATTATTATAGGTGTTCTTCTTGATGCCTGTCTCATTCCTCTGTTTTCTTTCTTCTCTAGTCATGATGGTTTTTTACGCAACACATTGAGCAACCTTGTGATCAAAATTATGACATGAGAAACATTATCCATTAAAGAAGAAATTTTTGTGATCAAAGAATATTCTAGTGTTGTGTACATTTTGACTTATTCTTATGTTATTGTTCATCCTTGAATTAAGGTGAACATGATTTAACTATGAAGTGCATTTTTTCTTTTGCTAAAGATTGAAACTTTGCTGACTGGTTTTTGCTGCATTTACGTAGCTTCTGGTTGTGGTTGAGGATTTTTACATCTATGATGTTTCTCCAATGTATCTAAGAAATGTCTTCATAAGAGGGAAGAATTGAGCCTTGATAATTTCATCTAAGGTTTCAGATCCTTAAGAAAATCTAAGATTTAGATTTTTATTTTCTCAGGTTCCTCTATTAGAATGATTATTTTAGATTCTAACTTCTCATTATGCTTCTCCTTTTCTATGAGTTGATTCTTTAAAGTATCTATGGCTACTTTGTTTTATTCCAAGTATATTCCAAGTTGAGTAATTTCTTCAAAGAAATATTTTTCCTCTAAAGAATTCACAAAGTTATCATTAGACTTACTAGTACTTCTTTCAAATTCCATGAGTAGTTTAATATCTTGATCAAATTCTCCTTCTTCACTATTTGATAAGCCATCACTATATTTATGAGTATAATAAATTTTCCTATTGTCAAACCGTTTCATATTTCCTTTTGTAATATCCATCCCCTTGTCATGGTTGTATTTATAAGGACATTTAGCAGCATAATGATCAACTGTACCATAATAAAAATATTTGAAAGGAGGCTTACCTATGAAACTTTAATTACCAAGCTGAAGTTTATTTACAAAATTTATGTCATCTTATTCTGATACATACCCCGATTCCTTGCGTTCTTCCTTTTCCTTTCCTTTTGTAGTTGCTTTAAATGCAGCTTCTCTAAATTCTGATGGACCTCATTTTCTCATTTCAAAGGCAGTCAAGATCCCGAGAATTTGAACAATAGTAAGATTCTATAGGTCCTGCCTCTCTTCAATGGGATACACTTTTCAATAGAATTTAGGAGTTAGAGATCTTAAGATTTTATTTACTAAAGTTGTGTCTTTTATTTATTCACCAATATTTCTCATACGATTTACAATATCATCTATAGGTAGAAATAAACTTGCAGTAATTTAATGATTATGCATTCTGAGAGTTTCATATTGAAGTCTAAGAGTTTTGAGTTTAGCACTTTTTACATTGTTATCGACTTCATAGCTTTGGATTTTGTCCTAAATTTCCTTTGCTGATTTTAACTGCAAAGATTTGAAATTTTTTGATTTAGTCATACTTCCCAATAATGCACTAACAACATTTCATTATATTCATATGTCTTGTTTGCTGCTACATCTATGGGAACTGTAGTTGGATATTTGTAACCTTCTTCAACAATGTCCCAAGCATCTGCTCCAAGAGACTGAAGATAGGATCTTGTTTGTGTCTTCCAGAATATTAAATTATTTCCTTTGAAGAGTGGTGGTATAATATATGTTGTTTCATATTTATTTCTCATCTTGGTATATCTTCCTTCGAGTGATCAAGCTTCTTCTAAAGGACCTTCTTTGATTCTAATTGTTGCGAATTATACTGATAGGGGTGGGGGGGGGGGTGGCAGGCGGGGTGGTGTTGGGGGGGGTGAATCATTATTTAAAAAATTCACAATAATAGTTTCTTTTAGGAATTTTGTATGCAACTTTACTGAAGCCAATTAGCCTATGTACGCGACTATTATAAAGGAAACTAGCGTATTCTTAGTAAACTTATAAATCAATTAATTCTTTTTTTGCTTAACTTAAACCAAAATGTAAGATATTCACTAGACATTTGATAAGGAGTAAGCATGTTCAATATGAGAAAAATAAAGCATAACACATAAGAAAGCCACCTGAACACCGGGATTTAAGGTGGAAACCCAATGTGGGAGAAAACCACCATTGTTGTCATCTCAATCTTCAATGTTATTATTATGAAAAACTTCTTACATTCTTGTACTAGTGCAGGCACATTCCAGTACGCAGACACCCACCTTGTGAGGGGTACAACCTTCACTCGTTCTCCAACTCCTACTCGAATGGAGCTTCAATCCGTTGATCTCATTTAACGACACCCACTAGAAGGGAGCTTCAACACCCTAATATGATCACCAACTACTAGTGGCAGGAAGGTATTACCTCCTCATTGAAGGATCCAACCCTCAACATCATCCATGGACCATGTTTCATAAATTTTCACACTGGATCCACCTGATTTAATACATCACAATTTGTATACCACTTTTCATCACATAATCCATGTTGAACCCTTTAACATCATATAATCAAATATCTAAATTGAAACTAATTACTGTACATGAAACGTTCATGAAATTTGTGAAATCAACTACTCAACTAGCCAATCACTAAGCACTCATATACTGAACCAACCACTGAAGCAAACAGTCACTTAACTAATCACCAGCTTCATTCAAACAGAATAGTGAGATGACTGTAACCAGAACATAGAATTGAATTTCAAATAATCAAAATAATGAATCAATTACAACCCTGATCATTCATAAACCAAAAGTTATACACAGCTTCACTTAAGGCAACACATGTGTATACATGCTTTTTTGTAGAGAAACCTATGTACAAAGCTCAATATACTAAGTTCTAAAACTGTTACTCTAAATCAATCAGAAAATTGAATAGAGTCATTTAGCTTATAGATATTTGAACCCTCATACAGTTAGTAGCATCAAGAGTCTTTTCAAACAATCAACATGAAACTAATTTCAACTTCATCATTCAATTAGTTCTACTTCAGACATTATCAATCAACCCATATCAACATGAAGACATCATTAAAAAACAACAAAGATAAAAAAACACTGATTTGATTGATCAGTAATTTATAAGCAGAAACGCTTCCTTGCTTTATGTACATGACTTTGATGAAAATAACTTGTGTGTATATGCGACTTCAATGAGACCAACCTGCGTACATATATGAAAATTTTGACCTAAAATTTTGCAGCTCTTCAGAACTTCAAAAAGATACAGATCATAACATTCAGAGATAAAAGCATGCATCAATAATTAGAACTATTCAATCCATGATCAGATCATACAATGGAAATTAATTTCAACTCTCATGATCCCGATCCATCATTGTATTTATCGGTGCATTATTATTTCAGATCAAATTCTCAACTATATCCCTTACAATCCAAATATACTTTAGATTGAAGCATTCATCAAAAACCATTATACATGCAGACTAAGCACTTTGATATTCACCTCCTTATATAGTTAGTGCCTTAGCCAATACCATGAGGGAAAACCACAGTAGTGGCGGTGGTAATATTTGATGGGATCAAATAACCATTACTATGCTCAATATTGTGGGACAATACCATGGTAAAGACCCTTGGTATTAATAAATTAGTACACTATCATGTACTTAATTTGGTTTCTTCATACCCGTGTGTGTACGCGACATGGCCTTGACTAACCCACGCTTAGATATTCAAATATTCACCTTCATCAAACTTCTGTTTCTGACCTGCAAAACTTTGTCCCATCATTTTGTCACTTTTGAACTGAATTGTGAACACATATGGTTAACATTTAATTGTTTTCCTACCAGCAGGTTGCCATGAAGGACAACACATATACCATAATGGCAACACAATAAATTTTTGTGATAGAGTTTTTGAAGAAGTTTGACGCAAAAATCAATAAACACAGAAAGAATTCCTGTAGAGCTCGATGGCAGGACTTGCAATTCAAAAAGTCCCATGAAACTTTTCCACCAAAGACTGTTTTTTCAAAAGTTGATTTTGCATAGAATTACACATTTGTTGCACAAAATGAAATATAGTGTGAATACTATCATTCTGACAAAATGTTTATGCTTTTCCATATTCTATATAGACACATTGAAAAAAATATTGATCATATAGAAAGCACCAATGAAAATAGAGATGTTATTAAATAATATCACTTTTATATTAGCGATGATCGTAAACATGATACACATTTTGTACATCATTGTTTTGATAAGATTTTTGACTCATTGAAAGGTCGTGGAATAAAATTCAATGAAAATTGGGTATGGTCAGATGGATGCGTAGGTCAATTCAAATATTCATCATCATTCTTTTGGTTGTGTCATCTTCATTTGAAAACCAACATTAAACATTGTTGGAAGTTATTTGAGACTGGTCATGTAAAAGGAGAAGACGATGGTGTAGGGGAATGTATAAAACGAGCACTTTGAAGATATCAAATGCACCACTCTGTAGACCGACTTGTCTTAGCTAAACAAGTTATTCAATAGTGCATTTCTGCACTAATGCATGAGACTAAATCATCAAGGGAAGTATGAAGGTACATGTACATATGTACAAATTAATGTGCATATATATAGAACTTTAATATATGATCTAATTTTTATTAATTTTCTAATTTTAAAAATTATTTGTGTATAAATCACACAAATATGTGTATATTGATGGATTCAATCCAATCTAACAGTGTACTAAAGCTAGATACTGAATCACTTCTACAAATCAATTGTGGAATTAAACAGAATCACCAATCGCATGAAGCAAAGAAAGAATCAAATCAAACCACAACACCGATAATTTCCTGGGGAAAGCTTGCTACTCAAAACCCCTCTATATTCTATTTTATATTAACCATGGAATCATGAAACAATTACAATGCACTCTTCTCACCAGAGTCTCCTGCACTCTGCTAACTATCTGACACTGTCCTGGACAAAACTGAACAACACTTAGCCAATTCTCAGCCTCTAAACAACCTGCCTTGCTTGCGCAATTCCTGATGAATGCAATCCATATTATTTAGGAATTTCAACCTTCCTTAACAGCACAAGGATCATGGGAAATCCAATGGATGTCTGGTTGCATGCAAGCAACCTATTAATCACACAACTAATAGTTAACCTCCCTTTCACCTTTGTCTCAACTGGGTCTCCACTAGAGATGACATGCATGCATCTAATAATAGTAAATCATCAGTTGCAGGTAGATCACTGATTGTGAATTAAATAATATTTAATTCACTTGATCTCTCACTAGTGCAACAAATTGTTACAACTAGTTCAATTGACTCTAACTCACCTAACTAAGTTAACTGATTACACATGCAATAAACTAATGCACCAACTGCAATTCAAACACAATAAATAATAGAATTACTCTACATGCCTGACCAACCACCCTCAAATCTATATTCATGAGATAACTGAGTTTATCACACTTAGTTAACTGTTACAAGTGCTTACGAGATAATATTACATTTTATTGTCCATTTTAGTTAAGGGAAAATGAAAATGGACACTGCACCAAATTTAGCACACACTAGTGTAGGTGCTACTGAGGCCTATTGGTACCACACAAGTGTAGTTGTTGTTAGGACCTATTGGTCCCACACTAGTGTACGTGCTTCAATTTCTTGTTGGACTTCAACGGTCCCTATACACAAGAAAGGGATTATCTGCCACCCCGATCCTGCCTCTATGGTATTCGAATTTTCTCTTAGTGAGCACCTTTGTGAGAATATCTAGATCCTGATCTTCCATGGGAATGTACTGAAGTAAAATAATGTGCCTCTGAACACAATATCTGATATGGTGGTATCAGATGTCTATGTGCTTGGAACTATCATGAAACACAGGATTAATCGAGAGTTTAATGCAACTTTGGTTATCATAATGTATCACTGTCGGATCCATATAAGAACCAAACAAACCAACCAGGATCTTTCTCATTTAGATGGCCTCACATGCAGCTTGACTTGATGCCATGTACTCTGCCTCCACTGAACTGAGTGCCAAAGATCACTGCTTCCTGATGTACCAAGAAACTACTGTCAATCTTATGATGAATATCCCTCCTCATGTGCTCTTTCTATCTGATGGACTGTCGGTCGGCCCAATCTGCATCCCTGAAGCCTTGAAGCTTCACTCCCTCTATCTACATGTACCATAATCCATACTCTATATTGCCCCCTGATATATCTCAAGACATGTTTCCCCACCTTCCAAAAGAGCTTTCTTGGCTTAACCATAGTTTGACTCAGCTAGTTAACTGTGTGCAAAATGTTTGGTCTGGTGTTCACCAAGTACATCAATGAACTTACTAGTTGCCTGTAGACAATAGCATCCACCACTTCTCTAGAAGTAGCATTATCTTTCCTCCAATTTCCTGGAAGAGGAGTGTCCATGGGTTTACAGCTCTCCATGTGAAACTTACCCAATATCTCTTTGGCATACATGCCTTGAGAAACAAAAATTTCACCATCCCACTACCATATTTCCAAACCAAGGAAATATTGAAAGTGTCCCATGTCCTTTGTTTTGAACTCCCTTGCAAGATCCTCCTTGCATGAATTTATTAGCTGCCCATCACCTGTCAAAATTAGATCATCAACATAAAGTACGATAATCAAGATCTTACCATCAGCAACAATCTAGTACAGGTTTGCATCCACTTCACTTTTGGTGAAGCCCAACTCTGTGAAATGGCTGTAAATATGAGTGTACCAAACACAAGGTGATTACTTCAGCCCATACAGTGCTCTCTTGAGTTGACACACATGTGTCTCACTGTCAAAGATATTGAAACCTTCTGGCTACTCTATGTACACTTCTTCCTCAATAACTCCATTGAGAAACACAGTTTTCACATCCATCCGATGAGTGCACCACCCCATATGCGCTGAGAGTGTGAGGATATATCTAATGGAAGAGTACCTCGCGACTGGTGTTAAATAATCATCATAGTCGATCCCTTCAACTTGTGAGAATCCCTGGGCCACAAATTTGGCCTTGTACTTCTCCACACTCCCATCAGCATCTTGTTTTACCTTTTAGATCCAACCACTGACTTGCCAAATGGTCCTGGGAGAATCTCACATGCACTCTTCTTGATGATGGATTCATACTCCTCTACCATAGCATCAACCCAAATCAGTTGCTTCACTGACTCCTGAAAGGAACATGGTTCTATCATAATACACTTGCTCATAAGAGCCATGTATCTAGTAAACCTGTTTGGAAACTGCCTTTGTTTGTGCAGTGAAGTAGAGGCTCCTACATTCTCTGCTACATCAAGTCTCAATCTATCAGCTTCTGTGGTGCGCCTTCTGTCATTTCTGGTGGATGGATCTACATGAGTGTTTTCTGTCACTCCATGATCCTCCGCATGTGGCTACTCCACATATTTAAGTTCATTCTTTGGAACCAAGAGTTCCTCCTCTGCATGCAAATACAACTCCCTCTCAAGGGACAATCACATATCTTTCTCCGCATCAAAATTTATATCTTGTCACATAACAATCATTCTACTGTTTTTAAAATACACCCAATAGTTGTGAGGAGTTTCAATGTATCCCACAAATATCCCAATCTCAGTTTTTGGTTCTAGATTCTTCCTGCCATCTTTGGTCACATGCACATAAATAGAGGAGCCAAAAATATGAAAAAGTGAAACATCATGTTTCTTACCAGTAAAAGCCTCTTCTGGTGTACTCATGCCAAGTATCGGATGAGGACAATGGTTCTGCACAAATACTGCTGTGTTGCATGGCTTCACCCACAGATGGAACGGTAGGTATTGATCATGCAACATTGATCTTGCTGCACCCACAATTGTTCTGTTATTTCTTTTTGCGACCCCATTCTGCTGTGGGTTATGAGGCACAACTAGTTCTCTCTGAATTCATTCTTTGCTACAGAAGTTCTTAAATTCATTAGATATGTACTCACCACCATTTTTTATTCTAAGACCCTTCACATGCTTCCTCGTGTCTTTCTCCACCAGTGCTTTGAACTCAAGGAACTTTGATAATGTTTGATCTTTCTTCTGCATGAATTAGATCCAACACTTTCAAGAAACGTCATAAAAAAATATCACATATTACTTATTCTTTGTTGTCGTAGCAGTAGCGAATGGCCCACACATGTCTGAGTGAACTCTCTCAAGGATTTCTCAAGCTCGGTTCTCCTTCTCATAAATATTCACCTTTGCATACTTCCCCATAGTACATCCCTTGCATGTGTCATACTGCACAAGTGTACCCTTGGGAATACCCATATAAATCTGCTGCATGACCTTCAAGGCTTCGTGGTGAAGATGGCCCAATCTCCTGTGCCACTAACCCTCATCCTGGCTCACCACTTTGTCCACCTTACCCATCAATGTTGCACAACCATCTACATCAAGTTTATAGATATTCTTAAATTGAATCCCAATATTCTTGGCTTGTCCTATTTTTTTGTGTCACATGAAAGCTTTTCCTTCATTGAAAACATGATCATAGCCTCTATCCTCCAACATTGCAACTGAGAGTAAATTTTTCTTCAAGCCTGGTATACACATTACATATTTTAATTGAAAAGGTTTTCCTGACTATCTCTGGAAGGTAATGGTACCAATATCGATAGCACTGTACCGCCCATCATCACCCATTTATATATTCATCTAGAGGTCCTTCTCGTCCAATATAGTGAAAATTTATTTGTCTCCCGTCATGTGAAATGAAGCACCACTATCCAAGTACCACACCGATCCCATTGCACTTGACACCTGCATGTAATGAGAAATAATTCAAGCTCAAATTGCAAGGCCAAAGCCTTACGAGCTACAAATCTTGAGGCATTCTTGTTCTTCTTCTTTTGTGGACAATTAGTGACATAAGGTCCATGCTCATGACAGTGAAAACACTTCACTTTGGACATGTCGTATTTCTTGCCATCTTTACCAGACTCAGATTTGGAATGGAATTTATTTCCTTTCCCCTTATTTGACTTGGAAGCCAAAGAATATTATTCTTCATCTTCATTCTTAGATGAAGATCCATCTTTGGTATTCTTCCTGAATTCTTCTTGCACCAAATCCGACCAAATTCGTTCCCAATTTGACAGCTTTTTGCTTCCATTGATAGAGTCCTGAT
The DNA here is from genome assembly GCA_034641835.2 of Pinus albicaulis. Classification (NCBI taxonomy): domain Eukaryota; kingdom Viridiplantae; phylum Streptophyta; class Pinopsida; order Pinales; family Pinaceae; genus Pinus; species Pinus albicaulis. The sequence goes on from CM076580.1 coordinate 412,377,168, forward strand.
AACTATGCCAACACTTGGGAGGTCCTAGAAGATCTAGGCTCACAAAATCATCATCGACATCATTGATGCCAACCCTTCCCAAGCTCATCCCAACATTGGAGAGACTTTGTTAGATATTTTGACATGGTTTCACTTTTCTCCATTTTGATCTTCCTGAGTTTATCCTTCAGTGCCAATTTTCTATGATCACTGCTGATATGAAATAGATCTATCAAAGATTTCAACATTTCATATGGTGTCACTTTTCCATGGATACTTGAGACAATTTTGTCTCGTACTAACTCCAGTAACATCCTCCTCTCCTTTGCAACTTTATTTTTCTAAGCATCAAGATTTGTAACATCTTTCACAGTGGGTTTGGGAACATCATTGTCAATGAATTCCTTAAATCCATTGTCCTCCATTACTTCATCTATCCTTTCTTTCTAAGAAATATAGTTAGATATTCCCTTGAGTTCATACTCTAATCTCAAGCCGTTGAAAGCCATTTCAATCCTAAATCACTTGTAGCACGAAGAAAGTCATCTGCAAATTCGAATTATATTCAGTCACAAACTTAGTTTCTCCTCCACTATAATGATTTTTTGTGCTCTTATACCATGCAGAAATTCTAAAAACATGTGTATATCAATGGATTCAATCTGATATGAAAATGTAAAAAGATAGATACTTAATCACTTCTACAAATCAATTGCATAATTAAACATAATTTCCAATCACATGAAGAAAAGTAAGAATAAAATGAAACCACAACACAGATAATTTCCTGGGGAAAGCTTGCTGCTCAAAACCCATCTACATTCTATTTCATATTAACCATGGAATCATGAAACACTTACAATGCACTCTTCTCACAAGAGTCTCCTACACTCTACTAACTGTCTCACACTGTCCTGGATAAAAATGACAACCACTTAGCAAATTCTGAGCCTCTAAACAGCCTACCTTGCTTGCGCAATTCCTGATGAATGCAATCCCTATTCCTTAGGAATTTGAGGCTTCCTCAACTATGAAAGGATCATGGGTAATTAAATGGATGCCTGGTTGTATGCAAGCAACCTACTAATCAAACATCTGATAGTTAACCTCCCTTTCGCCTTTGTCTCAACTAGGTCTCCACTGGAACTGGCATGCATCCATCTAATAATAGTAAATCATTAGTTGCATGGTAGATAATTCATTGTGAATTAAATAATATTTAACTCACTTGATCTCTCACCAATGCAACAAATAGTTACAACTATTTCAATTGATTCTAACTCACCTAACTCAATTAATTGATTACACATGCATTAAACTAATGCACCAACTGCAATTCGAATTCCATAACTAATAGAATTTCTCTGCATGCCTCACCAACCACCCTCAACTCAAAATTCATGAGATAACTGAGTTTATCACACTTAATTAACTATTACAAGTGATTATGAGATAAGATTACATTTTATTGTCCATTTTAATTAAGGGAAAATTAAAATAGACACTGCACCAAATTTAGCACACACTAGTGTAGGTGATGCTAAGACCTATTGGTCCCACACTAGTGTAGGTGTTGCTAGGACCTATTGGTCCCATAATAGTGTAGGTGCTACAATTTCTTGTTAGACTTCAACAATTTATAACAATGATTATCTTTTTTCATATATAAATTGTATTTTAAATAGCATATTTATATTCTTGTTTAAATTTTCCATATAGGATTTTTTGGCATATTGGAGTCCAAGACGTATATAGATCAACTGAATATGATGTTGAAATAGTAAAATGGACTTGAATATTGTATTCAAGTAAAATAAAGGAGTATCGAAATGTGTTTGCATTTGATAAAAGAAAACATTCTTGTTTTTGTCTTGTTTGCATAAAGGACACACAATCCAATGATGTTTGTGAAAAAAATATGCATGTAAAAGATTGGAAACATACAAAACTAAATAAAAAGGGTAAAATGTCATTTTCAAACTTCGAAGAGATGGAATGAGAGGAGACTATAGTACCATCTAAAGGTGATCAAGTTTCTGATTTGGTTAGAGAAGGTAACAGTTAAATTGATTTCAAATTATAGAGATCTACAAATAGATAATAAAATAAATTCCACGCTAACTTTAAAGTTAAATTTTCATGTTAACTATGATCTGAATTTCCACTTGTTTTATTGTGTAGGAGAATTTTTTTATTGTAATTGCACCTTCTAACAACCTAGAAAATGTCAAGTATTATTTGAAGCGGTGCACTCAACGAAAGATGAAAGTATTAGAAGACTATGATGATAAGGAGTTTATATATGAAAGAGGGTCTATTATACTGAAAGTTTATTTTTTCCAACAAACTCATCAAATTGAGAGTATTGTTTACTTTCAATACTATCAACCTGATGTCATAAGTTGTCAATATAGTCACTTGGTGTGTGCATCATGCATAAAGTTGATAGAAGTTCAATCAAATAAAAAATTGAAAGTTAAGAAATGGAGAATCTCAAAAGTTGACCATGAACGAGTGATTGAGGATGGAGTTCCATTAGAATTTTTTTAATTGAACTACCCAAAAATTTGTTCTCCTTGGATTCATATTTGAGAACTTAGAGTTCAAGTACATTGTTATCCTTTCTTTTTTAGCACTCTTAAGTTGTACAATCTTAATAATTTATTGAGTTACAAAGTTATATGTATGTTTCCTATTATTTACAAGTGTACCGAGGATTTGATTCTATTTATAATATTTTTTCATGCACGGCATTTTTCATTCAAATTCAAAATGTCTACCATGTTTTGTAATTTCCAATATTACTAGATTCAAATTTTAAATAAATTGACAAAAATTTAAACAAAACCTAAGAATCATATACTAAAAAATTATAATAATGATTTCATTCAAAATGTACCAACTAAATGAAAATTAGCAAAATGAAAATATAATTTCATTATTACATATTCATGAAAATAAATATGTGAAACCTTTAAATGCATCAAACCAAATATCATGAAAATTTTGGGCCATGTTTTATAATGCAATTTTATCTAGTACTTGTTTGTGTATATTCAAACAACTTTATATGAAAAGTTAACTATCAACTGACATCCATAGTAGCCTTTCTATAAATTAATGCAAAATGTTGTATACCATATTTTTTAATGAAATTTTAAAATTTTATGATTTTTTTAGACATATAGTACCTAAAATTTTATGATTGTTTTTATCCATCCATGTACTGTATATTAACATTATAAGAATGATTTCAAATGAAAAATGTACAAATTAAATGCAAATTTGTTTTCATTCATACATATTCATGAAATTAAATATGTCTTTAACCTTTAAAATCATCTAACCACATTCACATCATGCAAATTGTACATGGTCATGTTTTATAATGCAATTTTATCGTATGTTCATCCATGTTAATTTACAACTTTATATTAAAAGTTAACTATCACCTTTAATAAACATATACACCTAATTATAAGATTCATGTTCAAATGCGTAATGTAGCTAGCACATGTGTTTTGTAATTTTCAATTTCAATAGATTCATTTTAAATAACAAGTTAAACAAAACATAAGAATCATATACTAACATTATAAGAACAAGATCATGAAAAATGTATCAAATAAATGAAAATTTACTTGAATCATTGATACATATTCATGAAATTAAATATGTAAAACCATCTATGATTTTTTTATGACATGATCATGCAAAATATACCTAAATATATCACCTTTAATAGACATCTAAACCTAATTATAAGATTCATGTTCAAATGCGCAATGTACCAGATGTGTTTTGTAATTTGCAATTTCAATAGATTCATTTTAAATAACAAGTGACAAGACAAGAATTAAAAAAACAAAAGAAACATCTACTAACATTATAACAACATGATCATGAAAAATGTATTGATTGAATGCAAATTTACTTGAATCATTGCTACATATTCATGAACTTAAATATGTAAAACCATCTATGATTCTTTTATGACATGATCATGTAAATTGTACCTAACTATCACCTTTAGTAGACATCTACACCACATGTGTTTTGAAATTTGAAATTTCAATAGATTCATTTTTAAATAGCAAGTGAAAAAAAAAATTTAAACAAAACATAAGAATAATCTACTAACATTATAACAACATCATCATGCAAAATGTACCAACTAAGTGCAAATTTATTTGAATCATTTCTACATATTCATGAACTTAAAAATGTAAAACCATCTATGATTGTTTTATGACATGATCATGAAAAATGTACCTAACTATCACCTTCAATAGGCATCTACACCTAATTATAAGTTTCATGTTCAAATTAATTATGTACCACATATGTTTGTAATTTGCAATTTCAATAGATTCATTTTAAATAAAAAGTGAAAAAACAACTTTAAACAAAACAAAAGAATCATCTACTACCATTATAACAACATGATAATGCAGATTTACTTGAATCATTTATACATATTCATCAAATTAAATATGTAAAGCCAAGTTTTAAGCATCAAACCATGCATCATGCAAATTGTACCATGAAAAATGTACATAAACTAAGAAATTAGCAAGTACTAAATCATATTTTAAAGAGTTCTAGATTTAAAATGCATCCAAAATTCATATCATTCAATAAAAGTAAATATAACATGTACTATATAAAACTACTTTCAAATTAAATGTTGCATCAAGTTAGGGAAAATTAAATATAACATGTACTATTAAAAGATGGTTAAATAAAATGTTGCATAAATTTAGAGAATTTGGCTGAAATATATGTTCCATCAGCTTCCTTGTGCTCTCATCTAAATAATGGGGGACCTGCACAACGTGTGTAATTTCATATATATACATATAAGAAATTTATGTACATTTAATGCTAGCCTCTCTAAAATAACAATAATAAATCCAAAATAATAAATAAATTAATTAAATATTCCTAGTTAGGAATATGTGCCTAATTCTTGGGTTGTTGGGTTGTTCCTCAAAAGTTGGAGTTTGTTTAGGAACTCCTATCTTGGTGAGTTTTTGGTGAGAAATTATCTCAACCAAAAGAGACTAAGATAGCATGGACTATCTTCTCTCATCTATTTAAATTGTAAATTAAAATTCTTTTAATAAGAGAGATTACATGAAGAAGCCATGAGGCTTCTGCCTTTTCTGCCAGTGTTTTGTCTAGTTTCGTATCTATGTTTTCTGCAATATGTTTCTGAGTTATTTTAATTTGTAACATGTGGTATCGGAGCCACAGGTTTTCTCTTTGGGATTAAGAGAGCTAGAAATTTTATTTGCAGCTGCATTATTGAATGCACAAGGAATGCGAGAGGAGAGAGTCGCAGGTGGCAATATTCCATGATTTTTTTTTTTTTACAAAGGAAATTGTGGTCAATGGTGATTTCATTATGATGCAGAACGACTGAACACGATGAAGTCTTAACATCGTATAGATGAGTTAAAACCCTCACTGCGAGGAGCATCATGTCTGGAAAGCTTTCTCGCTTCTGGACAAAATATTGCACAATTTGGTAAGAATTTCTATTTTCCTGTGATGTATCTATGCGCTAGGAGAAATTATAGTAGTCTGCCAAGGCATATATGAAAGGAGATGCATAGTGTTTGAAATCATTAAAATCGCTGTAAATATTGTGTCTTACACCTGAAGTTGTCATTGTTTCTTTTTGGCGGGGGCCGTAACGGTCAACTTTCTCTTGTAAAAATAATATGAAACAAACAAAAAAATCTAATTTCAGGGAAAGGAAAACAAATTTTCTGCCTCCACCTTCATCTGTTAAGATGGCTCGATCCTTGAGTGAACTTCTTGATGGTTTATCTTAGGAACGAGAGCACATAAAAAAATATTGTTTATAGCTAGAATTAACCCACATATTCGGCTATTGGAAAGCCCCATCAGGTTTCTCTTCTCAATTTAATTAAAAGTACATATTCTTTTTGTTGCTGCACATGAGCCTGCACTCAATGCATCAAAGTTACTTCCCGTATTTTTGTTGTTGCTGAACACGAGCCAGTGCCCGTCGCATCACACTTACAACCCGTTTTTTTTTTGTTTTTTCTGCACATGAGCAAGCGCTCGACGCATCAAAGTGCGGCCCCAGAAGCATCCCAACCAATTCGTTGGCATCGTTTGGAGGATTTTCTCTAGCAATCCTTGCGCACTCCGCTGCCCAGTTCTGATGTAATTGTGACTGAGCTTGATGAATCTGTAAGAGGGTACTTAGTTTAGTTTATGTTTGATTGGTTTCTACTGCACAGAAAATTTTTAGACCGATTTGTAAATCTGCACCCAGCTATCATCGAAACGCTCCTCCAAAAATACTTTGGTTGAGACGAAGGTAACGAATAATAGTTTGTGCAAACGGCCTCGTCTATGGAATGTGATGGTACTTTTCCAGTAATATATATCATTGACTGCCTCATTTTCTTTTGCTCCGGGCATTGGATACGTTCTTCGTGGGCTCAGGTATTTGATACTTTTCATCTTTGATCTAGACGAAGCATTCACCACAAAGTCTGTGTAATATGGAGTAGACAAGCTCAATGTCTTCGAAGAAAGATCGAGACTATTGAAGGTAGTTTGGATATTAATATATATGTTAAATACCAACTGTTAGAGAGATGAGCTCACGATATCACAGAAGTGCATACGAACAAAATAGCTAAAATCCGGATCCACAGAAAACATCCAAGTGATGTTAAAATTGGGGTTGGTCACATTTTCATTTTCCATCTCATCTGCTGTGGTATAGACAAGGTTGGGCACAATATCTGGCATGACTGTTGATTCATGGTACTCTCATGAGGGCTTTGAACAATTTTCAAAAATGCACTCTCAAATTCCAAAATATGACCAGCTTCAAGGACCAGTATGCGGTCACAATCAATAATAGTATTAATTCTTCACGGACGGTCCTTTGGATAAGAGCATCTGTTGCAACATCCACAGCTGTCATGGCTTCATCAAGAACTAAAATATTTGATCTTTAAAGCAAGGCACGAGCAAGGCTTAGTAGTTGGCGTTCGCCCACATTGATGTTATCACCGGCCTCGGAAACATTTGTCTTTGATATCATTCTTCCCTAGAGTCCAACCATGCCATCTGCCAAGGTTAATTCTGACCATTAGTTCTCATACATATGCCAACAGTAGCTATTCAACCCGAGAGTCAGCCAACACAACCTGAAAAGTCTTTTGAATGAGAGATAAAGTATATTTCTTATGTAATGTTTTTTTTTGAGTAATAAGGAGGTTTTTCCTTTCCATTTGTATTTGGAGAGATAAGGTGATTTAATGCATTTTGGAGACATAAGAGTCTTATTTTGAGGTGATTTTTCTTTGGAGTGATAAGTTGTATTTTGTAATTTGGAGAGCTCAGGAGAGTTTCCATTTGTATTTGGAGTGATAAGGAAAAACCATTGTTGTAATTCAAAGTATTGTCTTCCTTTGAGAGAGATCGTGTCACTATCCAGTCATATTTTGAAGGCGCATTGTTTCAAAGGGTTGTCAGCTTGGAATTATCATTGCTTTAGATGATGTACTCAGTGATTAATAAAGATATCATTTTTTTTGGTGTTGATGTGTCCTAGATCCACCCGAAATTGAATAAGGGGATCTTAGGTACACTATGTGTGTTTGATGACTCATGTATTTTTTGGCTTCATGTTGTTGTTTTTGATCTGCGTCTAGTTGTGACACATCAATAATTTCATCACATACATGAAATTCAATATCAGCAAGCACAACACATAACGAAATAGCTGCAAGATCAACACATGCATCTGCACAAATTGAAGATTGTCTACATCAGCATTTTAAATCAACAAGCCAATTCACATCATCAAGTTCATGTACTTGCACACTCAAAATTCTACATTAGCGTTGTTATACATTCTTTTCAGAACTTGTAATCAAATTCACTATGTTATGTTATTCATTGTTAATGAATTTTTAAGAAGACAAGTGAATTCATTCTTTTAAAGTGAATCATTGTAAGATTTCTTGGGTGCATTGTCGATAGTGTTCGACACCCTTCCTTTACACTAAATCAATTGAGTGCATGAGTTTTTTAAAACAAGCGAGAAGTTTACATCTCCTGCAAGCGAGCGTGATTATTCATTCAACCAATTTGCATCAATTTAGTGCAAAAATCAACACATCAAGCGAGCCAGAGTGAAGTTTATTGTAGCAATCCAAAATAATCAAGCGAGTTGAGATCATCATCAAGCGAGCGTGAATTCCAAAGTTTAAGCGAGAATATTCTAGCAAGTGTTCCAAGCAAGTGCAATAAGCAACAAATCAAGCGAGCATGCCACATTCAAGCGAGCCTGTCGTTCAAGTGAAGTAGTTCAAAGTACAACATCTACAACAAGAGAGCCTGATTTCAAGTGCGCAACTTCAGATGTCGCAACATATTTAGTTGTTAAACATTCTTCACAGTTTGATCATCTCAAGCGATGAAGACATGGTGCACGTCAGCAAAGGCACTCTTGTTGATCTTTCACGACATCTACAACAAACACATGAAACTATTGAGTATCTTCAGCTTGAGTCACAACTTCAAAGGATTGAATTGCAAGAAAAGAGTGATACTTTCAAGTCTTTGAACCATCAAAATGATAAGTCATTCATTCAGATAGCTTCAAGTGTCGAAGTTTTTCCAGTTTCAATTTCTTCCAAGCCCATCATCAAGCCCTGGGAAGAACTTCAGAATAACAAGAATTAACGAGGCTTAGGATATGTCCAAGATGACGCCAACTTACATATTCCCGATTATTCCAAGCCCATTCAGTTCTTCAGTAAGGGATTTCTTGAACAGATCCCCTCAGCACATTCAGAGACAGTTTTAGACAACCAGTAGTGCATGCAATCCAAAGTTTCCGAAAAAGAGAATTCCACAAAAACTGAAGTTGAAGAGAAACTGAAATGTTCTCATTGTCAGAGAACCGGTCATCTAGAATATCAGTGTTTTGATCTCCATCCCTATAGCCATTGTGGCTGTTGGAAATGTTGTCATTGATGGCAAAGGTAAAGATAGGAGCAGCACCTAAACTATCCATAAGGCAAAAGAGACAGAGAGGTAGTAGAGGCAGTAGATGCAGATAAGGAAATGAGGCAGCAAAGGAAGCAAGGCAGATAAGGAAATGAGGTAGTAGACAAAGCAGAGTAATGAATATGCGATGCAGTCTGATGACATAAGGACAAAATGAGGGCCATTGGATTTTGAAAGGGGCAGAGTTAAGAGAAGAAGATAGTTGGGAGTATAAATGACTCCTATGTGCAATTGACTGTGCATGGATGATTGTGAGTCTATCAGGGTTTATAAATAGAGTTGAATAAACCCTGTGGCAAAGGAGAAGTATCTGAACCAGTAGTAAGGCAATGGAGGCACAAAAGACAGAGACAGACAAAGGAGGCAACAATGAAGGGAACAAAGGAAGCTAAGGCAGAGGTAGAGGAAGCAAATATAATAGAGGCAGAGCCGTTATCACAGTAGTAAAGGCAGAGGCAGAGCGACAGAAGTAAAAGGCAGAGACACATCTATTATTGCAAAGAAACAGCCATTATTCCGAGAATCGTTGTTCCCACATGGTGAATATATATATAACTATATTCTGAGAATTGCTACCTCAGCCGAAGGATATATGTATACAATTCCGAGAATCTATACCCAGCCGGGCGATACACATAACATAAATATAATTCCAGGAATCATAACCCAAGAGGCAATGTAATGCATAGTTAATATAAATTTCATTCCGGGAATCGTATACTCCAGCGACAAAGTATTGCGCTTTATATTCAAAGGACCCTTCCCAATTGCATCGGAGATTATAAGGGCAGTGGAACAGGTTAAAATAAGAGTTGCGATTGAAATTGGAAGTCCGGATCTGATGGGTATATAAACTACAACTCATACATACCGTGAGTTCTGGTGAACAGTGATGATCGCATCGGAGAATATAAGGGTTGCGATTGCGATTGAAAGTCCGGATCTGATGGGTATATAAACTACAACTCATACATACAGTGAGTTTCGGTGAACAGTGATGATCGCATCAGAGAATATAAGAGTTGCGATTGCAATTGGAAGTTCGAACCCGATGGGTATATAAACCACAACTCATATATAGCTTGAGTTCCAGTTCTAACATCGGAAAATCTTATTGAACAGTGACCTTTAAGCAGGGCATCGGAACATGCAACAAAAAATTTGCGATTGCGATTAAACGCATCGCATAAGGTCAATCACATCGGAGTTAAACAAAGCAGCGGAACATGCAAATAGAAGTTTGCGATTGCGATCAATCGGAATTGGAAATCACTGGAGGAGAAGCATATCGCATTGGAAAACATGTTGGGTGGGCCCGAAATGATTTTTTATATGTTTAAACAGGTTTTATTATATACCCCAAGAATTGATTTAAGTCATACCTAAAAGGGTAGTTTGTATGTTAAACTTATGCCAAGAGCTGAAGTTGGATTATATATATAACGTTGTTGCAATGTGCCGCGTGGTCCGTGGGTTAGATAGATATTCCTCGGCTTAGTGGGAGGGTGATTATTAATATAAAACAATTGTGATGAACGTATGTTCCGCTTGCGGAACTCACCACATCAACAAGACACATACTATGTATAGAGCGTTGGCATTTGTCCACATTTACAGTCAGCTGGCATAAAAGACTCAGTTACGTGTATGCAGCAGTTACATCACAGCAGAGGATAAAAGAGAAAATAGAGATGAAAAGAGATAAAACACAGTCATAGAAAAGACAGACACAGTAAAAAAAAATACAAACGCGCAGTGAGCCAAAAGACTAAATGAGTTGAGCTGGATTTCTCATTGTAATTCGAATGTAAATGTTTTAATAAAATTTTTTATTGTTTGTGATGCATTGGAAAGTCTCTGAAAGAGAGAAAATAGCCCATTGTAATATTAAAATAAGCACCTACAGTTATATTTTCTGAATGAGCGGATAAAAGAGATGAGAAGGCATAAGGCAATGAGACATGGCTGTCCATTTCGAATTCCCAGTAGAATACAAACAACCATGAATCTTTTTTGTATAAAATAGGATAATATCCAAGGGGAGAAGGTTGATGAAAATAGAATGAGAGAAGAAGAGAGTGTGCAGCAGAATTAAAGAGAGTTGAAGAGAATAAGCAAGCTGCAAGAGGTCAGAGAGTGTGAATATAGAGAATGCAGAGTATGAATAATTGAGGAGAAAAGACAAGAAGAAGGAGGAGCTGAGCAGAGAAGAAGAAGGGGCTGAGAAGAGATGATGCAGGTCTGATATGAGAATAGATGAACAACAGAGAAGATGGTACAGAACAGAGCTGATATCTAAGGTAAATTAGCAAATGTGTTTCTTTTGAAAGAGTAAGGAAGTTGGAGCTTCCCTATATAGTTGTAGCTTGATAGATGTCAGTTGTAGCTGACTGAGGTAGGAGCCTCTTGTAGGTTGGTGCCTGTAGAAAATTGATGGGAGTTGGAGCTTCCTTGCAAGTTGTAGCTTGTAGAATTGAGGTTGGTGCCTCCTGTAGGTCAGTGCCTACAAAAAAAAAGTGGTGAGAGGGAGTTGGAGCTTGCCTTTGCATCACAACAATAATAAGATGTGGTTTTCTCCCTTTATGGGTTTCCACTTATATCTGGTGTCTCTGTGCATGATTTTTATGTGTTGATCTGGTTTATATCATCTGCTTAATACTTGTTGCTCTCATATTAAGTCTATTGTTACATTATATTAATGCTTTCTGCTCACATTCTAAGATTACTCACATGTTAAGTTTAAAATGAAATGAAGGTGTAAACAAGTGTTAATGAAATTTTTTTAAAAATCCATGAATGTGTTAAACTGATTCACCCCCCCCCCCCCCCCTCTTAGTTTAACTAAGGGTTCAACAATTGGTATCAGAGCCGGTTCCTTTGGTGCAAGCCTAATAGCTTGAAGGAGATCTGGTTAAGTCATGGACTATCAAAATGTACCTGTGTTAAGTACGACAAACTTTCCTGAATGGAGAGATAAGGTTAAAACATGATTATTGGCTTATGAACCTGAAGTATGGAAGCTTGTATGTGATGGTTACTACACAGACTCCCCCACGGTGAAAGAACAACAGAGGAATGCCAAGGAAAAATGTGTGATATATAACAGTATTCATAACAAGGACCTTGAGTTGATAATGGATTTAACCTCTGCAAAAGAAATCTGGGATAGATTGCACTTCATGCATGGAGTAAACACTAAGGACTGCACTGACAAGAAGGATAAGAGAATCAAGAAGAAGAAAACTTCATGTCAAAAAGAAAATATTCAATCAAATGAAGTACCTGCTAGTGTGAATGGAGATAAGAACCATGAAGAAATTACAGCTGAAGAAAAAGCCAAACTTGACACTGCTTTGATTGAAATAGAAAGATTGAAGAAAGAAAACAAAGACCTTAAGACAGTAGTGCAAATATGTGATCAGAGAGAATATGAAGATAGGAAAGAAATTATTGATCTAAAGACACAGCCTGAGGAGGCAAAGAAAGTAGAAGACACTTTGCTGCAACAAATGAGAGAGAAAAATCTGGAATGTGAAAGATTGGAAGAAGAAGTAGTGAGCCTGAGAAATAATTTAAAAAAAGCCCAAAGAGAACTATTAATGAATACACCTTTAAGGAAAAGCACTGAACTATTGGACAAAATGCTAAATGCTCAAAGGTCACCTCTCATAAAGACTAGGATAGGATATGAAGGTGAAACCAGTAAGTCCAAGGTTGAAGATAACAAGAAAATCATCTTTGTAAAAGCTGTAAAAGACAGTGAAGTAGCTCAGCCGACTACTACAAAAATAGAAGCCAACAAGAACAGGATTTGTGAAGAAACAAATAAAATCAAGTAGCAACATGTTAGGACAGAGAATGAGAAGATGAAACAATTAGCTTCTAAAGGCTCATATGCTCCTGAAGATGAATTGAATAAATTTGGAAGATGTCAAAGGAGGTTCTTTCCTCCTATGAAAAATATCACATGTTTTACCTGCCACAAACAAGGACATACTGCAACATGTTGTAAGACAAAGCAAACCCAGTCCAACCAACAAAAGATGCAGCAAACAAGAAGAACACCTCAAGCAAGAAAATGGAAAAGACAATTTTTCACCAGGTACACAAATCATTTCCATGGCTATTGTTATGCATGCAATAATTTTGGACACAAAATTGTTGATTGTAAAATGTATTCAAGAAGAGGAACAAAGTATTATACATCAGCTCAAATGTGCTTTGATAAAATAAAATGTTATGTATGCCTCAAGCTTGGCCACAAAGCAAAGGACTATAAACTGCCTTATATATTAAAGAACTCTAGAGAGATGATAGAAATAAAGAAAATCAAACAAAACTATGAATCTAAAAGAAGTGCAGACATCATGAAGAACCCCAATAAAGTATGGAAGGATAAGAGAAAGGGGGAGCCTATCATCTCAATAACATAATGAATCTAGCATAGTCTCAGGGGGAGCTGCTCTAGAAAACATAGCAAATATCCAACCAGTGATAAATTTGAAGCAACATCCCAGGGGGAGAGAAGTTCATAAATAATCCCCATGAAAGTAGTATAAGAAGAGCTCCATGAAATAAGAACAGCTATGAGATCAGGAAGTGAAAGGATTTTCCTCTAAAAGAGAACTATAGAGAAAGAAGATCATCTGAAGTATTAAGTAGCTGACAGATTGATGGAAGAAGAGAAGAGAGCAAGAAGCCATGATGATAGAGGAAACCTTAGCAATGAACATATAAGCTAAGAATACTTTAGCACATTAAAGTGATGATCACACTATACTTCCTACTGCTAGAATTAACAATGTATCACATTAAGAAGGATGAGTAAGAAAAGTGCCTATCATCAGTTCATTACATCTTTCAAAAGGTCCACTTGGAGAAATGCAGTTAAGTGAGTAATAAATCTTTGAGTAATCAGCCCATGAAGATACATATAAAATAAATTGAAGATTTCTTCCTGAATATTTGAATGCTAGAATAGTCGAAAGTGTATATAAAGCAACAATGATTTTGGAGCAGTCGAAGAAAAGGAAATGCAGTGACATTCTTTTAAACCAGAATGACAGAATAAACAAAAGGTTAATGATGCCAAGATTAAATTCAGTATATTGATGATTGTTGGTGTGAACAGTGAAAATACCAATAGTAGACGCTATGGGTTCATGTGCTAGCTAAAGTGAAACCTCTGCATGGTTTTTCAAAGTAATATCAATTGGTGTTTAGGAACAAGCAGCATGCTTATCAACAGATTACCAAGCATTATCAGTGGAGCAGAAGTATGATACAGGTCCACAGGATCAAAGAACTATGGCAAAAGAACCTCAAGGTAATATTCCTAGTATTATCTACATTCAGCATGAAAAGGTCAGTAGCAGAGCAAAAATAACATTATCTTGCTTACACTTGAAGTAGTATATTGAGCACTGAAGCAATATCTACTTATATATATATAATTGCATGCCTTCCTTAATTTGGTACATGTATATCTTTAAGGCCTCTTTCTTAAGATCAGTTACAAAACTGTGTGAAGTCTGTTTGCTAAGTTTTTGATGCAGGAGCATTAGCTCGGGAAAAATACCTTGTATTTTTATTGAACCTAGGGGTCTCATGTTTTTTAGAATTTATTAATTTCATGTAAATATTAATATTATTTTGAGTGATTAATTATAGTTTTAGTTAATTATTTGCGAGAATTTGTAAATGTTTCCAAACAACTGGAAAACATGAGAGAAATTAGATGAGAGATATCTAAGAGATAATTAGGAAGCCTAAGATAGATTTAGTTGCAAGGTTATATGGATAAAGATCTAGACTTTAGGGGTGTTGAGATATTTGGGGATTTTTTTGAGTGATTTAAGGGATGTGAACCAAAATTCGTTCAATAAATTTTTTTATAAATTGATATGAGCTCAAGGGCAAAAGAGAGTAGGGGGAGATTAGAGTGATTGAGAACTGAGGTTTTGGACAGCCAAGGTTGTAAGCCTCTGGGCAATTGAAGGGCCACAAATTTTGAATATCAAGCCAAAGACAAAATTTGTAAGTATTCCATTTGTTAATGTGAAAAGTGTTTTCAGAATTGTGTATATCGATTTATTGAACATGTGTACATTTCATTTATGTAATTGGGGTTTTATTGAGAACGCATTCTAACACCGAACTGGAAGTAATAACGAAATAAAATTTGGCACAATTGCTGGAATGATTGTAAGTGGAATCATTGAAAGGCGCAAGTTCTATATGAAACAGAGATTTTACAAACATCAGTCGATAATTAATAGTGACCCTTCAAGATTAGTATTGAAATCGACTTTTAGTCTCAAAATGGATGCTAGATATCTGGGTATATTGATTGAAAGCCCATATAATGCAGTAAACTGGGATTTAATTAATAGAAATTAAAACTCTGTTTGTCAGAAGGATGAAATCGACTTATATGTTAGTTTGGGTTTTGGATCTGATGGTATTGTTGAGTGTGTAGGCACAGGTCCTAAGAATTGAACAAGATGGAATGCAGAAAGGGCGTAGAATTTGTTTTCTGTCTATTTTGAATTGATGGAATAGTAATTGATAAATACTGGAGGTGCAGAGTGAAGGTTCAAAAGTCGATTTGTGAAATGCCAAAGAGCAGTTGAAATGAACTGAATGCGTTGGAATTGGTAAAAGGTAAATTCATTAAGGACGCTGAGAGAGCGGTTTTGCATCAAACACAGAGCAGAATTCAGCGTTGAATTCAATTTCTATGGTGAGCAGAACTACAAAACTGCATTTAAGATTGAGTCTGCAGTGGTACTGTGCGTTGAAGGGCGTTCAAAAAGTATAAAAACCAGCGTTAAAATAGTGGCATCACGCTGTTGATACTGGTGTGTGGGCAACGTTAATAGTTGCTGGCACATAAGGCGTTAATCAAACTTGAATGAAGTAAAGGCGCACTTGAATTTGCAGAGGTGTTCATGAGGTAAGCATATTTGTATTAAAAACCATGGCATATTTCTTATTGCGTTGACTGAATAAGGAATTTTGCATAGTTAAATCCAATGATCAACGTGTAATGGTGTGCGAGCCAATGTCATTTTAAATGATTTGCGTAAAGGTTGGGTTGAATAAACAATGTCAAGCTCAAAAAAAAAGTAAGGCGCACATACTTAATGGAACCAATGTTAATTGTTAAACATTTGGGATCTGGGCGCAATATATATTGGGTTTAATCAACCAAGTTCGATTCTAGAAATTTGAGAAGTTTGAACCTCATGGAAAAGGTTTTTCATGGATGGAAGAACTCTTACATATGAAGTTTGAAGGTTTTATGAGAATATGAATGGAATTTCCATATGGGGAAAAGAGAGTGGGCATTATATTAGGTTGAAGAGAAATCATTGCACAAGTGAATATTAATGAAGAGTCATATAGAGGATAGTGAGAGTATGATTTGGTTGTAAATGCCAATTGAGGTGTGGTTTTAAATGCAAGTAAATTGTTTATTGGGCTTTTGGTTTTTGAACCATATGTTAAGGAGGAGCTTCCGCAATTGATAGTAATTGTGAAATTGCCCGACTTGGAGTTTTTATTGGGCAGTTTAGGGAGATGCATTTTTATATGCAAAGTCATGACGAGATTCTGGGTTTTCAAGGTCAACCTGCATCATTTTTGGTATCAGAGCTAGCTAGAATAGCTCTATGTGAAGATTCAAGTTTTTAAATTGAATTGAATTAATTGCATATGATGAATAAATATCGGATTTTGAAATTGATGAAGGTTACAGCACAAGGATGCAGTGAAGTTAAAGAAGTGAAGCATGATCAACAGGATCTTGAAGGTGAGTTTGCAGTTGATATTTAACTCTGGTTTGAAGACTGTTTGCAGAATTTGGTTTGCAGGCATATTGAGAAAGTCTTAGCAGAAAAAAGCAAATCACAGCTGGTGTGCAGTGATGAAAGAGTCCGACATGGATTCTAAGAGAAAGTGGCAGAACTTGAAGATTCAACAAAGGTTGAATGAAAAGAACAAGTGTGTTCTTGAAAGTTGCATATGAGAGAAGCCTGAAGGAGCAGGGGAGAAATGCTCAAAGGGTTCTAGCAGAGGACCGGTGATTACCAAAAGACCAGATCCGGAGAAAGGGATTGATGAGGTAAGTAGCAGCAGGAGAGTTTTCTGTTGCAGAGGCTTGGTGCAACTCATGGGTGAGAAACTCATGGCGAAGGAGATGAATACTGAAAGTCATAAAGGAGAGAGTAGAGGTTCAGAAAGAGGCCACAACAGAATGAGGGAGAAAGATGCCAAGGAAAATGGCATACTGAAGCAGTGGACTGATGAAGAGTATGAGAAAGAGAAAGCTGAGATCGCGGTTCATCTCGAGTTATTGATGGAGTTGTTACGGGAAAATGTGAAATACCAGAGACATGGTTGGACCATGAGGAAGAGAGTGAAGTGGCAGAGGCTACAACAGAGAAGAGATCGATAGATAAACATGCAGTTAATAGAAGAGCTGAAGAAGCTCGAGCAGATGATGGATGTATAGTTGGGAGATACGCAACTCAGAGTAGCTGAGTTGAAAGTGGAGGTTTCCATTGATGAAACAGAAAAGGAAGATTTCTTGAGTTACTGGGTAGATCCAGATCAACTAGATAATGTAAAACTGTGTATTTCTGTAGTTGACAATTGTGATGTGATTACAGGTTTTATTGAGGAGGAGGTGAAATGTTATGGAGCTGACACAAGTGTGGAAAAGAATCTTTCGTGAGATAAATACTCTGAAGAAGGAAGCAGTGATGCGTTTGTACTTGAAGATGTTATAGTACAAGAGGAATTCCTTGTGAATGAAGAAGAGGATCAGCTTGAAGAGCTGGTATATGAACCAACAGTTGAGACTATTGAACTTCGTGATTTTAAAACTCACAAGTTATGTGTGAATGCAGGCATTGAAGAAGACAGTTCATGTGAATTCAAAGGTTGCCAAGTCACATATGATGACTATTATCTGTCAGAAGACGATCAGATTGAATTACAACAGCAAAAGGAATTCATAAATTCTTTGTTTTGTGAAAGAAATTGTTTCAATAAAGTTGTATTTGATGATGATCAACTTGTTATTAATGCTGATAATGACAAATTGTTTTTATTAAATAGCCAATTAAAAAGTGATGGATAGATAACTAAGTTTATTGCAGAAGTTGAGGATCATAATTATGTTCTGATGACAGATGAAGAGATGGTGACAGCAGAAAGCTTGGCTTGTGAAGGTAGTGAAGATTACACAGAAAGTTTCTCAAAGGAGATAACAGGTTTATGGCATGAGTTAAGTGTCCTAGAGTAGAGACTAGAAGCGCATAGGATAAGTGTTCAGAGTATAAAGACATAGATGAATGGAAATAAAGAAGTTCATTTTTATGAACCAGAGCATAGAGACATTCTTGAAGAGGATGATGCCGAGGAGAGACTAACTGATAGTCTCAAGAATGGTTGGGATCAGCATACTGAAGTGCTGGCAAAGGAGGATAAGACACTGATGCTTTATGATTTTTGTTTTAACAAGTTTTTTGTGAATGCAGGTGTTATTGTAGGTGCTGAAGAACATTTGACTTAGTTGAGCAGTCAATTGAAGGAAGAAGAAAATTCTGTGGAAATTTCAAATCCATGGGATGAGGACGTTATGTTGCTGGAAAGGAAGCTGAATGATCAAGATTCAGTGCAGGAGGAATCTCAATTTCAGAATTGGGAATTGCAGATACAGAGAGATGAAGACAACAGAAGGGAGTACACAATGTACCAGTCCAGTAAGTTGCTGATAGGAGAAGGCAGAGAAGAAGTTTTCTATTTCAGAAGACAAGAGGGCATGGATGATTGGGTGGTAGCAAGAAGTCAGCAAGTGACAGTAACAATTGAACGAGTAAGAACTGAGCAAGCCGTCTTAGCTCAGCAGGCAGCAAGAAATAAACAATCTGAAGATTTATTGGACTGAGAAATTGAATTAATCAGAAGAATCATGTTGAAAGTGTGTCAGAGGAAGACATCAGCAAGGAATAAAAGCAGCAGCAGCAAGATGAAGACAGAGAGAGATTGTGAAAGTGTAGTGAGTGGAGCAAGACAACATAAGATATGGAGACCTGGTGAAAAGCAACATACGACAGCAGATATAGATGATAAGTTGCAAAAAAAAGTATGGGATCCAGGCGGACAAGACTTAAACGCATGATCAGGAGATCATGGTCATTTTCAACCTTGGAAGTCTGATGCAGGAGCATTATCTCGGGAAAAATACCTTGTATTTTTATTGAACCTAGGGGTCTCATGTTTTTGAGAATTTATTAATTTCATGTAAATATTAATATTATTTTGAGTGATTAATTATATTTTTAATTAATTATTTGTGAGAATTTGTAAATGTTTCCAAACAACTGGAAAACATGAGAGAAATTAGATGAGAGATATCTAAGAGATAATTAGGAAGCCTAGGATAGATTTAGTTGCAAGTTTTTAGGGATAAAGATCTAGACTTTAGGGGTGTTGAGATATTTGGGGATTTTGTTGAGTGATTTAAGGGATGTGAACCAAAATTGGTTCAATTAAAATTTGTATAGATTGATATGAGCTCAAAGGAAAAATAGAGCAGGGTGATATTAGAGTGATTGAGAATTGAGGTTTTGGACAACCAAGGTTGTAAGCCTCCAGGCAATTGAAGGGCCATGACTTTTGAATATCGGGCCAAATACAAAATTTGTAAGTATTCCATTTGTTAATGTGAAAAGTGTTTTTAGAATTGTGTATATATATTTATTGAACAGGTGTACATTTCATTTATGTAATTGGGGTTGTATTGAGAACGCATTCTAACACTGAACTGGAAGTAATAACGAAATAAAAGTTGGCACAATTGCTGGAATGTTTGTAAGTGGAATCATTGAAAGGCGCAAGTTCTATATGAAACAGAGATTTTACAAACATCAGTCGATAATTAATAGTGAGCCTTCAAGATCAGTATTGAAATCGACTTTTAGTCTCAAAATGGATGTTGGATATCCGGGTATATTGATTGAAAGCCCATATAATGTAGTAAACTGGGATTTAATTAATAGAAATTAAAACTCTATTTGTCAGAAGGATGAAATCGACTTATATGTTAGTTTGGGTTTTGGATCTGATGGTATTGTTGAGTGTGTAGGCACAGGTTCTGAGCATTGAACAAGATGGAATGCAGAAAGTGTGTAGAATTTGTTTTCTGTCTATTTTGAATTGATGGAACAGTAATCGATAAATGCCGGAGGTGCAGAGTGAAGGCTCAAAAGTCTATTTGTGAAATGCCAGAGAGCAGTTGAAATGAACTGAATGCGTTGGAATTGGTAAAAGGTAAATGCATTAAGGACGTTGAGAGAGCAGTTTTGCGTCAAACGCAAAGTAGAAGTCAGCGTTGAATTCAATTTCTATGGTGAGCAGAACTACAAAACTGCGTTTAATATTGAGTCTGCAGTGGTACTGTGTGTTGAAGGGCGTTCAACAAGTATAAAAACCAGCGTTAAAATAGTGGCATCACGCTGTTGAGACTGGTGTGTGAGAAACGTTCATAGTTGCTGGCACATAAGGCGTTAATCAAACTTGAATGAAGTAAAGGCTAACTTGAATTTGCAGAGGGGTTCATAAGGTAAGCATATTTGTATTAAAAACCATGGCATATTTCTTATTGCGTTGACTGAATGAGGAATGTTGCATAGTTAAATCCAATGATCAACGTGTAATGGTGTGTGGGCCAATGTCATTTTAAATTATTTGCATAAAGGTTGGGTTGAATAAACAATGTCAAGGTCAGAAAAAAAGTAAGGCGCACATACTTAATGGAACCAATGTTAATTGTTAAACCTTTGGGAGTTGGGCGCAATATATATTGGGTTTAATCAACCAAGTTCGATTCTAGAAATTTGAGAAGTTTGAACCTCATGGAAAAGGTTTTTCATGGATGGAAGAACTCTTAAATATGAAGTTTGAAGGTTTTATGAGAATATGAATGGAATTGCCATATCGGGAAAAGAGAGTGGGCATTATATTAGGTTGAAGAGAAATCATTGCACAAGTGAATATTAATGAAGAGTCATATAGAGGATAGTGAGAGTATGATTTGGTTGTAAATGCCAATTGAGGTGTGGTTTTAAATGCAAGTAAATTGTTTATTGGGTTTTTGGTTTTTGAACCATATGTTAAGGAGGAGCTTCTGCAACTGATAGTAATTGTGAAATTGCCCGACTTGGAGTTTTTATTGGGCAATTTAGGGAGATGCATTTTTATATGCAAAGTCATGACGAGATTCTAGGTTTGCAGGGTCAACCTACATCAGTTTTCAATTAAACATCTTGAATATGCTTTCGTGGAAGTTCATTCTGATAGAACAGTTAAAGTATCAAAAGTATGAAGGAATAATTGGGTTAGTTCAAGCTCAAAACTTTGTCTTTAAATCATCAAGAACATACTTCAACAGAAAGGATTTGCTGACATCTCACCATTGAAAAGAGATTGATCACTAAAATACATACCCCCTTATGTCATAAAGAAAAGTGCTTGGTTGATAAGTAAGACTAAACAATAAATTGAATGTATCTAGCCTCAAGGTTTTGTTGTGAAAGTACATTATGCAAACAGCAAAGGCATTTGATCTCTTAGATCAAATTCTGGTTAATTCATTGATCACGTCTATAACAAGAACCTTCAGCTATTAAGAATAATATCAGCATCCTAGCTCATATCATCACCAACAGGCAAGAAAGGTGTACCACAACAACCAAAGATATATTGGCATCATTATCATAATTGAACAGGTGTGGTACTGGAGATGAGTATTGCAGGAGAAGAAATATTCCATCTATGATCTTCCTCAATAGATTTGTATTTCTGATGAAGATCATACTAGAGACAGAAGTGTATTTGAAGCATTCTCAGCATGTTAGCTTTGGTCAAATGAAGCGTCTCTGATTATATGAGTCTGATGATATATGGCTGTTCTATCATCACCTACACTCTACACAAGTGCAAGGAATCTGTGCTTTGGGATTTTGTTAATTTACAGTGTACAGTCAAGCCCAATAATCCTCAAAGTGTTCTCTCAACAAGTCTTGTACACCAGTTTGGAGCAGCAGGGTACAAGGTCAGAAGAAGGTGGTCTAAACACAAATCAGAGAGAGGAAATGAAAAGAAAAAATCAACACTCAGAAATGTGCAACCCTTTGCCATTGATGTCAAAGGGGGAGGAAAAGCAGGTAATAGAAGAAATGGTCTTCTAAAAGAAGCTAGCCAGAGAAATACTTGGAGGAATCATTCGATTATCGGTGGATGTGTTGCCATCAATGCCAAAGGGGGAGACTGTTGGAAATGTTGTCATTGATGGCAAAGGTAAAGATAGGAGCAACACCTAAACTATCCATAAGGAAAAAGAGATAGAGAGGTAGTAGAGGCAGTAGATGAAACAAAGGAAGCAAGGCAGATAAGGAACTGAGGCAACAGACAAAGCAGAATAATGAATATGCGATGCGGTCTAATGACATAAGGACAAAATGAGGGCCATTGGATTTTGAAAGGGGCAGAGTTAAGAGAAGAAGATAATTGGGAGTATAAATGGCTCCTATGTGCAATTGAATGTGCATGGATGATTGTGGGTCTATCAGGGTTTATAAACAGAGTTGAATAAACCCTATGGCAAAGGAGAAGTATCTGAACCGGTAATAAGGCAATGGAGGCAGAAAAGATAGAGATAGACAAAGGAGGCAGCAAAGAAGTGAACAAAGGAAGCTAAGGTAGAGGCAGAGCCATTATCACAACAGTAAAGTTAGAGGCAGAGCGATAGAAGCAGCAGAGGTAGAGACACAGCTATTATTGTAGAGAAACAACTATTATTCTGAGAATTGTTGTTCCCACGTGGTGAATATATATATATAACTAAATTCCGAGAATCGCTACCTCAGCCGGAGGATATATGTATACAATTCCGAGAATCTTTACCCAGCCGGGTGTTACACATAACATAAATATAATTCCGGGAATCATAACCCAAGCGGCAATGTAATGCATAGTTAATATAATTTCATTCCGGGAATCGTATACTCCAGCGGCAAAGTATTGCGCTTTATATTCAAAGGACCAAAACATATATATATATATATATATGTATAGCCATATGCAGCGCGAGATCCAAAGAAATGTAGTAATATAAGGTGGGACCCTTCCCAATCACATCGGATATTATAAGGGCAGCAGAATAGGTTAAAATAAGAGTTGCGATTGTGATTGGAAGTCCAGATCCGATGGGTATATAAACTACAACTCATACATACCGTGAGTTCCGGTGAACAGTGATGATCGCATCGGAGAATATAAGGGTTGCGATTGCGATTGGAAGTCCGGATCCGATGGGTATATAAACTACAACTCATACATACCATGAGTTCTGGTGAACAGTGATGATCGCATCGGAGAATATAAGAGTTGTGATTGCGATTGGAAGTCCGAACCCGATGGGTATATAAACCACAACTCATATATAGCTTGAGTTCCAGTTCTAATTGCATCGGAAAATCTTATTGAACAGTAGCCAATCACATCGGATTTAAGCAGGGCATCGGAACATGCAACAAAAAATTTGCGATTGCGATTAAACGCATCGCATCAGGTCAATCGCATTGGAGTTAAACAAAGCAGCGGAACATGCAAATAGAAGTTTGCGATTGTGATCAATCGGAATTGGAAATCACTGGAGGAGAAGAATATCACATTGGAAAACATGTTGGGTGGGCCTGAAATGAGTTTGTATATGTTTAAACAGGTTTTATTATATACACCAAGAATTGATTTAAGTCATACCTAAAAGGGTAGTTTGTATGTTAAACTTATGCCAGGAGCTGAAGTTGGATTATATATATAACGCTGTTGCAATGTGCCGCATGGTCCGTGGGTTATATAGATATTCCTCAGCTTAGTGGTAGGGAGATTATTAATATAAAAAAATTATGATGAACGTATGTTCCGCTTGTGGAACTCGCCACATCAACAAGACACATACTATGTACAGAGCGTTGGAATTTGTCCAGATTTACAGTCAGCTGGCATAAAAGGCTTGGTTACATGTATGCAGTAGTTACATCACAGCAGAGGATAGAAGAGCAAATAGAGATGAAAAGAGATAAAACACAGTCACAGAAAAGACAGACACAGTCAAAGAAAGACAAACACGCAGCAAGCCAAAAGACTAAATGAGTTGAGCTGGAATTCTCATTGTAATTCGAATGTAAATGTTTTAATCGAATTTTTTATTGTTTGTGATGCATTGGCAAGTCTCCGAAAGAGAGCAAATAGCCCACTATAATATTAAAATAAGCACCTATAGTTATATTTTCTGAATGAGCGGATAAAAGAGATGAGAAGGCAGAAGGCAAAGAGACGTGGCTGTCCATTTCGATTTCCCAGTAGAATACAAACAACCATGAAGCTTTTTTGTATAAAATAGGATAATATCCAAGGGGAGAAGGTTGACGAAAACAGAATGAGAGAAGAAGAGAGTGTGCAGCAGAATTAAAGAGATTTGAAGATAATAAGCAAGCTGCAAGAGGTCAGAGAGTGTGAATATAGAGAATGCAGAGTATGAAGAATTGAGGAGAAAAGAAAAGAAGAAGGAGGAGCTGAGCAGAGAAGAAGAAGGGGCTGAGTAGCGATGATGCAGGTCTGATATGAGAATTGATGAACAACAGAGAAGATGGTACAAAACAGAGCTGATATCCAAGGTAAATCAGCAAGTGTGTTTCTTTTGAAAGAGTAAGGAAGTTGGAGCTTCCCTATCAAGTTGTAGCTTGATAGATGTCAGTTGTAGCTGACTGAGGTAGGAGCCTCCTGTAGGTTGGTGCTTGCAGAAAATTGATGGGAGTTGGAGCTTCCTTGCAAGTTGTAGCTTGCAGAATTGAGGTTGGTGCCTCCTGTAGGTCGGTGCCTGCAAAAAAATAGTGGTGAGAGGGAGTTGGAGCTTGCCTTTTCATCACAACAATAATAAGATGTGGTTTTCTCCCTTTATGGGTTTCCACTTATATCTAGTGTCTCTGTGCATGATTTTTATGTGTTGATCTAGTTTATATCATCTTCTTAATACTTGTTGCTCTCATATTAAGTCTATTGTTACATTATATTAATGCTTGCTTCTCACATTCTAATATTACTCACATGTTAAGTTGAACATGAAATGAAGGTGTAAAAAAGTGTTAATGAAAAAGTTTTAAAAAGTTCATGAATGTGTTAAACTGATTCACCCCCCCCCCCCTCTCAGTTTAACTAAGGGTTCAACAGTGGCAAGTCCAATCATTCCTCAGATAAATGTCGCAATCAGCACAAATCAGAGATATTGAAGATACATTATGAATGGATCGCCCTTGGGAATGGTCATCCATAGTTAAAAGATTGCTTCAGTTCTACAATCGAATCCAATCACACATAGTGCAGCAAAAAGTGAACAAATGATGGTACTCTCATGTAGTTGAATGGGGGAGTACAACAGTGTAAAACTCCTACACCTGAAGGGGGGAATTTCGGGAATATTTTACAGAGAAGTGTCTCTCCTTTCAGCTGAAAAAGGGGGGAAAATGTCAATGAAATTGAAACTGGTTGTCAGACTGAAAGTTTCGACAAAACCAACAAAAGCAGCCAGTGGGCATCAAAAAATTTTCCAGTGGGCATCAACTAATTTGCCAGTGGGCAGTCGATAGCACAGAAGCAGTGAACAGTTTTTTAGCACAGCAAAAACAACAGTGAGTTGTTTTTGACATCATCAGCCAGTGGGTTTTGAACAATTTTTTTTAGTTGAAAAAGGATGTTGCTTTCATGCAAAGGATAGATACATCCTTTTGCAACTTGGCACTTGTTGGAGTTTTCAAGCGAAATTCAGACATGAATCAGACATACACCTGACTCATGGTCTCTTCAGATTGCAGTTTTTCAGCATCCAGCTTAGGCGGTTTTTCAGGCAATGTTTTTTGAGGATCAACATGAGAACTTGGAATATGGTTCCTCGTTCTTATTTTGGATTTTTCATTGAAGGGGGGAATGTTAGCCTCTATAAAATAACAATAATAAATCCAAAATAATAAATTAATTAATTAAATATTCCTAGTTAGGAATATGTGCCTAATTCTTGGGATGTTGGGTTGTTCCTCAAAAGTTGGAGTTTGTTTAGGAACTCCTATCCTGGTGGGTTTTTGGTGAGAAATTATCTCAACCAAAAGAGACTAAGATAGCACAGACTATCTTCTCTCATCTATTTAAATTTTAAATTAAAATTCTTTTAATAAGAGAGATTACATGAAGAAGCCATGAGGCTTCTGCCTTTTCCGCCAGTGTTTTGTTTAGTTTCGTATCTATGTTTTCTGCAATGTGTTTCTGAGTTATTTTAATTTGTAACATTTAAATTAAAATTTAATGTTCTAAAATTAAATGAGAATGCATTTCCATAAAAATACAAAAGAAAAAATAAAAAATCATGCAATGCCTCATGTTGTTCCCCATCCATTATCCTCGTCTAGTGTTCACCCTACATCGCATCCTCCTGGATAAACTATACAATATAAATGTACAAGTATATATATTAAAATTTTAAAATTTTGCAAATGAAAATGCATAAACCCATGCAATTTATTAAAAAAAATGTTAGGTGACTTCTTCAAATTGTTTGGATGTTCCTATCTCCATCATCGACTCCATCGCTAAAGTTCTTCAAGAACAAAAATCATCTCCACAAAACTAAAATCCAAAAATTTTAAAACTTTAAAATAACTTGATCTATATAATTTTTTTAATGAAACTTGCACTTAAATTTATAACTTGAAACATACACAAAAAATTGAATACTTTTGATAGTGGAATATTTGGAACATCTCTTAACAAGGAAGAAGCGAGTGGTGCCATTTCAAAAACGTCGGATGGAATCAAAATATGTTAACATTTAATTATATACATGTGTACACATAGTTATTTATTTTAAAAGTATGTCCTCATGATATCGATATAATAATAGAATAACAATTGTACATCAACATCATGAACTCGTAAGAAAAATAACATTTCCAAAAATATCAACTTCATTGCCAGAATATGAACCTTTGATAGTGGTATTATCAAAATTTTCGTTCAGCATGCGTGTAAACTGAAAATGATGAACATATGATACATTTATGTTATATTAACACATACATATAAATATGTATATGTAAATTACAATTTAAATTAAAATATCCACCCTAACCATTAACACATACTGATCCCACGCCCTCTTCCTCATGAAAAAATAATTCTTTCCAAGCATTGCGACAACAATTTTCATATGTTATAAGGTCCTCAATATTCATGTTGTGTATCTCCTCATATGTTTTATATGAAAAATTAGCACGTGTATTAGCTCATTCTCTTTGTCGATTCAGACCAACATAAATTCCAACAAATCCAGTCTGAATGTTGGCTATGATGGCATCCCTTACTTCTCGACTAATTTGAGAAGTGGCATCCATCTTAGACTGCAAATTTTCCACACAAGGAGGATAGGGTACCAAAGGTGGCTTAGGGGGAGGCAACTCAATATCATGCTTAACGCCCTTATGGTCACATAATTCAGAAGGAATGTTGGACAGGGTACCCCTCAATGAAAGATTTTGAGGAAGACTCCACAAATCGTGGAACGAAGTACAGAACGTGCAGATTTAATAGAGTGTTAGGGGCTTTGAGGTGGGTCAAAGCTCCTGATTTTGTAACGGAATAGGATAATTTTGTATACGTTGAGCTCTTCCCATGGTTTTTGGACCATGGTATTGTAAAATAAAAGAGTATATAAGGAGTCTAGGATAATCTTATAGTATGTCTCATAACTCATGATAGAATTCACTTATATGTAATGTTATTTTGAGTCTCTATTTTGTGTTTGTTGGAAAGGAAAGATTGATATTGCTAAGTGCATGAAGACCTTAGAAATTCTGCAACTGAGTGCATAGACCCCCGCAGCTGAATGTGCAAGGCAAAAATGTCTGTATCAACAAAATTTGAGTAATAATAGAAGACTTTGAAGATAAATATGTGTTTTTTATGTGTTTTCTTTAATTATATTTTGATATCATATGTGCTAAGTTAATGGTTTTTATACATAATTGCATCTTGAAGTCCTGTTTATGGTTATTTATGTTTTTTTCTGCTTGTTAAAGTAAAATCACGCAGTCTGCAAGAGATTTCAATAGAGCTATTGAAAAATGACTCTATAATAGCATAGTTGTTCTACAAAGCTCTAATAAGCATTGAAAGGAATATATTCCCTAAAAACACACCCCATTGTCCCTCCAAATGTAGAAAACTATTTCTACTATCCCCTAATATTGCCTCATGTGAGACTTTGGTATGGACAAAAAATCGTTGCTGAAAGGGTCGGTAATAGTGGGTTTTGTTGGTTCACACATCCATAACTAAACTTGGGTGTAGGCTCCATGAAGCCAAAAAATGGGTCCATTGTTTGGGTATGAAAGAAAAGAAGGATAAAACTACCCTAATACCCCCAGAAGTGCGTTGATAAAATTTCAAGATCATCATGGAACTTATGGAATCCCCCAACATTCCAATCCCATCACAACCCATCCCTATATTGCTCCTCCACCTCCACCTCCCTCATTTTCCACTGCTCACTCACCCAAGATGCATGTTTTCAAAAGATTAGATGATCCTGGGTAGTTTCGGTTTGTTGGATAAGCAATATGGAGATCGTAGAACATCACTAATGAGAATATGAAGAAAGCAAAATTGGTCACAAAACTATAGGATAGAGCATTAACCTAGTATATGACGTACTCCTCGATGAACCAAAATTCCACGTTGGCCCAAAAAAGGTTGCGATGTTTGCTGAATTTAAGAAGCCGAAGTCTCAATCCTGGTGTATTACGAAGATCAAAGAGGTCAAGAAATTAGTCACTGAAACTGTGTGGGAAGTAGATAAGAGGTTTAAGACACTGCCAAGTCAAGTGAGCTTCGAGATCCCTGACGAGAAACATAAGAAATGGTTTATAGTTGTGTTATTGCCACATCCTGTGTTACCATTGTCTCACTAGAAGATCACAACCCAACTGGAATCCTTGGAGATTTTGATGAAGCTAGAAGCTTCACTGGTAGGTGATACCGACATATGGATATAGAATATCCCCACACCCCTTAATTTTTGAAGAGATGACAGCTGCATGGCGAAGGCACGTAGAAGAAGGTGAAGTCAAATCGGTCCATTGGCCCAAAAATGTTGGTCCTCAGTGAGGGGGACTTCAATGAAATTGGTGACATTGTTCGGCATGTCACAAAACATATGTGGGGAAAAATTGAGGACCATTAGAAGAAAGTATTAATATTGGTCCACCAGTGCCTCAAGGATTTATAGGTTCAGACAAGTGCAATGCAAGCAAGCATGAGCCAAGCGAGTGGGCTTCAAGAGAGTAGGGCACCACCATGTGAAAAATACAGGAGAGCAAGAGCAGGTTATTACAACTGATACCTATGCGGTACCGCTACCTATAGGTACCTTATGTTTTGACACTGCTGAGAAACTCGTGCAGGTAGCACATTGGAATAACACAAGGCTCAGCCTTGTTGTGATTCCTTTTAAAATATTGCATGAGTTCCATGAGGGCGTTACTGAGGAATTGCAGATCTGAGAGTAGTGTGCCAAGTTAATTATCCAGGATGTTAAATAAGAAAGGCGATAGGTGGCAGAGGAAAAGTAGCTTGTTGTATAGGACCACAATTTTGAGGTCCCTATATTACTAGCATAGTCCCTTATTGTTGTTAGCATAACCCCCTTATTGTTATTGTTGTAACCCTGTAACCCCAATATTGTTATTATTGTGCCCTTACATTATTATTGTTAGGCCGGCTAGGACTATATTGTGACCCCATGGACTCCTATATATAGAAGGAGTTTTTCTCATTTGTACCATCGAAGAATTTTTCATTTATGTAATGTATTGGAGGGTGCCCCCTTGAAGTGGTTGATTTCAAAGGCGTTGATCTCTCTTTTCTTCTATTTTTGGAGCTGGTTTCATAACATTTGGTATCAGAGCTTTGGATTCTTGGGTTTTACTGCTCCAAAAAGGTCACTGTGGAATTTTCGCTATAAATTTTTTTATAAGAATGTTAAGAAGCTGAAATTTTTACAGAGCGAAGATGAAATCCTAAGGAATGAAGTGTAAAAATTTCAGATCTTGGTTTGCAATATTTTCGGAGATATGATTTGTGGAGTGTAGGGTTTTTTTTTCAGGCTCCCAAATTTGACCTAAACAGGTTATCATGGAATTTTCACTAAAATGTTTTTTCTACGAAGGTTTAGAAGCTAAAATCTTTATAGAGTGAAGCTGAACTCTTGAAGCACTTCTTGTAAAAATTTAAAATCATGGTTCGCAATATTTTCACAGATATTATCTATTGAAGTTAGGGTTTGTTCAGGCTCCTAAATTACGTCTCAAAGAGGTGACCATCAGAAAATCGTCATAACTCTCTCTCTAAACATCAGATTGGAATTATGTAAAAAATTGCCACAAGTACATGAACTATACTTTCCTGTGTATTAATTTCAAATCCTAAGGATGAAACATTGACATGTGGAACATTGTACAAGTTTGCTCTACTATATTACTCCATAATTAGGTCATTGTGGGAAATTGGGCATAACTTTGAGTTGAAGAGTCCAAATCAGGTTAGACCCATGGCATTCGAAAGAGGATTCATAGGTATACTACAGGGCCAAATTTCAAATATTGAAGATCCGAAATAATAGAGATAATTCATTTTCAATATCAAGATCCTCAAAAGCAAGAAAAAGGTGTGTATTTTTTTTCGAATTGCATAAGTCTTGTGTGAAAAATCAGTTTGAAGTGATTCCAAGGGCATATTGAAGCATAGATATCAGTATTGGGTTAAAAAACGACACCTAAAAATAATTAAACACCCATTAAGTCTTTAGAAGGCTCTATTGTTACTCATGAAGAGAAGCGCAACATGACATATCAAAATTAAAAGAGCAAGCGCACCAAATTTCTCTCTCACAAAGACCAACAAAAAATGAAATGGAAGTTTTGAAGAAAGGCATGGAAGCTAAGATGGATGGTTTGAAGAAAGGCATCGAAGCTGAACTGGATGGTTTGAAGAATGGCAGGGACACTAATATGGATGGCATGGAAGCTAAGATGGATGGCATGGAAGCTAAGATGGATGACATGGAGAAAGCTAATATGGATGGCATGGAAGCTAAGATGGATGGCATGGAAGCTAAGATCAATGAAAACATGAAAGACAACAAGGAAGACATGAAGAATGATATAAAAGTAGAGATGGAAGGTTTTATGACAAGGTTAATACAAGAAATGATTCCTAATGGCGGAAATATAGTAGAGGAAACTCATGATGAGAAAAAAATAAATGTTAATCATGATTTCATAAACTATAATGTTGGATTGAAGAACCACCATATTCCAAATATGGATATGAAGAATTTTGATGGCAAGGATATCGTAACATGCACGCTACAGATGGAGCAATATTTTTATCTCAATAATGTGTAAAACACACAAAAGGTACGCGTTGCAACTTTACATTTAGAAAGAAATACATTTTTATGGTATCGATGGCTTTTCTCCTGTAAAAAAATTGTCACTTATGGAGGAAATGATAGCATATTATGAGGCTACAAAGAGAAACACCTTATTTATCCAATTAGTAAATATTAAACAAAAGGGTTCAGTGGTGGAGCACATTGAGGACTTTAAAAAATTGAATATAAGGGTAAATCATATTCCAGAGGAACAAAGGAGTGATGTCTTCATAGGGTCTTTAAAGGATAACATCCAACATGAAGTTCATGTTTGGGAACATGATTCATTGGAAAAGGCATTCAGGTTGGCAAGAAAAATTGAATGTAAAATTATGGTGAAAAGGAAGCCTACCACTCATATCTATAAAGATGGAAGTGTTGCTACTCCTATACTTCCACAACCTACAAGGTTGAGACCAAAACAATTGGAAGAACAAAGAGAAAAAGGGCTTTGCTACAGTTGTGACAACATATACACTAAAGGTCACAAGTGTGCTGAGAAGAAATTATTTTACATAGATTGTGAAGAGAAGGAATAAAATGAACAAGAAACTTCAAAAGAAGAGGATATACACCAGAAACCACCCCTAGAAGAAGAAGAAATGAGTTCGACCATATCATGTAAGGCATTGGTAGGAATTACCACTCCTCAAACTCTCAAGATAGAATGACATATCAAGAAGAAAAAGGTAATAGTGTTGATTGATTCGGGTAGTATCCATAATTTTATTCATTGTAAGGTAGCTAAGGAATTGAATTGTTTCCTATACCCAGCACCAGAATTTCAAGAGATGGTTGCAAATGGAGGAACTATAAATTGCTCTGGAAAATGCCATAATATCAATCTAACCATGGGGGAATATGTATTGAATAGTCCAATGCTTTGCATTCCAAAGGGAGGTGCTAATGTTGTACAAAGAGTATAATGGTTAGAATCTTTGGGGATGGTAGCTTTTAATTTTCAAGAAATTTTCTTGAATTTTTTTTTTGAAGGAAAGGAAATCGAATTACGGGGTATCGCAAGGAAGCGAGGAAAGATAATAAGCTCTAATGTCATGAAAAAGCTCCTGAAGAAAGAATAACGAGGCATAATTGCACAATTATGCTCACTAGAAGTTCTAACATCAAAATCATCTATTTCTCCAGATCTCCAAAATGTCTTGGACAATTATTCCAAGGTTTTTGAAACTCCCAAAGTACTCCCACCTATTTGTGATCATGATCATGCTATTCATTTGATTCCAGCAAGTGTTCCTCCAAACATCAAGCCTTACAGATATCCTTATGTCCAAAAGAGTGAAATTGAACGTATGATTGCAAAAATGTTAGAGACTGGTATAATTCAAACTTGTCAAAGTTCTTTCTCTGCTCTTGTAGTATTGGTGCACAAGAAGGATGGATCGTGGTGCATGTGTTTGGATTATAGGGAGCTCAATAAGATCACTATTAAAGATAAATTTCCCATTCCTATGATTGATGAATTACTGGATGAACTACATGGAGCAATTTATTTTACCAAGTTGGATCTTCATTCAGGATATCATTAAATTAGAATGAAGACTGAAGATATTTCAAAAACAACATTTTGAACTCATGAGGGTCATTATGAATTTTGGTCATGCCTTTTGGACTTATGAATGAACCTTCCACATTTAAAGGGTTGGTGAATTCCATTTTCAAACCCTTCCGTAGAAAATTTGTGCTAGTATTTTTTGATGAAATACTAATCTACAACAGGTCTTGGAAGGATCATGCTCAACATGTTGACAAAGTGCTCCAACTATTGCAGGAGAAACAAGTATATGAAAAAACATCCAAATGTTTCTTTGGATTAGAAGATGTGGAATATCTGGGTCATATTTTATCTCACGAGGGTGTTAAGGTAGACCCTAAAAAAATTAAAGCTATTAAGAAATGGAAAGTCCCCACAACCATAAAGCAGTTGCAAGGATTTCTCAAGTTAACAAGATATTATCACAATTTTTTTAATAATTATGAGAGAATAGAAGCACCTCTACAACATTATTGAAGAAATATGCATTTTCATGGACTCCTAAAGCAACTAAGGCCTTCAAACATCTTAAAGAGGAAATGTGCCTAGGACTAGTCTTAGCTACGCCAGACTTGACAAAAACCTTTATTTTGGAATGTGATTGATCAGGAAATGGAATTGGTGCTATTTTAATGCAAGAAGGAAGACACATTTATTTTGAAAGTCGTCCAATCAAAGGAAATTATGTACAGAAATTTATTTACGAGAAGGAAATGTTGTAAATACTACATGCACTAAAGAAATGACAACCTTACCTAATGTGAAGACACATAAAGATAAAAATTGATCATGATAGTCTTAAACATATTTTGGAACAAATACTATATTCAAAAAAGCAGCAAAAATGGGTCACAAAGATGTTGGATTATGACTTTCAAATCATCTACAAAAAAGGGAAGCTAAATGTTGTTGCAGATGCACTCTCAAAAAAGGATGAAGAGGTGGAAGCATTGCTTTGTGCCATTTATATCATCCAACCAGATTGGCTAAATGAAAAAAGGGATGAATGGAATAAGGATGAAGAAGTCTGGATACTCATTCAAAAGTTGCAGCAAGATCCTAGTACATCTGATACATTTAGTTTGAAAAATGATTCCTTATGGTACAAAGATTGCTTATATATTTTCAAGAATTCCCAACTAAAACAAAATATTATTTTGGAATTGCACACTTCTCCTATAGGAGGACACTCAGGATTTTAAAAAAATTACCATAAGGTGAAGAAACAATTTTTTTGGGATGGCCTTAAATTTTATATTCAAAATTTTGTGGCAGATTGTTTGGTTTTCTAACTAAATAAAGTTGAGACAATTAATACCCCGAGGTCTTCTACAACCTTTATCCATTACAAGTCAACGTTGGGAGGAGATTTCAATGGATCTTATCACATGTTTACCTAAGTCTGAAGGAAAGAGTGTCATTGTGGTGGTAGTTGATAGAATTACCAAGTATGCACACTTTTGTGCATCATCTCATCCATTTAAAGCAAGTACATT
This sequence comes from Pinus albicaulis, assembly GCA_034641835.2. Taxonomy (NCBI): domain Eukaryota; kingdom Viridiplantae; phylum Streptophyta; class Pinopsida; order Pinales; family Pinaceae; genus Pinus; species Pinus albicaulis. The sequence goes on from CM076580.1 coordinate 412,411,873, forward strand.
TTCTACTGCATTTATGGAAACAATTAAAAAGCTACATGGAAACCCAAAGATTATTGTAAGCGACAGAGATCCCATTTTTACTAGAAATTTTTGGACGAAATTATTTTCTTGTTTGGGTACTCAACTAGCTCATAGCTCATCTTATCATCCTCAATCCGATGGTCAAACTGAGATAGTTAATAAATTTTTGGAACGATATCTTCATTATTTTGTATATGATAAACAAACACAATGGGTCAAGTGGTTAGCTCTCATTGAATGGTGGTATAACACTTCCTTCCATACTGCAGCAAAAATGATGCCATTTATGGCACTTTATGGATATCATCCACCGTCCATCACATCTTCTTTAAGAGAAAATTCGAAGGTTCAAGCAGTGGAAGATCACATCGAGAATCAAAAAGAAGTTCTCTAATTCTTAAAGGATAACCTAAATTTGGCACAAAATCGAATGAAACAACAGGAAGATCAACATCGTAGCGAGAGAAGTTTTGATGTAGGAGACTGGATATTCTTAGGGCTACAACCATACAAATAAATGTCCCTCAAGCAATCTAAGAAGGATAATAGATTATCACCAAAGTAATATGGTCCTTACAAGGTGTTGCAAAAGATTGGTACTATGGCATACAATTTGGAGCTTCCTGCTTCTTCGCGAGTGCATCCAATTTTGCATGTTTCATGCTTAAATAAGGTTATAGGGGAAAAAATCCAATTCAAACAAAATTTCTAGAACTTGATGAGGAAGGAAAAATAATATTGGAACCTGAAGTAGTCACGAAAACAAGAACTCGACAACTACGACATCGATCAATTTCAGAGTATCTCATCAAATGGAAGAAGTTACCCATTGAATATTCTACATGGGAGGATGATAATTTTATACAGAAACATCCATAGCTACTCAAGCATTGAGGAAAACACTTTTTTGAAGGAGAGGGGCATGTTAGGTCCCTATATTACTAGTATGGTCCCTTATTGTTCTTAGTGTAACCCCCTTATTGTTATTGTTGTACCCCTATAACCCCAATATTTTTATTATTTTTCCCTTACATTAGTATTGTTAGGTCAACTAGGATTATATTGTGACCCCATGGAATCCTATATATAGAAGGAGGTTTTGTCATTTGTATCATCGAAGAATTGTTCATTTATGTAATTTATTGGAGGTTTCCCCTTCGAAGTGGCTGATTTCTAAGGCATTGATCTCTCTTTTCTTATATTTTTGGAGCTAGTTTCATAACAATGATGAGGCCGTTATGGAGAGATAGAAATTGGAAACAACCATCACCAAGGTTTGCAGTGACCTACCTAAGCTACAGATTTAGGCCATAACAATGTTAGAGGAAAAAGTGGAAAAGCTCGCCATAGAAGTCAAGGATTCGAAAGCCGAAGTCGATAAGGTGTGACTCGAGATGTAGATGAAGATCATCGAGTTTCATATGAAATTATATCCCTCTACTCCACTAGAGGTCCGGCAGTAGTGTGCAACAGAGATTAAAGTTGTCAATGAATAGATTGAAAACACATTCGAGGAATGCACCCAAATCTTTGAAGATGTTATGGATGTCTAGGCCTCACTAGAGGACAACCCTTAGGTGCACAAGATCAAATAGAAATTTCGCAAGAAAATGGAACAAATGGACCACATTAAGGTCAGAGTGAAGACTTTAGCACTAGTATAATGGTATGCCCATATCCAAGAGGGAAATTTTGCAAGAACAGATCGATGAGATGCACAGAAAATAACAACTTATGACATCCAGAATGAAGCCGTGGGATGTAGAATCTAGTCATCTATCGCATAATGTCGGGAAAAAGATGAAAATATTGCGCCATACATAGAAGGAGATTGACACAAAAATCACAGGGCCAGCCACTGAGAAATTGTTGGCCGAAATCCATGAAGTTGAAAAGCAATTTTCCGAAGCAGTTCCACCTCTGAAGGATGCCTTGAGCAGCATCATGGCAAAGATTGAGGGCACACGGTCAAAATGACTCGGGGAAAGTTACATTTTTGTGTTGGGGGGCTATTGGATAGGGTACCCCTTGATGGAATATTTTGAGGAAGACTCCACAGATCAAGGAACGGAGCATGTAACACGCATGTATAATAGAGTCTTAGGGGATTTGGGAAAGGTCAAAGCTCCTAATTTTTTAAAGGTATGTTATAATTTTGTATACATTAAGCTCTGCCGATGATTTTCAGACCATTGTATTGTAAAATAAAAGACTATATTAGGAGTCAAGGATAGTCTTAAAATAGAATTCACTTGGATTTAATGTTATTTTGTGTCTATATTCTGTGTTTGTAGGAAAGGGAAGGCTCTTGCTGTTGAGTGCCTGGAGAACTTGGAAAGTCTGTAGCTGAGTGCACAAGGCGGAAAAGGTTGTATCAAGAAGATATGAGTAATATAAAAGACTTCAAAGACATATTTGTGTGTTTTTTCTTTACCTGTATTTTGATATCATATATTCTAAGTTAAGGGTTTTTATACATAATTTCATCGCAAAGTCCTGTTTATGGTTATTTATGTTGTTTTATGCTTATCATAGTAATATCTCAAAGTCTGCAAGAGAGTTTATTAGAAGTGTTGAAGAACGTTGTATGATTAGTATAATTTTTCTATGAAGCTTAGTTAGGAATTGAAAGGAATATGAGCTCTAAATACACACCCTATTGTCTCTCTAGCTGCAAAAACATGATTTTAGCATCCCCTAATATTCCATCGGGTGAAACTTCATTCTGGGAAATAGATCTAGGTGAAAGGGCCGGTAATAGTAAGTTTTTTTGGTTCGCACAACCATATCTAAACCTAGGTCTAGGCTCCATAGGGCCAACAAGGAAGGCCACTAAAATTAGGTTTCATATCCAAAAATAATTATTCAAAAAATATTTTTTCAAAATAAACAAGAACATATTCATTCAATGGCAGCTTTCCATAAGCTAAAAGGTGCCTATCATACAAATTTTTGACTATATTCGAGTGCTTGAATGTAATATCCCCAAAATGGGACTATGAACAATGCATGTCTGAAAAATGGTTTTTTCAGAAATGGATGCTACAGAAGTTGAAATTAGCCCTTGGATCCCTTAGATCTGATAATATAAGACCCAAATATAAGAGGAGAGAAGAAAAAAATCAAACTGGGTGAGTTAAACAGACCTCCCACACCTAGTATGACTTGAAAATTTCCCAAGGAAGGGACTGCAGCAGCACAAAACAATACTGCTCAAAAAATAATGCAGTTCAAAAAAATCAAAGTAAGAGGCCACTATGGAGGCTCAATAATGTCATTTACATCAGCAATACAAATTTATATTGAAGCCTAGATAGTATAGAACATGAAATAGAAGAATTTACATGAAGAAATCCTCAAGAATGAGGTGTTGCAACCATAGGAAATGACTGAACAAGCTTGAAATCGTTATTTTTATTCACTGAAACAACAATATATTACACTTAAAATCAAGAGCAGATCTGTGTACAAAAATTTAGATCTATATCAGATTTGTACACTAGAAAGGCTCCTCTACAAATGCCCCTTGGGGTTTTCAGCAAAACATGTAGTACATGGAGTAGATCTGAGATCTTATGCAGCAGATCTATAGAATGATTCTGAAATTCTAAAGTAAATACAAGATTATTTAGATTATATTTGACTATAACATGGATTAGATCTGTAATCCACGAATCACCACAATGAAGGGAAGATTCCCAACACTAGAGATCTTTCTCCCAAAAGTGTGCCAAAAATCCCTGCAACTTCTTCTTTGCAAATAATGCAATATAGGAAGATGGATTGTGCTGTAGGCTTTAAGAATAGTTTGGCCTAATTCCAAGGTATATATTTGAAGCTCCAATTAGCTAATACACTCTTGTCAATTAAATAGAAGACTCTCCCACTGAAAAGAGGCACTAGAATGGCCTAGATCTGAGCAGATATAGCCTCCACTTGCTGTAGCTTATAAGGACAACCAAACCCTCAACAGGATTTGCGTTTTAGTTGAATATGAAGCTTGGCCAAATGCCTAATAGTGGACAATATGTACAAGAATCCTCCAAGAGCTACTCAATGGAAGTGGTGGGATTCCTGATCAGGACACCCAGTGCTGAACAACATTATTCTCATCTAAACAACAAGAGAATGATATATGTCTAAACAAAAAATATATTCATAAAATTTCATACCATGAAAAACCTTCTTTTGTTGTCTCGTATTCCTTTTATAAGATGAAAATCTTACAAAACCCTAAACCATCTCAATGATTTAGCTCCTTTCACATGTGTAGCCTCCAACTAGAACTGCGCTGTGCATCTAGGAGGTTCATTGCATCTGGAAAACGTTGTGGATTTGGTCCTGTTGACCCAGTCAAATGTCTCAATCCCTTTCATACACAAGGGTGTTTTATTAAGGCAACCCAGATTTAGCCTTGTTGACATCGGGCATTGATTTATTTGCTGTTTTAGGAGTTTTATTGATCCTCATTTACAATTTTATTCATGCACAAGAAAAATGAAACAAAATTGTGTATTCCCATTAGCTTGTGCTAATTGGGAATATTACAGTCCTCCCCTCCAAAATGTTTCTTGTCCTAAAGCAACTGATAGAGTGAGTGCTGCAACACATCTAATCCTCCATTGGTGACGCCATCAATGATCAAGATTTCTTTACAGGCTAAGTGCTCACCAATCCAACCCTCCATGAATTTTCCCTTCAAAGTCATATGGAATGTACATAATCCATCCCAAAAGGATTCAAGAAGTCACATGAAACAAACATGACTGAACCAATACTCTCCCTGAAATATGTAGCATAAGGTACATGGAGAGTCTCCATCCCATGAGGTACATTCATGCTCCCCATCCTCCTTCCATACAAGCTCATAAATGGTACAAGTATATCATCAATGTATGGAAGTAAAACTATGTACATACAAATAGAAAATGGTTCATGAGTAGGTGGTTCATAATCCAACATATGATGCCAACGCAGTGCATCTCCGGCCTACCTCAAACCAAGACATGGTAAGTGGTTTTCCCACCACTTACTTGTTTCCTGAGACATCTCCCTAATGCTGAAGGTGAGAGATATGTTTGGTGCCTTGGGGAAGCACCCATCATTAATAAAAATCTCCCTTTGCTCAACAAGGGAGTGGCCAAATTCAGAAATTTTAATGGCCCAATAGTTACCATGAGATTTACATGATACATTTTTCCTTTTAGGAGTCATGGCATGCATAAAAATGGTAAAAGAACATGTACAATCAAAAAATAAAGCTTGCTTTACATGAACATATCCTTTACCAACAATGCCTCTCATACACATGGAATTGTGCATGGATATTTCTCCTCTTTCCAAAGAAGGAAGAGATGGCCGAAATGAATCTTGCATAGAGTTCCATGGCTGCCCCAACTCCACATAGCTCATGCATTCTTGAAAATTCTGATATAGTTCCTCTTTCAAGCCTTCCCAATCAAATCCCCTCATGATGATGTTGTAGATCCTCATGGAATACAGGTGGCTGAAACATAACTCTTTGTATACTCCTTCAAGTATTTTATGCTTGAGCTTAGAAGCTCTAGACAAAAATATTCTACCATGATGATAGATGACTCCTCATTGGACTAAGTAGCCCTCTTCATGTAGATGGTCATCAAGTATCCTACATGTGTGAAGATATTTGGAATAATCCACTAGCAGTTGGGATTTCCAATATAGATCTACACTGCTCAACAATGATAGCATTGATGATGCATCAACCAAAGTGTCTGTCATGTTGCTGATCCTTCCCTTGACACCTCCTATGCCAAAGGTGTGTGTTGGAAGGTTGTTCCTTCCATTCTTATCCTTCCACAACACAGGATCAGAAAAGAGAGTGGGTGATGATGATAGGGGAAGATTATTTCCCTCCTCCATGAGCTTACCCAAGTCTCCCAATGTTGTATCTTTGTCCTTAAGTGCTCTAATCCCTCCAAGATTTGACTTTGGAGTAGCAAGTTGTGAGAATTTCCCCACAGAATATGAATCAGGTGGCCTCCCAGGTGGTTTTCCACTAGATAATGAGGTTTCAGGGACCATCCTCATATGCATAATAGATGGGATCCTCATGTACCTACTTCCACTGTGTAATTTCAACTCTATTTCAAGTGTGGAAGTCTCATGAAATTTGGAGACCCCTCTTAGTGGTGTAAGAGTGCCTCTGATTGCAGCATTTGCTCCATTCTCTTCTAATAGTGGATCATATTTTTCTATGTCAGCTTTGTGATCTCTCCTTTGTTCTATCTCATTGTCTTTTAGCATAGACACATGCTGCTCATGTCCTCCATATGGAATATCCTTAGGAACTCCTTGCAATTATGCAAGAGCCCCTCTAGTGGAAGCCATTGCTTCATCTCCATCTCTTAATGAGAATAGATATCCTCCTACTATCACATCGCTCGATGATATTCTCTACTCTTTCTCTCCCATCTCCTCATTATTGGAGAATGCTTCATCATTAAGAGACCCTTTACCTTGATCTCTTATTGAAGAAGGAACCCTCATGTCTTCTCCTTGGGAGGAGAGTTCTTGCTGAAGTGGGGCTTTTGCCTTTGGCAAATCATGCAGCAGATCTTCAACCCCTTCAACAATGTTCAGAAATGGAATTGGATTTATGGATCCTTTCCACTCATGTAAAGATTTGGATTTCTTGGGCTTGATTTTCTTTCCCCAAGAAGTCTCAGAATGTCTTAAATCAAATCTCTTCACTAGTATCCTAGTGAACCTTACATAAGAAGAGATATTTACCTTTTTCAAGGAAGAAGACTCGAATAGCCACCAGGCATAAGCCTTTCCTTGAAGATGCAGTGCTGCTACTCTCAAGGCTTCTTCTTCTGACACTTGATGTAGCTGGAAGTATGTGTCAAGCTTCCTTACACAAGACTTGGCTGAGTCCTTAGGGGATCCATCAAAAGTATGTAGAGAGAATCTACCCAAAGTGTGTTGCATGCACCCTTTTATTCTACTGCAGCTACTGGATATTTCTTCTTTAAGTTGAAAAAACTATGGGAAAGTAAGATTCTCTTTGAATCTCTCTTATTGAGACTCATATTCTTGGACATAATCACCAAGATATTCCTCCTTTGGTGTTCCTCCTTTTCCTTCTTTCTTTGACAAGAAAGTAGGCATGCTCCAACGTTGCAGATCAGGTTGTGTGGTTGAATTCTCACACACATAGTAAGAAGTACTGGGGCTTTCTTGATGTAAAAATCCTCCTGAGGGATCTGCATGTCTTTCCCTCTTCATTCCCTGGATTTCTTCTTTCAATTCATACATAGCTTGAGAAAGAGTTTTAGAGAACTCTTCTCCTTGCAATCTTCTAATTAAAGGGATCTTACCCTTTTATTTTGTGTCTTCAGTGTAATAATAATTCTTCATTAGTCTTTTCTTTCCATGAAAATACATATTGGCTTCTAAATAAAATAAAATCACAGGCTGTGCCAATACGATTGCTCCGATACCACTGTAATATCCCTAAAATGGGACTATCAGCAATGCATGTCTGAAAAACGCATTTTTCAGAAATGGATTATACAGAATTTGAAATCAGCCCTTGGATCCCTTATATTTGATAATATAAGACCCAAATCCAAGAGGAGAGTAGAAAAAAATAAAGCTCAGTGAGTTAAATAGACCTCCCACACCTAGTATGGCTTGAAAATTTCCCAAGGAAGGGACTGCAGCAATGCAAAACAATAATGCTCAGAAAATAATGTAGTTCATCAACATCAAAGCATGAGGCCAACATGGAGGCTCAATAATGTCATTTACATCAGAAATAAATAGCTATATTGAAGCCCAGACATTATAGAACAGGAAATAGAATAATTTACATGAATAAATCCTCAAGAATGAGGTGCTGCAACCATAGGAAATGACTGAACAAGCTTGAAAGTGTTATTTTTGTTAGTTGAAAAAAAAATATATAACACCTAATATCTAGAGCAGATCTGTGTACAAAAATTTAGATATATATCAGATCTGTACACTAGAAAGGCTCCTCTACAAATGCCCCTTGGGGTTTTCAGCAAAACATGTAGTACATGGAGTAGATCTAAGATCTTATGCAACAGATCTACAGAATGATTCAGAAATTATGAAGTAAATACAAGATTATTTAGATAAGATCTGAAAATAGCATGGATTATATCTGTAATCCACAGATCACCAAAGTGAAGGGAAGATTCCCAACACTAGAGATCTTTCTCCCAAAAGTGTGCCAAAACTCCCTGCAACTTCTTCTTTGCAAATAATGCAGTATAGGAAGATGGACTACACTGTAGGATTTAAGAATAGTTTGGCCTGATGCCAAGGTGTATATCGAAAGCTCCAATCAACTAATACACTCTTTTCAATGGAATAGAAGACTCTCCCACTGGAAAAAGGCACTAGAATGGCCTAGATCCGAGTAGATCTAACCTCCACTTGCTGCAAATTACAAGGACAACCAAACCCTCAGTAGGATCTACGTTGTAGTTCTAAGATGAAGCTTGGCCAAATGCCTGATAGTGGACAAGATGTACAAGACTCCTCCAAGAGCTACTCAATGGAAGAGGTCGGATTCCCGATCAGGAACAACGAGTGCTAAACAACACTATTCTTAGCTAAACAAAAAAAGAATGATATATGTCTAAACAAACAATATATTCATAAAATTTCATACCATGAAAAACCTTCTCTTGCTGTCCCCTCTTCCTTTTATAAGATGAAAGTCTTGAAAAACCCTAAACCATCTCAATGATTTAGCTCCTTTCACATGTGTAACCTCCAACTAGAACTGTGTTGTGCATCTAGGAGGTTCATTGCATCTGGAAAGTGCTCTAAATTTGGTCTTGTTGACTTAGTCAAATGTCTCAATCCCTTTCATACATAACGGTGTTTATTAAGGCAACCCATATTTAGCCTTGTTCACATGGGGCATTGATTTATTTGTTGTTTTAGGAGTTTTGTTGATCCCCCTTTACAATTTTATTCATGCACAAGAAAAATGAAACAAAATTGTGTATTCCCATTAGCTTGGGCTAATTGGGAACATTACATTGAAATATTTCACCTTAAACATCTTTATTTTCGACCCTTCTTTGAAATTAAAAATATATTTTTCCATCTATTTTATAACCCTATTTTTTACATCAACCCATGTATCAAGACCCATTACTGCTTCCTTTATATGCCTCATCATTTCTACAAAGATATCCATGGTTGGCCCAATATTCTTGTAAACATATAAAATTGTGCTTAGAGAGTGCAAAAATACTTCTAAGCTTTCTCGACTCTCTAGAGAGAGCTCTCAAATCCCAAGATATTTCCTCAATTTTGAATAAATACATTCACACCTATATAATGTACATTTTTGGATGTTTGTTTCCCAAGGTAATTCATCGATAATTTCATATGGATAAGTTGTAGTTGGTGTACAACCTTCTTATTTAATTTATCGATTTCGCCTAGTCTTTTTCGAGAAACATTTTACCCTTTGCATCAATATATAAAAATATGCCTATATAAAAAACATGTGAACAAATGTACAAATTTGTTTTAACATAAAAAAATATATAATTTAACAAAATGATTAACATGTGATAGTAAGATTGATATTGATGGCCACCTGGAGATGGCTAAGCATGATCATGCCCACCCAGAGATGGTTGAGAACCAACATGACCACCCATTGATTGGCCACCAGGGGAATCTGTACGCCCCCCCCTCTCTCGTAGATGCATGAGACTCTATTAATGCTTGCCTCAAAGAATAATGTGGCTCATCCATGATATATATGGATATATACAGTTACATAGATACATTATGTTTAAAATGTTACGTCATGCATTTACAATTATTTTTAAAATTATTATTTAAAAGGATTGAAATAATTCAAAAAATGATGTAATTTACAAAAATGTTGAAGCGCAACTTGAACAAAAATGTAAAACAAAAAACTTGAAGCAAAGTTTGATAAAAATCACTTGACTATTTAAACAAAAATTTGTTGAATCTGTGCACATTTTGAAAATTAAATACAAAATTTTCTAAGTCATGAAGTTCACCAAGTTGTGCTTACGTAGTGGGGGCACGCTTTGTATATAACTGAAAAAAACACATGGTCATTAAAAAAACACGTTAATAACTAAAAAACACACACACAAAAAGATATCTTACAATGTCCATCAATAAATGTTGATGGAGAGAACCTTCTTAACACTAATTCATCTTTTACACATTAATCTTGAATTGGAATTACCCCATACAATAGATCACTAGACATCCTATTAAAATTTGCGCAATGTATTATACTAAATTATTGAATTTGTCTAACAATATTGTTTCCTTTTCCATGCAGTTGTTATAGCCTCACCTTCTTAACTTGGTACACGCCTTTCATTTGGTTGCACACAAGTTCAGAATTGGTGACAACTACAATTCCATTGGATCCATACTCCCTAGTTGTTCCTAAGCCTTCTATCAATGCAATATAATATGCTTCATGGTTTTTTTTTTGTTCGAGGTATATTCATTTTCCTTTGGAGAACTTTGTTCATCCCAATATTTCATATCACATATGTAATCAATACTTGTTGTAGATTGGGATAAAAAGAAATATCTATGTATAATGTCCATTTTTCAACCATGTTTAGTGGGCTTTTTGATAGATGAAAAAAAAGAATTCAATAAAATATTTAATTCATTTATTTCAAATGCCTTAGTTTATGGGAGAAATGATATACATGGTTTCCCAAAACACTAGTAACCTCCCTACATTTAGCTAAATTTTTTTAATAGTTTTTTGCCAATGAAAATGAGAGTAACAACACATACTAGCCTAACTACATCATATATCTAGATCAATATTGAATTCATACATCAAGTCATCTAGTCATGGTAGTTCAGGATTTTCTCTTCTTAATTAAACGGTGAGCTACGTTCCACTTCTAGCATATACCATGCATAAATAATTTATGTGTTGAATATGCCTTCATGGTAGTAGGAAGCATAGTTAGGGATGTGTTATTATGGTTAGTGAGGTGATAGTGGACCCCTATGAGGTGTATGACATGTAATCTAAAAATAATTTTCGATTAGATTATTAAGGATAAACATATATTTCAAATGAACATGTAGATTTGTTGTGTGGTAATCCAATTTCCATATTATCATGATTTATATCAAAATAGTGATATGAAAACCAAGAATACATGGGATATCTTGAAGTAAAGAGTTACCACACATCTGCAACAAGTAAAACCCCATATTAATATTTTTGAATATTGTGATTGCAATGCCGAGGAAGCTAATAGAAAAGTCATTTTGGAATAGATTATTGAAGATTTAAATATATTTCAAATGAATATGTAGAGTGCTTGTCTGGAAAACCCATATTCGTATGTAGAGTGCTTGTGTGGTAAACCCATATTTGTTTTAGACCATATTATCACACTTTCTATCCAAACAAAATAGTGACATGAAAACCAAGAAGATCATAGATATCTTGAAGTAAAGGTAGAAAAATGTTGAATTTGTTGAATGGTAGAGCTGACACATAGTCATCCCAAATCATAAGCCAAGAATAACACTTTTGTGGCAATAATAATGGAGAGGAAAACATTGTTTAAATTGAAGAAGAAAACCTTCTTTATTACACAATTTAAGACCACCATGAATATAGGGTGGAAGAGACGATTGCCATAGATTTGCAACAAGTGCAACACCATAATAGTTTTGATATGTAGAGTGCTTTTATGGTAAAACCATCTTTGTTACAGACCATATTATCATGCTTTCAACCCAAAAAAAATAGTGACATGAAAACCAAGAAGATGAGAGATATATTGATGTAAATAATTACCATAGATCTGGAACAAGTGCAACCACCTATTAATATTTTTTAATAATGTTGTTGTAATGTCGACGAAGCTAATCGAAAAGTAATTTTGGATTAGATTATTGAGGATTTAAACATACTTCAAATGAATGCATAGAGTGCTTGTGTCGTAAACCCATCTTTATATGTGGAGTGCTTGTGTGGTAAACCCATCTTTATTTTAGACCATATTATCATGCTTTCTATCCAATCAAATTAGTGACATGAAAGCCAAGAAGATAAGGGATATCTTGAAGTAAAGATAGAAAAATGCTGAAGTTGTTGAATAGTAGCTGATACGTAGTCATCCAAAATCATAGGACCAAAATAATACTTTTGTGGAGACAATAATGGAGAGGACAACATTGTAGAAATTGAGGAAGAAAACCTTCCTTATTACATAATTAATACCACCATGGATATAGGGTGGAAGATAGAATTAATACAGATTTGCAACAAGTGCAACCCCATGATATATTTGAATATTGTGGTTGCAATGCCAAGGAAGCTAATCGAAAATTAATTTTGGATTATATTATTAAGGATAAACATCTTTCAAATGAATATGTAGAGTGCTTGTGTGGTAAAATCATCTTTGTTTTAGACCATATTCTCATGCTTTCTATCCAAACAAAATAGTGACATGAAAACCCAGAAGATTAGGGATATCTTCAAGTAAGTATAGAAAAAAAGTTGAAGTTGTTGGAATGGTAGCTAACACGTAGTCATCCCAAATCATAGGTGGTTGAATTTAATGATTTTCCCTTCTATGATAGTTATGATCCACATGGAAATGAAACTAGATTAATGGATTTTGAAAATTTTTTCAATAATGACTATAAACTAATAATGAATTTGTTGTTGGAGGTATAAATTGGTAATTTTAATTATTTTGGAGTTGGGAAGTCTTTAATTGGTGAGGTGTTTGATCTAACAAGATAATATATATATAATTTGTTGATCATACATTCACTACCTACTAATAGATATATTTATCCTAAAATGAAAATGTAACTAGAGGTTGCAGCAAAGGTGGATGTATATATTCATTGCAACAATGTTTTTTAAAATTAGATAGAAAATGTTTTATGGTAGCCTAGCTAATCAAAGGACTATTTTTTTTTTTTACTAGCAGGCTCTTGGATTGGGTTGTGAGCTAACATTTTTTTTACTAGCAGGTTCTCGAATTGGCTTGTAGTCTAGCATTGAAAGATGCCATAATTCTCCATAATGATGAAGAATAAGGGAAAGGGCTATCATTTAGATACAATTTTGAGGTGATTACATTGGAATACAAACTTAAATTGGAATCGCCTCATTTCATGATGAGATTCTAGGATTCTCAAGCAATCCCATAGGGAGCACTTGTCCCTAAGAAAGAGTCATATGTTACCCACCATTGTGATGGGAACAAAAAATGTTTCTTGAATAATGATAATCATATATTCCTAATGATTGCATGGACTTTGCGATTGTAAACTTAATATTGTTGCAAGTCATCCATGGGTGGTAAGATATAGAGTCATAAAAAAACTTGCGATGGAATTTATTATCATAGAAAATTAATCACATTTATTTTCCATTTAAGTTCAAATTTATGTTAAATTTTTCATGCAATGTGTATTGTGCTAAGAGCAGCTATTATTTTTATTGTCTCCTCGCTGTACACAATTTTTATCTATGCATGAATGTACCAATTCAAATATAAGTATGTGTTCTTTGTTTTCCTAAAAAAGGGATTATTCAGCACATAAATGAACACACTTATGGGACTGAATATAATACATGAAGGAAATTCATTCAACATACATATAAGAAATACTTTAGCATAGTAACACATATCAACATCATATATTAAAGAATCATCACACATATATACCAATAGTTTTGAAGCAAGCACAATGATTATATACTTAAGAAAATAAGGAAAAAATGAAGGAATAAGTATGTTATGGATCACGTTTGAAGCATGTAAATGTAGATATGCAAAACACACTTATCTTTAATATAAAGTATAGCAAGGACCATAACAAAAAAATTTCAATATTTGGAGTACATTCCAGGGAACTAATGTATGAAGCAGACATATAAGTAGAAGAAACAATCACATCAATGAAATCCGAAATATTTATGAAGTTTAAAATAAATCAAGATAAAGAAAGCAGCCCAAAGAACATTCTATCGTATAAGTCAATTATAGTAGTGTGAATAGACTTCAGTAGGGCCTGTAGACTTCATCTTGTTGAACGTTTTATAAGACGTTTGTAGTAGTATCAAGCATCTTAGGAATAACACTCTTGAAGACTTTAGAAGAGGTTCTTGTTTCATCTATATATTCTGCAAAATAATAAATATTATTAAAGCTCACTCAACAAGAAAATAACTTTTGGAAGTTCAAAAATCACAATAAACTTGTGACAAAAAACCCTTTTCTTGGACAATGTACCCAAAACAATGTAAACTTTGAAACAGGAACGAAAATGAGTACCCACTTTTTTTAGGTAGCAAAAAATCATCTGATTTTGAAATGTGTTGATTCAGAATTCTCTTAATTTTTTTTAGCATGTTTTTTACACATTAAATTTTCTAATGTACCAAGTATAAAAATTATTTTTAAAATGTAAGTGATTTTTATGTTGATCTTGAAAAGTGTTGATACCAGCATCTACCGTTTTTTTTTAGAAGACTTATTTTTTACTTTAAATTTTCTAATATATTTAACGCTAATAATTATTTTCTAAATTTATTTTTTTTGAATTACTCATCTTATTCCTCTTCACTTATCTATATATATATATATATATATGGTTTCATTTTTGTAGTGACATATTTGACTTTTTGTAGTCTTAAAAAAACACCAAAATTTTAAAGTTTCGATCTTCTATCTAATTATGTATTGTTAAATAATATTTCATTTCCCATGAAATATTTGTCACTAAAAACACAAGATTTTTTAACAATTTACATAAAAATACACATTCTAACTATAGATATAAGTGAAAATATGCACATTTTGAGCCTTTTCGGTAAAAGTGATATTTCAAATAAACCATTTTTATAGAAAAATGTTAATCAAAAAGTATTAAAATTAGCAATTTTACGAATCTTACGAATTTTATGTGAAAAATTGATAATAATAACATTTTTTTTCCAAAAATTAAATGATTCACATAAAGAATGAAGTGAAAATCACATTATACAAATTTTTAATTTTTTATTTTTTAATGTATTTTTTCTTGTCTTAAAACATGAAGTGAAAATCACATAATTTTATTAAAAAAAAAAAATAAAAAAAAATCATAAAATAATAAATTAATTAAAATATTTAAAAAAATAAAAGTAAAATAATAGTCTTGTTGCTTGAGGGCGACTACTGTGGGCTAGCCAAGCTCTGCCAGCCCACGACGGCCGTCCCTTGGGCCACCCGGCAGGGCTTTTCGAAGCTGACTCTGAGAATTGGATTTCCCTGGCTGGGAGGGAAAACCCAATTCTCAGAATCAGATTTTCCAGAATCGGATTTGTAGGCTGGTAGGGAAAATCCTATTCTCAGATCAGAATAGGCAGATTGAGGGTTCAGATTAGAATTTCCACTACACAGGTGGATTTAGAGTGGTTGCGGTATATCCGAAAACTGGTTATAATAAGTATTTGGATCATTATTGAGTGTTTTTTTTTTCACCTGATGTTTTTGTCAGACCTGTGACCTTTTGTGAAGAATTTCCTAAAAAAGAGTAGATATTGGGGTTCCTCTCACCGAGCTACCCAATTAAAAAAAAAAAAGCACGCTCAAACGAAGTCCCGAAAGAAAAGTTATCGTTGATTTAAGATTGGTAGTTTTTTCAGGTTGGGAAAATCTGATTCTCGGAATTGGATTTGTAGGTTGGTGGGCCAGATCCGATTCTAAGAATTAGATTTGCCCCGTCGACATAGAAATCTGATTCCGAGAATCGGATTTTCCCAACCTGAAAAAACTACCAATCTTAAATCAGTAATAACTTCGCTTCCTGGACTCCATTTGAGCTGATTTGTTTTCTGAAATTAGGTACCTCAGTGAGAGGAACCCAAATATATAATCTTTTTCGAGAAATACTGCACAAAAGGTAACAGATCTGACAAAAATTTTAGGTGGAAAAAAATTCTCAAAAATGCTCCAAATGCTTATTATAACCAGTTTTTCGAAATGGCGTAGCCACTTTGCATCCACCTATGCGGCCGAAATTCTAATCTAAACCCTACGTCCACCAATTATAATCCAAGAATTGGATTTGTAGGCCGATGGGGAAAATATGATTATGAGAATCGGATTTTCTCGCCTAACCGAGAAAATCCGATTCTCAAAATAAGATTTTCCCTGCCGGCCTGCAAATCTGATTCTTAAAATCAGATTTGTCTCGCTGGACGGGTCAAACTGATTCTCAGAATCGAATTTTCCCCACCGACAGGGAAAATCTGATTCTCAAACCTGTCCTCGTCGGCTTGCCAATCTGATTCTCAGAAACGGATTTGCCAGGCCAGCGGGCCAAATCTGATTCTGAGAATCAGATTTGCCCGACGGTTGAGCCCGCCCAAAGGCTTGAGGGACGAAATTTTTATTTTTACTTTTTATATAATTGTTATTAATTTTTTTAAACTTTAAATTTGTTTTTAAGTTTTTTTTTTTAATTAATGTTTTATTAAGTTTTTTTTTTTAAATTTTAATTATATTTTTTTCATTTTTTATTTTTATTTTTTAATGTTTTTTTAGTTGTTTTAATTGTGATTATTTTTTAAATTTGTTTTAGTCTTTTTTTTTTTAAATTTTCTTTTTAGATATTTTATTTTTTTTAGTTTTATTTTTTCAATGTTTTTTATTTTTATTTTTTCAATATATATTTTTTAATTTTATTCTATGAATAAGGTTTAGCAAGCTGCGTCGGGTGCCCGATGTGGGTTGACTAAGCTGGCCAAGCTCCGTCAGCCGCCCCTCAGGCCACCCTGCGGGGCTTAGACTCGATTCTGAGAATCAACTATCCCCCGCCCCCTAGAAGAGTTTGAGAATCGTCTTTCAGCCCATCAAGCTCAACTCGATTCTTAGAACCACGTTGAGCCCGCCCAGGGGCTCAAGGGGCCACTAAGCGGACTCAAATCAATTCTCAGAATAGAGTTGAGCATGCCCAGTGGCCCAAGGGGCCATTGAGCCAGGCTTGAGGGCCACAAATTTTTTTATTTTTTAATATATTTGTTATTAATTTTTATTTTTTTATTTTATTTTATTTTTTTAATGTTTTTTTTTTAAAGTATATGTGTGTTAATTTTTTAATGCCTCTTTAGTAATTTTAATTATGATTATTTTTAAAATTTATTTTAAGTTTTTTTTTTTTTTTAACATTTTTTCTTAGATATTTTAATTTTATTTTTTTCAATGTTTAATTTTATTTTTTTCTTATTTAGTTAAAAAATAATTATAATTGTTTTTTATTTTTAGTTGTCTAATATTTTTATTTTGAATTTTGAATTTTTTACTGTGTTTGTGTTTTAATTTTATTGTTTTTTGTTTTTTTTTTTAATTTTTTAATTTAGTATTATTTATTTTTTTGTTTCTTTCTCTAATTTTATTTCTTTAATTTTATCTTTTATTGTTTAATTATTTATTTCTTTATATTTTTTATATTTTTATATTTTATGTATATATTTTTTATTTTTATCTTTGCATGTTAATTTCTTTATTTTATTTTTTTCTATTTGTATGTTTGATTTTTTTGAATTTTTTATATACTTTTATAGATTTGATTTCTTGTTGCATTTTTTTTTTCTAATATATATTTTTATTTACTTTTTTTTTTTTTAATTTTAATTTTTGTTTTTTGTTTTTATTGTCTTAACTCTTGTTTTTATTTCTACATTTTTTTTTTTCATTTTTCTTTTGAAATTTTAAGTGTTTTTTGGAGTGATGATATTTTATCTTTTATATGCTATTTCAAAATGTTGAAAAATTGTCCTTAAAAAGAAAAATGTTATTTCAGCATCACCACTTTTCGTTTTGAGGGTGTTTTGGGCACACAAAAATTGGTTTTCACTACCATTTTGAATTTATATTTCCTTTTTAATAGTTTACGTTGTTCCAAGAGAACAAGGGAATACATTTGCACAATAACATTCATCCCTGAACACATAAAATAAAAGAAAGCAAATACTCTTAGCGGTATAATATTCCAAAAAATAAATAAATATTTATTTAAAAGGCCATATCATCAACATGCATAACTCCCGCAAAAAAATACATTCATAACATGTAAACAATGCAGGTAATTTGCCTTAACGAAAAATGTGCATTATAGCATGCATGCCACGACAAGGATAACATCAAATGTCACAAAAAATGGAAAGCATATCACAAGAGGGAATAAATGGAATAGAGGTACCTACTGAACACAGAAAACGAAAGAAAAAAGTATGTATGTAGTATAATATTCCAGAAAATAAATAAATATTTATTTAAAAGGCCATATCATCAACATGCAGAACAACCGCAAACAAATACATTCAGAATATCTAAACTGTGCAAGTAATTTACCTTAAGGAAAAATGCACGTTACAGGCCCAAAAAGAAATACATACACATTTAAAATATTAAGTTAGGTACATACACATTGACTAAATTTATGTAACTGTCATCCCAAGTAATTGTTTGGTTTTTTGAATTTGTCTACAACAAAGTGTTGATATATATATATATATATATATATATATATATTGCACCCTCAATCCAGTCCAATCTAGTCTTGGAGTTTAGTTTATTTTTTAGATCCCTTAGGACATGTTAAGAACACTTAGGTCTATTTCAAACATCTCCATTTTTTCCAGTTTTTATTTTCCTTTTTTGTCTATCTCTAATTGCCTCCTACATTTAACAATATAATCATTTTTTTTTTATTTTTCCACTATGGGAGTTCATAGATGAATATCTACCCACCAGATCATTCTCATTATAGGAGTTTGTAGATAGGTAATTAATAATTTGTGGACATGTATCTATATCAGATGCATGCATATGCATATAGAAGCAGTGAAAGCAGTGACCAAGGTAGCTACAATTTCATGCGGAGCTTCTACCATCCCCACAGTGAGTCTTGTTGTTAATGTACCAATCAATCTATACCAATTACAATTTACTTCATGTAACTAGGCCTGTTAATTAACCACTGATTGGATTAATGGATTACGCAAATTTACAATAATTTTCACATCCTGGGAGCTAGGCCTATGCCCTACGAAAGGGCTATGCCATGGGCAAGGGATAACCTTAACCATGTTTCACAAGAACTTATCATATCTACAACTAAGTTAGTAATTAAGGAATTAAATATCACTATTAAATTGATTTATAAATATGCATGTTATTTACAAATAAATTTGATGTTTTGTTGTATTATACTTTGATTGGACACAATTTGACATTGTTTTCAATATATATATATATATATATATATATATATATATATATAATTTTTCCATGGAAGTCATTTTGATGTTCATCTGTTGTGTGTACTTTAACTCAAGATAGTTAGTGGTTCGACTTATTTCGTTGTAGTATATAACACCATTCTTAACGCTGCATGGAGAAACTCCTTCAATGAGTAAATCGAAAATCAAGCCGATCAAATGAAAGATAACATTGAAGTTTAGCGAGTAGAAAATCATAAGTGGCATGTTTGATCCATTTCATATAGTGTGTTAGTGTATAAATATAATATAGGAACATCCATGGACATGGATGGAATATGAATAGTCAAGCATATCTTTGTTTTTCACTAAATTAAGTATATTCAAAATTTAAATGGTCGTAGTTTCTATTTGTCTCCCCACGTATAATATGAGAATAATATGGTGCTCAAGTGTATCTTTTATATTTTTTTCTCACATCCAAATGAGTTCATTCATGGAATATTAAAATATATTTATGTTCATTACATGTTTGGGGTCTTTCCGTCGAGTAATTTATTTATCAGGATTACAAGTAAATAAAGCTCCATTACAATAATTTCTAGAAATTTATTTATGAATTGGGATCACATACAGAGAGCTTTTTGCAGACTTACCTGGAACAAAGGAATCAAGGGAGACGAGGAGATGAGGATTTCGAGGACGTCGATGATGGAGAGGATGCTGAGTAGACAAGGATGCCAACCAGACGAGGACGATGAGGACACAGAGGAATCCTGCAAGAACACTACCAAACACACAAAATTAACATAAATAAAAAAGCCAGAAAACCAAAAAATCATGGAACAAACCATGTATATTAATATACATACTAATTGCGAATAGTGATATTGGTAATTTATGTATGGTGGCGAAATTTTTCATTAGTTTTGGATAGGATTGGTAATATTAATATCAATAGAATTTAGCCCATAATTTTGTAATTCATCATATAATATGAATTCACAATATTAATATGAATATGAAAAAATTATTAAAAATGAACTTAATGATTATTTCATATAACTGGTTGTTTATGACTGAATGGTTCAATGCAAAAAGAGAGCAATAGTCACTTTAAAAAAAATTAAAATCGAACAACATGAAAAAATATGTAGCAGCTTTCTCAAATATTACTATGAATATAATGAATTTATTCGTCTCATTAATATATGAAAATCATTATTGTACTAAAAGAAAATAAAAAGGAAATTAAAATAAATTAAAAAAAAAACATTCTATAAATAGGTCTCAGTATTATTAGTTGCATGTCATAGTGATATGGACTTGAATTTTGATTTTTAATGATTAGCTCATATAACTGGGTGTTTATATATGAATGTTTCGTTGTAAACAAAATAAAAATAGCCACTTAAAAAAGAAGTAATTTGAACAACATGAAAAACAATGTAAAAACATTTCTCAAATATTACTATGAATATGATGAATGTATTCATCTCATAAATATATAAAAATCATTATTATATTAAAATTAAATAAAGTGGACAATAAAATAAATTAAAAAAAAATTCTATAAATAGGTAACAATATTATTAGTTTCATGTCATAGATATATGGACTTCAATCTCTCCTCTTTTTTCTTTCTAATTGTAACATATGCGCTATCGTTCATCTTGGCATTTCACTGAAAAGTGAAAGGTGGTGCCATGCGTAAATCATCTATTGATTTCACTCTTGATATGGCTGTAAAGGTTAGGCCTTGCTTCTCTTTGTTCCAGATATCAATTGATGCTCGTTCTAAAGTCGATCAGTGTGACTTGTGGATTGTAACAGCCCATGCCATCTTTAAAGGAGTTTGTTTTTGATTTCCTCTTATCACTAGTTTGATAGGTACAATGTTTGGATTGCTTGCATCAAATGGAAAACCAACATACTTAAAAAAAAAAATAGTTGTGAACATTGGAATTCAAGGTGGATTAGAGGTAGGGGTATAAAATACATCCTTCACAGAACCAATTGCACCATTCACCAAGCCACCGTCACCCCACAAATTACATGTCGACATAACACGTTTACCATGACATAATAAAATTTAATGGTCCAATTGATCATCATCATCACCAATGATTTCTGAATGCCTTGAATTCTCAACAATACATTGTGCAATTCAAGAATTCAATGGTTTTGACATATGCCTATTATGGAAATACACAAAATTATTTGTTGGAAACATGTGAACTACTGCATTAAATAAATCCATTTTTCTAGGATTGTTGGATTGAGGGGTCCTGACCCAGGTTTAGAGTTACAATGTAACCAACAAAATCCTTTTACTATTTTCCCTTTTGGCAATGACCAACTTGTGAAGGCCAAAGTCTCACCCGAAGTAGTATGGGGGGGTGCTGGAACTAGGTTTCCACACCCTAAGAGAGAATTAAATGAAGTGGGCACCTTAAGATCTGGTTTAGTGCACAGACTGACTTGCACACTAGAAACCCTAACCAGAAACCCTAGGTTAATTATCACCACTTTATCATGCATGTGCGCATAGATAGAAGATCCAAAATTCCTTTAACAATTCTAATAGTGTGATATTCAACCCTTACAGAAATATATCTATGCAATTAACATTCATGTCAACAGTCAAATAGGTATGCACCTGATCCAATCATAGATAATATAACTCATAAGCATGAACATAAATCATATGCAGAAATAGATTACATATCCATTTAGTACTCAAAGTTACCCAAACAGTTCTTTAGTCATCAAAAATTCGTAAAAACCTTACAATCCTTCAGATACACCCACGCACATAGCCAGCGGGGTCCGCACATAGCCAGACTAAGGTATATGCACACCCAGCTGGTAGGAGCCTTTCATAAATAAACACTTACATAGATTATCTTAAGATCTCAATCATTCATCAAACATACATCACAAATTATAAAAAAAAATTGTCTTATGTGACTCGATCTAGACTTCTATTTACACCTTAGCCTGTGCTCATACTAAGGTCCATAAACCATGGTTTGAGACTTCGAGATTTACCCTTTATCTTGTTACAACTCATGAAGGGACTTTGACCCTCCCCAAAGAACTTTGACTATGCATTTCTTAGCACGCACAACTCAAAACTACAAAAAATACTATTAATTACTCCAAAAATGTGGTCCTAAGGGATCCTGCTCCAACATTCCCCCAACACAATGTTGTGACTCGTCCCGAGTCATAGAGGCGTCTGGGTCTTCATATTGGTCCTATAAGCCCATCAAATAGTTGGTTTGTGCATGTCCTAATCATTTCATTTCGCATTATAGATCTTTGTGAGTGCATTCTCTAGGATCTTGTTAAAGGCTTCCACTGCACCATTTTCCTGAGGGTGATAGGGAGTGCTCTTCTGTTGATGTATCTAAAATTCCTCTATTAGATATTAAATGGTCTCATTAAAAAAGTGTGTATCCCGATCATTCATCAATATCTGGGGGCACCCAAACCTAGTCAAAATATTTTCAAAAATAAACTACGCAGTAGTGTCTACAGTACAATATTTTACGGGCTTAGCTTCTGCCCATCTAGTGACATAATATGTTGCAATGATGATATAGTGTGCACCAATATTTTTCCCAAGAGGATTAATAGGTCTAACAAATTCTATGGCCCATTTTGCATGCATCACAAGCTCAAAAATATGCATGTGCATTGTTTTGTAGTGTGGGCCACCCTAACCCAGCACGCAACACCTTCTGCATAGTAGCTTTCCCTGCAAAGTTGCCTCCTGCTACTCCCCCATGAGCTTCAACCAAGATGTCTTGTTTTTCATGTTCTAAAACATACCTTCTTAATACTTCATTCGCTCACAACTTGTACATTTGACCAGAAATCAATTTAAAGTCATTTGTGCACAAAACCAACTCCTTTTGTTGCATCGATTGTTCAGTAAGCACACTATCAGTAGTAAAAAATTGAATGATATCTGCAAAGTGTTGATCAACCAATTTAATAGCAAAGAGCTGCACCTCAGGTAGTCCCTCCTCTAGACTAGTCGGTTCCTCCCCATTCTTAATGCATGGTAAGTGATCAGGTCCATCATTCAATCTACCAGGCTTGACAATGATTTTAAAATCATATTCCTGAAATAAAAACAACTATCTACAAATATTCTCCCCCAACATAGGCTTATTGACTAGGTACTTTAAGGGAGAGTGTTAAGTGAACATCTTGAAGTGCCCTCCTAGCAGATAGTGCCTATATTTTTGCAGAGTGTAGACCATAGCTAATGCTTCCCTCTCTGTGGTTGAATAGTTGTGCTCTGAATTGGAGAGCTTCCTAATTTCAAAGTAAATGGGGTGATCAATATCTCCTTCTCCTGCATGTGCTAAAATAGCTCCAAGTGCAATGCCAGATGCATCAACATGCACATGGAAGACCTTGTACCAGTTTGAGAATATTAGAATAGATGCGGTAACCATCTTTTCCTTCAACAACTCAAATATCTTTTGACATTCTTCATCCTAGAAGAAGGACACATCCTTTTTCAGCAATTTCGCGATGGGTGCAGTGATCATAGTATAGCCCTGAATGAATTTTCTATAATATCAAGTGTGTCCTAGAATAGAGTGCAGTTGTTTCTCATTGGTATGAACCTCTAAGTTGATAATTACTGCAATCTTGGTGGGATCTACCATCAAAAATTTCTGAGAAACAATATGCCCCTATAATATTCCAAAAGGAAAGAAAAATATACACTTCTTTAAGTTAAGAGAGATATGATGCTTCTTTCAAGTGTCGAGCATCATGCGCAGGCTGGAAACATGCTTCTTTACTAGTCCAAACACAATCCAATCATCAAAGTATACTTCAATAAACATGTGCATGAAATCCTTTAATACAGCTAATACTACGCGTGAGAATATAGTACGTGCATTCTTCAATTCAAAAGGCAAGACTTTGTATTGGAAGGATCCCCATTCCATTGAAAAAGTGGTCTTAATTTGGTCTTCTGGTGAAATCCTGATATGATGATACCCAAAAAATCAATCAGTGAAAGAGTAAGCCTCTTGTCCTCCCACATTGTCCAATATTTCATTTGAAAATACCGTAGGGAAGGGGTCATGTACACATGCATCACTCAATTTGCACACATCCACACAAATTCTTATTTCTCCCTTAGTCTTCTTTTCTTGAACAACCATTGGGCTCACCGAATGAGACTGCTCCATAGGCTCAATGATTCGTGCAACAACCATTTTCTCCGATTATTCCTTCACTTTCTGCTTATATTTTTTATTTAACCAGTATGGTCACTACTTGACGGGGCACACATCTAGCTTCAGAGTGATTTTCATAACTCCCAAATATCCAACAATTCCTTTAATATAAGAGAAATTTGTGGGAAACATGTCATGATATTCTATCAACAGCTCCGCAACCTTTCTCACTGTTTCATCATCCCAATAATCTCCTATTTTGGCCAACTTGGGTTGTTCCTCCATGCCAATGTTGACTTAATTTAGTTTTAGAGGCTTAGTTAAATTCACAATTCCTAACAAGGGCCCTGAAACTACGTGCTCCCCCTTAGACTCCAAGATGTTG
This sequence comes from Pinus albicaulis, assembly GCA_034641835.2. Taxonomy (NCBI): domain Eukaryota; kingdom Viridiplantae; phylum Streptophyta; class Pinopsida; order Pinales; family Pinaceae; genus Pinus; species Pinus albicaulis. The sequence continues at coordinate 412,436,792 of CM076580.1, forward strand.
ATATTTCTTGGATATTCCTCCACTACAAGGAAAAAGCCCTTTAGTGGATGTCTTTGAGGAACCCATTATAAAAATAGTCCAGAAATCCATTTTTAGTGGAGGCTACTAGAGGAGGTTGGTGGGTGAAGGTTTTTGCATATGTTTGTCTTCCATTGCGTTTATCATCCTAAACTGCACCGGTGCATTCAACTAGAGAAAGCACTGGTGTGTACAAAAAATTGGCACACCGGGACACCGTACAATTGATACAAACCTTATCAGTGCATATCATTATTATAGTGCATGGGTCCTCTACAAATATTTGACAGTGGTGCATCCTAAAACCCCACGCCAAAACTGAAACAACTCAGTTTGTTTTTAAGAAACCGCACTGGTGCTCCTATAAACCCCGCTCACTGGAACATGGTTAAATTAAAAATAAATTATGGAAAAAATTTGACATTTTTCACTTTTCAGTGCTCCACAGATCTCAAGCACAAGTGAACATTTACCTTGTGTGAGGCACCCTTCCATCGGTGTTCCCATTGCACCCATTATTGCTGTCCGTTTCCCACAATCTCCATTTTGAATTTTTCAAAACTGTGGGAAAATTTAGTTTTGCAAATTCTACGACCAATATTCCTCCTCGATGGACAAATGTATAGGTATTTTACTTGTTTTTCCATAATTAAACCTTTTAGCAGATTAGTTTTCTAAAATAGCTTAAAATTCACCTTCTTTAAAAAAATATATATATCCCCGCGTGGTGTGCTCGAGCCATTCGTCTCGCACTAGTTCGTGGTGCTGCCTGTAATTTTACAGGCTACACCATGACCGGTGATAATGTATCCACACCATTTCTGTGGTGGTACCGAAATAACAGACTGTGATTTTTTAAAATTAAAAAAATTGCGGTGCAATCGGTTACCCAGCCGCACCGTTGACCATGTGAAATTGTGAGAATACAGTGCATTGACGGAAATATCTACCCTGGGGCGGGTAATTTTGTCAACGCACTGCCCCCATAGAACTTGAGATAGTCAACGATGAAGTCATTTAAATGACCACACTATTGACTATGTAGTGATGTGAGGAGGGCGGTGCACTTCTTAAACTATACGTCGTGGGGCGTATAGCTTGGTCGGTGCACCTCCCTCCCGAAACTGGTGCATAGCCAACACTGTGGTCTATTATACCACTGCACCATTGACCTTGTAATAATGCTAGCAGGGCGGTGCGCTAAAAATTTCTAGGTGCATCGCCTCCTGTGTGCGACAAAAAAGATGCATCGTTACCGGTGCATGTCTATTTTTTATGGCACACTGACTGTTTTTTTTTAATTATATATGTATATTATGAAATACATGTCTCATTTAATAAAAAAATTGTATTTAATATGTTAATCATTTAGCGACATCAAAGGAGAGAAGAGAGGGAACCACAACAACAACAAGCAGACCAGTATAACATGGTTTGCCTGTGGGTGGCACGAGAGAGGGAGAGAGACACATACCCTCACCCTATTATAGCAGCCACCCAAGGGCTCCTAAGGGCGATCATAGGCCTCCTCAAGTTCTATGAAGAGGCTACATCCCTAAAGGGCCATGGTGGGTTTTTGCGACAACTTATACGTAGGTGGAATGCCCACCTATAGGCTTTCCGGGTTGGTCGTAACCAATGGTATGCGCCCACTGAGGAGGACATCTATTTCATTACTAGCCTATCATGGAGAGGGGTGGATTTTCCCTTATTCCCATATGTTCCCATTGGCTATGCAGCAGGGAGTCAGTTGGTGTACTCCCAAAGATACATTTGTGCGGATATACTATCTCCTGTAGATTTTTAGGTCTCTGGAGGTCAGTTACATATTGCGTCATTTGGTGGAGAGGAGGTGAGGTGCCTCTCACTACTGATTTCAACCATTTCACACCATACTAGCAATAGGAAATGCATTAGTTGCCTAATTCAATTTTATGTTTATTCTTTATTATAGGTGCCATGACTTGTGAGGTGGTTTACCATTTTTTTGCGGCAATTCTATACAGCTTTAGATAGATGTCGTGCTCAGGCACAAGGGAGGGTGAACTTAGCTTTTGATTCAAAGATATTTTGTTTATTTTTTTGAGAGGTTTCCAGAGACGAGGCCTAATTTTGTTCGGCATCCTCATTTTAGAAAATTATATATTACAAAGCAATGCAACACATAAAATATGCGGTAACACAAACACATAAAACATATAAAACAAGAGAGACACATATATATGTGGTTCACCCAATTTGGGCTACGTCCACCCCAAACAACCAGTCCTTCCTTTATATTATCTCGCAAAATGAATAGACACATACTACAACATATCCATTGTAATATCCTTTGTTCTCTATCATAGTCTCCCTACCTATTTCTCTCTCTGAGAATAAATATACAATACACAGTCGCAATACAATACCCTCATACAAAACGAGGGGTTGTATTCTAGGGAAAAAAACCCTAAATTAAACATAACCTCTACTGCTAGATGATTTGCCTAATGAATGGCCTAGATTGATTAGAAATTACAATACTTTTACAAGGCCTTTTCAAGAACAGAGGTCCAATGCTGTAATATAAAATAAAGAAGATAATAAGGCTCCACTCCCAACACTCTCCCACTTGAAGACTGATTGTAACAACTCCACCACTACTTCATTTATTGGACAATGACTCAGCATTGGACCTAGATGTTTCTCGTCTTTGTTATCATACTTGGAGAGAAATTGAAACTAAGCATAATCTTGGTTTCTCCCTGGTTACAACTTTTTTTAGCATATTTACAGGATTCTAGCTAGTGTGTATCTTTTCCAGCTTCAACTGTCCATCTTCTAACACTCACCATATGAAATGGTACTTAGCTATATGTGCTTAGTCCGGGAATGAAATGTTGAGTTATTTGAAAGATGAATGGCACTTTGTATATAGCTATATAACGTTCCCATATCATGCTTCTTACCAAATTCATCCATAAACATTTGTAACCAAATTATTTCTTTACTAGCCACTGTAGCAGCAACATACTCTGCTTCTGTTCTTGAAAGTGCAACAACACTTTTTATTTTTGAAACCCAAATTACAGTTTTTCCACCTATAGTAAATACATACCCTGTTATCTCTATCACCTACCATATCTGCATCAACATATCCCTGTAGAGAAATGTTTGAACCACCAAAGCATAATGCTTGATTTGTGGTACCTCTCAAATATTTGAGAATCCATTTCTCTTCCATCCAATATTATTTTCCTGGATTTTTCATGTACCTTCTTACAACTCCCATTTCATGTGCAATTTCAAGCCTTGTGTAGACCGTTGCATACATTAAGCTTCCAACTGTTGATGCATATGGAACTTTAGACATATAATCCATTTCTTCTTAGGTCTTGGGGCACATCTCCTTACTAAGTTTGAAATGGCTAGCAAAAGTTGTACTAACTGGTTTTGCATTCGGCATATTAAATATTTTCAACAACTTTTGTATGTACTCATTCTGGGACAATGTTAATTTGCAATTTTTACTATCTCTAGTTATTCTCATACCAAGGATTTGTTTTGCAGCTCCCAAATCCTTCATTGAAAATGAATTTTCCAATTTTCTTTTGAGCACATTTATTTCCTACATGTTAGACCCTACAACAAGCATGTCATCTACATACAATAACAATATAATATAGCTTCCATCATTTTGCCTTTTCAGATAAACACAACGATCAGAGTGACATCTAGTATAACCTTGTTCAGACATAAACCTGTCAAATTTTAGATACCACTACCTTGTAGCGTGTTTTAAGCCATACAAGGTCTTCTTTAACTTGCACACTAATTTTTATTTCCCTTTGACCTCATATCCTTTTGGTTGCTGCATATAGATCTCTCCCTCAAAATCTCCATGGAGAAATGTTGTCCATTAGGGAATTTTGAGGTCTAAAATGGGCGTCCTAATGAGATTGCAAAATAATAGTGGAAATAATAAAATAATATTTGATTACATCAACAAATTTTAGAGGGAAAAAAGAAAAAACTACTTTTTCAACTCGTATTTTCAACTTATCTCCAAATGTTTTTATTCAAATTTCGAGTGGGAGTACTCATTTTATGCAAAATTTAATTCCCCATCCAAGGAGAACCCATGTTGCATACTTTTGATGGATCCTGCTACACGAAAAATGAGAAATACATGAAAAATGTGATTGCAATCATGTTTTTTTTCATGTATTTCTCATTTTTCGTGTCCACCAAAAGTATGCAACATGGGTACTCCTTGGATGAGGAATTAAATTATGCATCCAATGAGTACTCTCACTCGAAATTCGAGTAACAACTTTGGGAGATAGGTTGAAAATACAAGTTGAAAAAGTAGTTTTTTTATTTTATTATTTTTTAATATTTCTACCCTTTTAATTAAAAAATGGTGAATCATCTCCCATGGTTGACATCATCATCTTGAATCCTATTAGTTCTTATAAAGTTTATTTTGGTTGTACATTTTTCTTAGGCGAACAAACTAATTTTAGACCTCAAAAATCCCCTAATGTTTACATCTAACTATTCAAGATGAAAATCTTCCACGGCTACAATACTTAAAATAGTTTTGATTGAAGTCATATTAACAACATGAGAAAATATTTCATCAAAATCAATACCTTTCTTCTATACAAAACCCTTCACCACAAGTCTAGCTTTGTACCTTTGTTTTCCTCCATCTTCTTCCTTCAACCTATAAACCCATTTATTCTGCAATGTTGTTTTATCTACAAGAAACCTGACTAAGTCCCAATTTTGGTTATGTATTAACGAGTCCATATATTCTTTCATGCCTAGCTCCCACTTCTTCCTGGTTTCTACCTGTATTGCTTCTTCATAGCATTCAGGTTCACCAGAATCAGTCAACAATAAATAATATAATGAAGGAGAGTGTCGTTCAAGGGGTCTACTTATCCTAGTAGATCTTCTGATGCCACTTCCAGGTGTTTGAAGTGCCTGTTGCTATTGTGGTGGTTGGTGTTGTTGTAGTTGTTGATTATTATTATTTTCAGGCATCTTTACTTTTTCTATGATCTCATTAAGAACTGTGTATTCTTTTTTTTCCTTTTCATGTTTCTTTTCCTGCAACTGACTCTTATACAAGACCTTTTCATTGAATATTACATCTCTACTCCTAATGATTTTGTGATTTTCATAATAATATAAGAGATAACCAAAATCATTAACACC